>QLSS01000194.1:200978-222882 GCA_024372645.1 Trichomalopsis sarcophagae | reverse complement strand
TATATATATATATATATATATATATATATATATATATATATATATATTTCATATGTTTATTTATTCAATGATACACTGAATCGTTTCTCGCTTATAAAATTTTATGCCCGACAGTTGTTTTTTACTAAGTTACTAATTTACCAAGAATTTTTAAATAAAAAATTTTCTTACAAGCTTTTTTATAAAACGTGCACTTATTTGATTGAAAACTGATTAATATTTAATTCTACTCTTTCTGAAAATACTTTAAATACAATGCTATTTCGTCCGATCGTTAAAAGCGATATTTTGTTGGATTCATGACATGCTCAGACAAATAGCAAATACAAAAAAATCAACATTTTGAAAATTGTGTCAACGTAAAAGACAAGCCACGTAAATTTATTCTTCGAAAAATTTATGGTATAACAATTATACCGATTTAATGCTCAACGAAATGTGGAATTGCCGATTTTTTTTTTCAGCGTTAAATATAGATCCGATTTTTGTCTTTTTTACTAATATATATATATATAGGTATAACAGTTATCTACGTATATGTATATATTTTTAGGCATAAACTTAGTTGATAATCTTGAAGTCGAAGTATCAAAGTATAGCTTAAACTAATAAAATCAAGTAATATTTATACAGAATTCGTAAAATGTAAATAGGTTATATTCAGCAAATTCAATTTATAGGTCGCGACCCGCTACCGACGTCACAGTGTATAACACTTTTATTTGACATCGGGGCGCTGCCGCGCACCTTCATTTTTCGCTATTATACACAGTTTTTTATTTCTAATCCTTTAAAATATGCAAATTTATGACATCATTTTTATTCCAGGCGACTCTCTTTTATATAAATGCTGATCGTGTTGAATTGGTTTAAACACTAAATTACAATGGTTCCAATGGATTTGTCCATAACTTTTCCAACCGGACCTGAATACAGACAATCACTGAGTGATTTAAAACAGTTACTGTTCGCTGAAAAACTGGGAAACTCTGACCAGATTTTGGTCAGCCTTAAAAATGAAGATGTAGGCCACGAAGCTAATCTTCGTTTCCAATTCTTAGAAAAGCGCGAAGTCCCTACTTCAGATGTTAATAATATTTTTTATGAGTTTCAAAAGAGACACAAATCAATGAATTACAATGATCTATTCAAGCAAAAAGACTCAGCTTCCAGTTTCTTTAAAAGAAGGAAAAGAAAAAAAGGTAAAACCGTTTATCGCGAGTCGAAACCCCTCGTCAAAAATCAAGCTCATCCTGCACTAATTCGTGAGAGCTATGCAACAATTATGCATCGAGTAATGACTCCTAAAATTATTGGGAACAATCGAAACAAGAAAAAGATCTTGAAAAGTTTATTTAGATTCATGCAAACCGCAAAAACAGAATCGTTCTCCTTGCTTCCTTTAGTAAAACAAATCAATGTAATTTTGTTTCTCATTTTTCAATAATTGATGTGCATGATCTATTATAATAGCACATATTAATTTTTTCTTATGATTATTTTCTTGCTGAAATTCGAAGATTGAATCTATTTCATGGCTGACCATCGAAGACCAAGAGTTGAAATTGATTTTTGTTGCTAAACTCGTGAAGTGGATGTTTCGATTTTTTTTACTCCTCATATGCAGGTACTTCATTATTACATACGTTAAAGAGGAGAGAGTTTTCTGTTTCATCAAAGAATTAAACAGAGACATTAAAAGAGATTTAGCAGCAAAGATTAAGAAGGGCCTGTTGGAAGAATGTCCAGAAGATAGTATTAATTCTATTGAAACAAGAATGTACATGGTGCCAAAAGCTGATGGTTTTAGAACCATCACTAGAAGAAAGTACGTATGTACAAAAGTAGAAATACATTTTACTCATACGGATATGTATGTGCAAATCCATGACGGAGTGGAAACGAGTTGGATGCTAAAAGCTGAAAATGTAAACTTTTTTGCAGGACAGTTTAAATTCTCTTATGTGGATTTGCATATATATGTTAATGTGCGATAATAAACGTTTTAATATGCTTTTTAGATATCCTGCTGATGAACTTAAAAGTCTGAGAAAATCTTTACGTGTTTTGGATTTTTTGTTTGATAAATATTTGAAAACTCCTAATAGCGTATTTAATGATGCTTACGTCGACGTTACAATCGAAGCAAATGAATCATCGCAAAAATATTACGTTACGGTGACGGACATCCGCGATGCATTTGGATCGATTATACAGAGTAAATAAGTCGTATTATCGACGCCAGCTATATAATTATGAGAAACTTTCAAATCCTAAAAATGTATATGACAATGACGACAATATATTTATTTGTAGATAAACTGTTTGATATTTTGACAGCGTTATTCGAGCTTTTACCGGAAATATTAGAATTTACTGCATTCTATGGTGGTAAAAACTACAAATACGGTTTCCCACAGTTTATTAATGGCAAAGGTGGAAAAAGAGTCACCGCACAGAAACACAACATTTTGGCAATGATAGAAAAAACTATTTTTAATACGAAGGTAATTTATATTTGTGATTTATCTATAATAATTAAATAGATTTTTTTTTCATCAAAACAAATTATTCGCTTCTCATAGATCGCAATGCACAACAAAGTGTATAACGTTTGCAAGGGTGTTACGCAAGGCTCAATTTTGTCGTCAAAGTTAAGCGATATTTATTATTTATCGATGCAGCGAAAATACTTCGCTGATTTCCGAAAATCTGGCCGGATATTTAGTCATGTGGACGACATCATATATATCACAGCGAATGAAGAGTCTGCAAAACAGTAAATTAAATACATACATATCGTACTGGTATATTGACCTTTTTTAATTGGATGATTGGAATTCTAATGAAAGGTGTATTGACTTTTGTTTTAGATTCTTAAATCGCGTAGAAAAGGGTATTCCCGAGTACAATTGCTGGTTTAAGAAATCAAAAATTGTGTCCAACTTTAGCAGAGATGTTGCTGTTTTTGGTGAGAGTCCGGAAAACACAATCAAATTTTTGGGCTGGTCGATTGACGGTACTACATTGGAAGTAGAGCCATTTGTAAAATGCTCTATCCGGCACTCTATCTCATATTCTGCATCGTTAGATATTATGTACGTATAATTCTATGTTACTTATACATATCTACATATAAATTATATACAAAATAACTATATTTAAACTGAATTTGTGTGCATACATAGAAAGTTAAAGAATAGACTAAAAAACCTGGAGTCAATAAAAGTAAAGGAGCCAGCCTTAAGCAAATATATTAACAGCAACAACAAAATTTTAAGTAACATAAATGTAATTGCCAGATTACAAGCACAACGGTGCTTTGCAATCGCAAACAGCCTCAGTGATACTACTATTTTGACTTTGGATGCCATTGCTGAGACCAATAATAAAATTATTAAGAAAATCAAGAAAATCACCAACTGGAGTAAGTAAGCTTTAAGTTTTTAAATAACTAAATTTAATTTTTATTATAGTAGCTAGCCTTAAAATACGACATTACGGTCTGTGATGTCATGGCTACTTGAACTTATCACTTTCAGACATTTTTCAAGCTCATGTACATACATACATATGTAAACTTTAACTATACTATGATACATTTGTAATATATTTAAATTTGTTTATAGCTAAAACTGAACAGTTGGAATACAGCAAAGAAATTCGACATATTTTTTGGAAGGCGTATTACGCAACTTTTAATAAAAAAAGTGATCTTTTTCTAAACCTCATCAAGACGTTTAGAAAATTGACGAGAAAAAACAATGTGCACAAGAAGCGTAAAATTCGAAAATTCGTAAAAAGACCGGCATTAGTTTCCAAAAGGGCCAGACATATGTAATAATGTTTGATTACCTATATTTTTTGCTTATTGTAATTTTAATTACAATAATGTACACAAGAATGTACTATGTTTTCAATTTATTTGGAGATTTAGTACAGCAAATTTTGTGATAATCTGCCAAATGCCTTTGTATTATAATAGATAGATTTCTCTATTATTTTTCATTTTTAAATAGTAATTAATGAACAATTTTATGATAAAAATAAAAAATGTCCGAAAAATGTTTTTTTTTTTTTTTATATCTATGAATTAAAAAAGCATTATGTAATTATATAAACTTTCAACTTCACATACACAAATTCTTATTTTATAATAGTTTTTATTACAAAGTTATAAGAATATCTTATAAAGCTCATAACACATAAATGCTAGCACTCAAATGAAATGTAACAATGTGACTTATCGCTGAAAACATGATTTCAAACGGGAGTTTTTTTCAATTTAAAAACAGTTCTTTGTTAACTTTTATCACGTCTTTTAGAGTAAGACATTAAATATAAAAGTCCTTTTATTGTAATGACTTGACTATGTTATTTATTTTTTCCACACATTCTTCTTTCTTTTTAGCAATAGCTGATTCAGCTTCAACAAACTGTTGTCTACCAATTTTTCCAGGCACTAACTTGTCAACATACATTGACTGCTGTTGATTGTAAAGATCTTTAAGATTTCTATCATGTTTTTGAAGTTCTTGTACTCGATCATAAACATCACCGGATTCCCCTTTCAGTTTTTGAGCTGCACAGATAAAAGATAAAAATCTAATTACACAATTGGGAAATAATATAATTTACTTAACTTTATTTTAGAAGTAACCAAATTATTGTTTCAAGAAACAACAATTATGCAATTTTAAATCCGGTCTTATAAAAACAATGCAAAGTACTTCAATAATTTTATTTGTTAATATTAAGTTCAGTAAGTAATTATCCAAAAGCTCTTACCTAATTCTGCAATCGCTGCTGTTGCATTCTTGTACTCTTGAGTGATCCCTTTGACTACAGATAAATAAGCATTAACATCCTTGTTTGTTTTTAAGTAATTTAGTTGATCATCTAATTCATTGTAAGATGTAACTCTGCGATCTTGTGCAGCCAAGATCTTTTCACATTGCCCAGCAACACGCAGCTTGCTCTCTGATGCTTCATCTTTATCAATAGAAAAATCTAATCGTACATAAACTATTACAAGTAGGAACAGAAGGTAAAGTGCCACAGCAACCAAAAGAGGCTCTTGTAACATAAGCAACTTTGGGAATGTGTATTTCAGTCTGAAGTTTTGAATGTGATTCTCCACCAAGTTCTTCTTAGTAACAGAAATTACTGTACGACCAGTAGTATCCAAGTAAGTGTAGTGGAGAGAATCAGGCAAACGAGAAGCTTCATATGGAAGTTCCAATTTGATACTATGACATCCTTCAGGTAGAATAATCTTGACAATCATTTCATCAATAACCATGTCATCATAAATGTGGTCTATCAGTCTCATATTCAAAATATATTCATCACCAGAGTTGTAGAGGTATTCATAACTTGGAACATTGTATCCAATGGTGTAACGGGTTTTCCATCCACCAAACAAAGGGAATCTTGGTCTTAGATTTACTTCGACTGAATCTTTCTTAACTCTGGTGTGAGATGTCGAAATATTACCAATTTCGTCCCGGTAATAGATGTCAGAAGCAGCTGCTGGCAATACAGTATCAAAGCTCTGAATGCTTGGCTGTCCTGATTTGGATTCTCTTGCGTATTCGTATCGTGAGAATGAACCTGTGGCAAACAAATTAAATTAATCAAGAATTCATGTTGAAGCAATAAACCAATCCTACATTAAATTTTTATAGTACCAACCTTTGAGCAGAGCTCCAGTATGCAGCAGATCAATGGTTTCCTCAATGGCGATGTTGCCCCAGTGGGAAACTTCAATAGCCCTTTCTAATCTCGTGACAGTCAAGAACTTGTTATTGTTCTCAAAATGGACATTGAGTTCTTCATAGGAGAACGGACTCTTCTTCTCATAAGGTCCATAGGTGATGGTAGAGTCGCTCTGGGTCACAGGCTTGATTTTAGAGTAGCTCTCAATATTCCTCGAAGGCAGCATGACAGTTGTGGTCTGCTTGTTCACAGAGTAAGGAGTATAGAGATAC
Organism: Trichomalopsis sarcophagae; assembly: GCA_024372645.1. Classification (NCBI taxonomy): domain Eukaryota; kingdom Metazoa; phylum Arthropoda; class Insecta; order Hymenoptera; family Pteromalidae; genus Trichomalopsis; species Trichomalopsis sarcophagae. The sequence goes on along the minus strand of QLSS01000194.1, from coordinate 216,892 downwards.
AGATTACCAGTGTACTTGACGAGCTGCTTTTCCTTTTGCTGGATCTCCTTAGGATGAGGCACCAATTCGTGGGTGAGCACCACCTCAACTTCGACAGGGACAGAGCGCTCAGGCTGCAGTGGGTCCCTAAGCTCCACCGAGTAGAAGAGCTTGTCTGGGTGGACCTTGGTAAGCTCGGCAGCAGACACTAGCTTAATCTTGAGCTGAGGCCGGCCATGCTCGCGCAGAAGTGCGGATATGTGGCTCAGCTGATCCTTTTGCTTGGCGTCGAGGGCGAAGAGGAAACTGCGAACCGAGCTCTTGCCGGTGTTCTCGAGGACGATCTTATTGGTGATTTTGGTGATCTGGGAGTGCAGATCAATGGTGCGGTCGGCGTTCTTGATGTTGAGGTTCGGGTCGATTAGGCTGCACCTGACCAAGCAAGCGCAGAGCAGCACCAGCAACAGCGGCGCCAAGGTCCTCATGGCTCTCGGTCGACGGCTTGCAATGATTTACTGAAGAGCTTTGGTGAATTTTCTTCTTCTGGGATGAGTATAGAGAGCGAGTCAAGTCGGCATCGACAGAGACCGCGCGGCGTTTTTTGCCTGCAGCGCAACCACTGTAGCAGCAAAGCAGAGACGTGGCGCAACGGCCGTGGCCCGCACCGGCGTTATCAGCCTGCGCACGAAAACTCCTAGGACTTCCAGGTGGACAGAGTGATATTCTAGTTATTTTCGTTGATTGTTGCGACTGTCGACCGTCTGCCGCGAAATTCGGCCTGAAAATTATCGGGCTGAGTTTTGCCTAAATTGATGAAGCTTTTATTTTTCACTTTCCGAGTAAATTGTTGATAAATTTCTTATTTTCGCTATTCTTGCAGTATTTGTACAGCTTTTTGTTCCTTTCTCCATTGGGATATTCCGTTTCGTTCAAAAAGCAATAAAGGATCTACATAAAGACCAACGTAATTTATGAATATTTCTCTTAACCCATTTCAGCAATAAAATAATGAGTCTGTCTAGGGGGCCTTAGAAGCGGACGCTAAATTAAAATAGCGTACGCAAAACTGGTGATTGATCTGCTCGTACATACGCAAAGCTGTTAATGCGTACGCAATTCTGCTAATAGCGTACGCAAAGCTGGCAATAATAGCATACGCGATTTTCGCTTCGTAGACTCGGAAGCGTACGCAACCAATTTTCGGAGCTTTCATGCGTACGCAAAAAAAAAATGAATAGCTTACGCTAATATTTTTCTTGACAATGCGTACGCTACAATAATTTTTTTTTATGCGCACGCTAGAAATCGAGTGCAACTCTTTAAAAAAAAAAATAAATAAATAACCTCCAAACGAGGCATTTAAGCTTCTTCGTTCTACTAGTGGCTCATTCTACATAAACGCGTTCTATCTATAAGACGCGGTATACGAGTGCGCTCGTATAGATGGAACGCCCGCCAAGTTTAAATATAACATTACATAAGAGATCCATTTTTTTATATAAATTTTAAGATAATTACTTATTGTTTTTCATTTTTTTTATTCAAAAGCTCTATTTAAAATTCACAATTATGATTGAAACAAATTATAACAAAATACGAAAACATTGTTTCTTATTTACTTTAGTACGCCTTTTTTATAATGATTGATGATTTTACTCTTATTTTTCTGTTAATTTTAGGTAATATGCTGTAGAGCATCTTCATTGTTATGTGAAAAATCATACTCTAAAATAAATATTAAACGTTTTAAAAATAAATATTAAGTATACGATAAGTATAAGTATAAGTATAAGATAAATATTAAATAAATATGAAGTATTTAGTGCGCAAGCGTTACATGCAGTAATTTCCTATTTTTGAGCAAGATCAAGTTATTGAAAGAAATTATATGAAGATGTATAATACCTATCACAACATGATTGTGGCCTCATTGCAGCCTTAAGGCCTTCCCACATAAGGCCTTCCCACGACGTATTATTATTTATTACGCACGGAACCGCACGGACCTATGTGGGAAGGCCTAAAGCGCTCAAGCCGCATGTGCATTTCTTCTTATTTCAGCTCCGCATGCGGAGTCGACTTTGGTCTTAACATAACCTCAAAAATATGCGACGGCCTCGCGTTTGACCACTTAAAAAACGTTAATTATTGCGTTAAAAAAGTTGTAACACACCATGTAAATAGTTTTCAAGTGTAAATCGACAACAAATTTATAATCGTTATTGGTTGTTAAAAGGTATTCTAAAAACTAAGTAAGAATGTTACCTTACGAAATTTTGGTCGGTCTTAGAGGATCCATGCAGACGTCGTAAGTTGTTTTTTTTTTTAATTTTGTGCAAACTACACAAATTTTATAAAAATATTTAACAATCATTGTTGTATTTTAGTGCTCGTGGCCTCATTAGGCAACAAAGGTTATTAAGACAACCTAATATAGATGTACAAAGTTTATATAATTTTTCTACGCATATAAAATGTAACTCACGGTTAGTTTATAAGGACATAAATGTAAACAATATCAAAAGATTTCATACACAACTGTTAGCTAACTGTCAAGCTGGTTTAAAGGATTCAAAACCGTCGGATTTTGAAGATGCATCACAAGTAAAAATAACTTCTTTTTATTTACATGAAATACATCAAAATATTTTTTATCAATCTATGCTGTATCTTGTAGCAAGAGACAGATCCGTTCAATAATTTCATTGATTCAGTTGGAAGAAAGCAAACGTTAGAGTCAGAATCGAGTCAAGATGGAAATATGCTAAGAATTCCTGAACAGACTAAAAAATGGTTATTTTCCGATCTTGAAAAAGCTCCAGCAAAAGGTAATTTCTTCTTATTATATAAAAGAAATCGTATTAAAAATTTTAAAAAGTCTAAATTTCTTCATGATGTATCTTATTTATATAATGAAAACAAAATTAAATATATTTGATATTTTTTTTACAAATGTAAAATATTTGAAACTTGAATTTGAATACATTTTTTCAGAGATTGAAAGAAGGTTTCCAGAACCTAAAGTATTTCTTCACAATTTGTTTGCTGTTGTTTCAAATGAAACTAACATACAACATTGCTTAACTTCAACTACCAAACATGCTGATCTAAAAAATAAACAAGGATGGATGTTTACTTATCAAATTCAGTGGCCTGAAAAAATGTCCTTTTCAGCAAAAGGCAATTCAAAAGCATCAGCATCATTATCGGCGGCTTTAAAAACTTTATATTGGTTACATATAAACGGAAGAATAAAAGGTCGGTTCCCCGTTGTTTATCAAAAACAAGAAACGCTTTCACTTTTGAATATGCCTGAGGAATTCAACATAGAAGAAAAAGTATTAGGCAAAATTGGCGATTTTTTAACTAAATATGAAACAGTACGTCTTTTTCATTTTTTGTTCATTTTTGAAAAGTTATAAAAAATTCAATATGTTTATATTCTTATTAGCAAGTAGTCGATGCTGTAACAAAAAGTGCAAACCAGGATACAGAAAAGTTTGTGACCGACAAACTTTCATCGGATAGACATCCGATTTCAAATAATTATGTAGATGTTGACACAAGAAACAAAATTTTGCTAGACCGATTAAATAATCGAAGGGTTCTAACAAATCCTGAACTTCCGATCATTCGATTCAAGTTAGTATAAATATAATTTAAAAATCTCAAAATTCTAGTCGTATCCGTTTTAAAAAACAATAAGTTTCTTTCTAGAGATCAAATATTGAAGGAATTGGATGAAAATCAAGCTGTAGTAATAAAAGGTGACACGGGTTGTGGTAAGACGACGCAAGTGCCACAGTTTATAATGGATTATTTTATTGAAAAAGGACAAGCTGCCAATTGCAGTATGGTCGTTACACAGCCACGTAGAATTTCGGCTATATCTTTGGCCCAACGCATCGCTTATGAGCGAGGTGAATCTGTAGGAGATGTCGTTGGTTACCAGGTACGACTTCAACAAGTCTTGCCCAGGCAGAAAGGTGCGATTCTTTTCTGTACTACTGGTATTCTCTTGAAAAAATTACAAACCAATCTTAAGTTGGAAGGTTGTTCTCACATAATAGTCGACGAAGCTCATGAGCGCAGCGTCGACACCGATATGTTGCTAGTTTTGTTAAGGCGTGCAATGCAAATTAATCCTTCGTTGAAAGTTGTTATAATGTCCGCAACGATAAATGCGGATTTGTTCCAAGAATATTTAGGCTGTAATGCAGTAGACGTTCCAGGAAGATTGTACCCCGTGAAAATGCACTTCATGGACGAAATAAGTCAATTTATCCCACCGTCGCAAAGATTTACTGATGATGGAAATGATGGACCTGTGGTAAATACCGATCAAATTACAGATTTAATAAGATGGATATCGGAAAATAAGCCGCCTGGAAGTATATTGTGCTTTTTACCCGGATGGTCCCACATTTTAAGGATCCAAAACAATTTAGAAGAATATTCCACTTCTAATCAGCTTGTGATACCATTGCATTCAAAAATACCATATGCAATTCAAAGTAAAATTTTCGATCCTCCTCCAGAAGGAGTGAGAAAAATTATTCTGGCTACGGATATTGCTGAAACTGGAATCACGGTGCCTGATGTAGTTTACGTTATTGATTCTGCTTGTCACAAAGAAGTAAGATGGCACGAAAATAAGGGATTGTCCTCGATAGACACGCATTGGATTTCTAAGGCGAATATGAATCAAAGGTAACTACTGTTCATTTAAATCTAAGGGTAGTCAAGCATTCTTAAAAGTGTCATTTAAATAGTGCATCAAAAAAATTTTATTTGCAGAAAAGGCAGAGCTGGAAGAGTGCAGGAAGGAGAAAGTTTTCATTTCATCACAAAGAAGCAATATGAAGAGTTAGATCCATATCCTATTCCCGAAGTTCTTCGGGTTTCACTTGAAAAAACAGTTCTTGATGGTAAAACTTACAGCAATGAAAAAGCTGAAAATTTCCTTGGAAGTATGCCGCAGCCTCCAAGACTATCTGCTGTAAAGAAAGCTGTAAACGATTTACAAGAATTAGGTGCTCTGGACGAGAATCAAGACCTTACTGCACTGGGAAAACGAATCGCTATGTTCACTATTCATCCGAAACTGAGTAAAGCTATGGTTTATTCATCAGTCTTTCAGTAAGTATCAAATGGTTGAAGGATTGCAAGGTTAATGTTGAGTGTACATAAAATGTTTTAATTTATATATAAATATATTTGCTATAAATTTTATATACAAACGCAATCAAGGCACAATTTTCTTATGCATCATCTGAGAAACTCGAATAATTCTTGCAGGTGTATGAGCCCTGTGACAACAGTATCAGCTGCTCTTTCTCTTGATTCCGAAATATTTTACGGAACTTTAGATAATAAAAGTCGCATCAGAGAAACAAAAAAGCGTTTTCATCCAACAAGTGATCATCTTGCAATTGCATGGATTTATAACCAATGGCTTGATATTAATCGAAAAAATGGATCTCAGAATGCATACCAGTTCAGCAGAAGAAATGGTCTCCATGCTGAAAGAATGAATATTTTACACAGTAAGATTTCATTAAATAGAATCGCTCACGCAATAATTTTATGGTAGTCTTATAAACTAATAGCTCGTAAAGCCGTAAACTAACTTATTTCAATCAAAATTTAAATTATTATTCACAGAGGTACATAGTTTGCGCGTAACATCAGTCTCGTATGTTTTTCCATTATTATCCTCTAAATTTAAACTATCGAAGTATGTGATGAATACAACATTACATTATGACTATTATTGAATTAAACGTATAAACTAATACGCTTGAAACTGATGTTATAATAAACTATTAAAACTTAAAGTAATTAATTATGCGATTTTCACATAGTTAAGCAGTAAATATATTCTTATATTATATTCAAATAGACACTATTAATAGATAAATTATTATAATATAGAAGTAACATCATAATTTAACAGTTTAATCATGTATAATAATTCGTAACTAAGATATTTTCGTACATTGTTTTATTAAGTTAAAAATTAATATTATCGTATGTTTTTCTATTTTGTATTTTTAAAAACTGTATCATAGGAAAAAGCTATCAAAAGTCGTTTACTGGATGTTACATAGAGTTTATTCGTTATTTGTTTTTTTTTTCAGAGGTACGAGATATAAACTTAGAACATCTTCGCGAATCGGGTATGATAGCAAATGTGCAAGAGGCGTCAGATCTGAATTGTGAAGAAAACCAGTTTGCTATTCTAGACGAACTAGTGCGCGGTATTTTACTATCTGGAATGGATCAAATATTAAAGCATAGAAACTTTGAAATAAGAAAGGGGCGCTTTACAAAGTCTGGTACTTCTATGGTTACAGAGTGAGTAGAGATACTAATTGGTAATACTGTATCAGGTTGTGTCTTTTTATCTGTCAGAGAATGCTTTAAATGTGAAGCATATTTGCAATGATTAACTGTATAGAAATTATTAAAGGCCAGATATGAATTCGTAATGTAAATATCTTAATTTGAAAGATTAATTGATTATTTAATGATTTTAGAGATAATGCCAAAGCACAACTTACGCCAGAATGCGTGAATCATAAGAGGACGTCATGGCCGAGTCCATTTTTAATATATTATCAAAAAACTCATCACCATGAAAGACGTACAACTTTAATACGTGAAAGTAGCATGATTTCACCAATTACAGTTTTGCTGTTTAGCCAGGGGCGGGTTACTGGTTCAATGGTACAGCTTGTTTTGGATATAAATTAAAAAAATATTTTTCAGGAGAAATCGGTTTGAAAATTAATTATTTGTAATTTATATGTTTCATTCTAGCATAACGATAAAGATACCGGTGCAGAAAGAGTATTATTGAAAATCCATGGAAAGGAGAACGTTCATCTAATGTGTGACGAAGCGTACGTATAACTATTTAACATCTTAATCAATTATTAAGGTCGTTTATGATGTTAAACAATTTATAATTTCTCTTTATAGCACTGCACAAACGATCTTACGTTTCCGTGACCTCATGTGGTTAATTGTTCGTTATTACGTTGAAAGGAACGTAACTACTAAGAGTTTATATTATTCGGACCTGACATCTCCAGATGACTTAGCCGAGGTTAAAAGGAAAATGCTTGAAGTACTAGCATTATTGTTAAGTTCTTCAGCAAATTCAATAGACGAAGTAATAGATACACCTACGAATAATAAATATAATAATTTTGGAAATAATAATTTTTCAAATAGTGGTTTTTCGTATTTAAATCGACCGGATGATGGTCGTTATAGATAGTGTATTTTTTAAATGATATTGTGTAAATATATTTCATATTATGTACAAAATTAACCTCTCCTATTTTCTCTGTCCCTTATTTCCTTATTATATTTAATTATTTAAAAAACAATGAATCATTCGTTTATTCTATGTGAATCTTCTTATGTTTTGCACAATGCCCGGACTTACGTGATCATTAAAGATCTCGTGAGTTGCAGATTAACTTATATCCTACAATTGTATAATGTAGAATAATATTTAGGTACTCTAACTAAATGAAAACATTACCCGTAATGACCTATCTTGTATTTTTGCGTTTACATGCACTACCACTTTTATCGATATCATGCAAACGTTTAAAATTATTTAAAGAAAAACTATATTAAGTAAATATTCTCTTATTTGAAAAAAATTACTAATTTACAATAATTCGAAAGTGTTATTGATTATAAATACATTGTTTTAGTAGAATCGAATCGAGTTCTAAATGGTATTTAATCTCACTCAAGAGAATAATTTATATACTAATAAGAAGGCTATAATATCGTCGCTCCCTACGAAAACTAGCACAGTTCAAATTTTCAAACGAAAACTATCACAACTCACGATTTGCCGCGAAGAGTAGCACAGTTAAGAAATGCGGCCAAGAGTAGCACAACTCGCGACTTGATATTACTTAAAATGTTTTTATTGACTTATTTGGTTGGTTAAGTTCATGAAAACCTTGGACAAAGGCAGACAAACCTCAAAGTTTTAAAAAGTTTCAACTTCGGTAAAAAGTTGTAAATTACGAATATTTAAAAATGTTTATCAGGGACAGTTTCGCAAAAATCGGGAAACTTTTATAGAAATTCGTTGTTTAAAGTTTGAGTTGTGCTAGTTTTCGCAGGAAATTTTGAGTTGTTTTAGTCTAGCGTGCGTCAAGTGAGTTGTGCTCCTCATCACGGAAGATTTGAACAGTGCTACTCTTCGTAGGGAGCGACGATATAATGTATGAATTCCTTCACCCTTTTTATAAATTATGTACTTTTACGTGGTACTGTTTACCTTAAATATATAATTACTTTCATGTAATCGGAGATCGCCACTTTTAGGCACTTTGAAATGTATCAGGGCCATCAACGTATCTCCAAAGAAAATGTCTACATAAGAATTCGATTAGATTTTACCTACTTTTTCCAAAGGTATTATAACTATCAGTATAACACTTTTCTGGTAAATTCAACTCTTAATAGATACGGTTAAGTATAGTAACCGATTTGGTATATGCGCAAGTCCGTTACTATTTTACTAAATCGAATACATCAGACTTTTTCACGTGTGACGTGCATCATACCGGTGGGTATTACGAAAACAAATAAGGCAATAAGACTTTTTACCGATCGCCTAATTTGTTTTTGATAAAATCAGATATGAAAAGATCTAACGTTCCAAGTTACCGCAGTAAAAAATGTAAAAAATCCACCCTCTCTTATACTATAAGTACGTTATTATATTTAACAAATCATCTGTACTATTAAAACAACGATCGACTTCTATTTAGAACAACCCTGCAATCATTCGAGTTTCTCAGTATAAACACGCACACAGTAACAATCATACTTCTCAATAGACCCTCGACTTTATCTGAAAGGCCTGATAGTTGATGGGTCGTTGTTGCAGTCCAGAAGCAGCTCCGCCAGCCCTATCGTTATTCTGATGATGGCCATGTCTCTGTCGATTCGCAGCGGCGAGTCTTTCGCGTTCGGCTCTCGCTCTAAAATTTCCAAAGAAGACGCTGTCGGTTTCGATGCTCTCGGCACCGCTTTCGCTATTGGCTCCATTGCCACTCGTTGACTCGTCGCTTTCAGTGCAACTCGCCCAGTTATTGTTGCCGTTGGAGTGAGATCGGTGAGCTTGCCGATCGTCATCGTGAAGCTTTAGGAGACGGCGACGCGAACCGGTGCTTTCGGGACTGCTTACGTACGCGCTATCTTCGAAGGTACAAGCAGTTGGGCTGGTTGGCGGTTGAGGGGCCTGCTGGTGACGATTTTCTGACTCGGCTTCGCGCTTGCGAGACTGAGATCGCGAATTAGATCGGCTTGACTTTCGCTGAGTTCGGTTTCTGCCAGAGCGACGGTTGGGTGATCGGCTGCTGCTGCTGCGCTCGTAGTTTGGGCTGTTTCGCCACTTGGAGAAGCGACGGTACTGCGGATTGAGTTTTGGATTATTGGTAGGGATTTTTTGAAAAATTTGCTTTGTAATGTTAAGCTTGTAAGTTCGTTATTTGAAAATTTTACCTGCTGACGCCTTTCGTTTCTTCGCTCCTCATCAACATTCACCAACTCGGCTACTTCAGGTCCATTATCAACCTCGTCGGGAACCAATTCGGACTTCTCGTTAGCATCTTTCTCATTCATCAACATTTTGTCGCCGTTCGACTTTGTGCTCTCTTTCGTGGATTTCGCTGCAGTATTTCGGTCGTTCGAACCCCCTGCAGAGGCGTTGGGCTTCCGACCGATCGCCGGGGGCTTCCCTACGACTGGCGCTGCTTCTTTGGTGACAGGAGCTTCCTCGCAGGTCGTAGGGTTACCTGCTCCGGTAAGGCTCCTGTCCTGCGCGTTTTTTGCTACTGCACGTATGAAGAGAAATTAAATCTTAGAAATGATCTATTTTCATCTCTTGAAAAATAAGCTTTGACACTGTTGCAATCTCATACCGAAATGATTGACAGCTTTCATCTTGGGCGGTGGAGGCGGTGGTTTCGCCTCGTTATCCGGCGTCGGTAGAACTGGAGGCGGTTTTGGCACGACATCCGGCTGGTTATCGGCTTTGCGCTGGCGACGCTCGTGTCGCGGTAACAGCGGACTCGTGCACTTGCAGCTGTTGGCGCGCCAACTGTCAGATCGATCCTTGTCCTTTTCGCTGCCATCGTTGTCGCGTTCTTCCCTCTTTTCTATCAGCTCGGTCTTTTGCTTCTCTTTCTGACCTTGTTGCTTTTGTTGCTGCTGCTGCTGCTGCTGGTACTTGAGACGAGCCTCATAGATCTCACGCAGGCTGTTGTACTCACGCGGTGGCTTTACTGCACTTTCCGTGTCTGAGAAGTGGCAAAATTGATCAAGATATTTATTATTGTGTATTAAATGATGAAAATTAAAGGATTCCCCGCAAGCAAATTTTAATTGAAATACAACTCAATTGTCTAGTCATCGAAAGCTTGTAATCTAGCGCCAATACGCAGAATGAATATGTTTATACCATTCTCTTCCCTGAAGCTCCTCTTGCTCTTGAGCATGATTTGCGTGGATCTCTCTAGCGAGTCGACGTAAACCTCGTTGACGATATCCTGGCTGTCGTACGTGATGTCACCGTTAATCTTGAGCTTCATCGGCTTCCTGTCGAGCGTGTCGGGCTCGTACTCGGAATCGTCTTGCTTCACGTAATTCTTCGGCGAGTCGACGACTTTGATGGTCAGGTGTCCTGGATTTTCCGGTTCGTACTGAATCTCCGGGCCTGAATCATCGTCGCTACCGGTTGGACTTGCATAGCCGTCGTTCACGTAGACTTCGCTCACTAACGCGTAGTTCTCCGGTCGCAGAGGTACTAGCTCCGGTAGATTATGCTGTTGTTTTTTCGGAAACAATGGTTTTATAGCTTATTCTTATTTTGTTACAATTAAAATTAGTCAGACAAGTAAACTCACGTTCTTAACGACGCTGTTCGTTTTCGTCGATATCGTTTCGCTGATCTGCACGTCGATCATGGCATTCCTCATGGTCAGTTCCTCGTCCATAGGTAGAGCCGTCGACAACGCTGGGCTAGACTTGTCATCCGTTGTCGAGACAGGTGAACTCGAAGATTTCCTGCTGACCTTCGATTTTTCCAAGCTATCCGTTTCGTAATCCGAAGCTTTCGTTGCTTTTTCCTTTTCCTTGGCCACCACTAGCTCCTGGATCACAGCGTCCATGATTCGCTTCGCGTCGCTGCTGCTCCGAGCTGACAGTTCGCCGTTGATTATGTCCAGAAGGACTCGCGTCTCTTCGATCTCCTTGGATTTTTTAGCGTTCGATTTTTCGATATTCGCCTGGTTTTTATTCTACAGAAAATATTAATTTACATAATTAGTTTGAATTTTCCTTTTTAATGTTTTGTATGATAAATGCGTACCTGCAGGTTCTCCGGCGTCGATCGTCCCTTCGGTTTGTCACTATTTCTCGGTACGACTGAATCGTTCGGCTTCGCAACCGATTTTTCACTTCGTAGCTGTTCCAGCTGACTCTTGAACGAGTTCTCGATAGCTCGACGTACGCTTGCGTTGACTGCGTTCTCCTGGTGCTCGCGCTTGTTGCGTCTAGCCCACTCGGCAATTTCATCGGCTTGCCGATCGAGATAACCCGGCTCACGCGTTACCGATCTTGTCGATCGTTTCGCTGCGGCTCCGCGTGAAGAGTCACACTCGTCGCTCTCGAACATCTCGTTTATGCAGCCGTTCAAGCCCTTTAGTACACACGTAAATCCCGATGAATCGAAGAACAGCAACGATCAGGAGAAAAAATCGATAATCGAAAAATAAAGTCGCTCACCTCTCTAAATATCGGCGGTAGCGATTTCGTGGACATCCTCGCGCTCTCGGCATCCACGTCCCTCACAACCCTTTCCACCTTTCCAGTCTGCTGCTCTTTTCTGGCCAACAATAGTCTCTCTTCTTCGAGGTTCTTCCAGCGTGTGTCGAGTAGCTTGACGTCCTCGAGCCAAGCTCGGACACGACTCTCGCCGCTGATGGGCCCGATCGTCGGGCCGTTATCCGTGAGACCTCGCGAATTCGGTAGGTTCGGTGAGGACGAGCCGTGACTACAGCCGGGGCAGCCTGAGCAGCGAAGGGAGCGAGCCGAGTCGTTTTGCACCGAGTTCGCACGCTTGCGGTGAGATTTGCCGGCTCGACCGACCGAACTCTGCCGATCTGAAGACGTCTCCTCCGGGATCTCTGTGAGGCCAGAAATACGATTTTTTTCTCGATTAGATTGGATTTTAGTCTAATTTTCCATTGAATGTAATATATGTTTACCATTGAGAGTAGGAACGAAGCGTTTGGCAGCCATTTTGTGCTTGGCGATCGAGATGACTTCTCGGATCTTGAGAAGGAATTCGATCGCTGCTGGAGGTGGTGCCTAAAAGTTCCAGTCGACTGTTTTATTGTACATTTACCCTAATTTTAGAAGATTGTGTATAAAACAAGCTTTCGTACCAGCAGAAGTTGCCTTTCGAAGTAGGCAGGATTGAAGTAGAGCTTTCTTCTCTGGGTACCGGGAAAAATCGGCATGTTGTGCTGACCTCCATGGTCTACCGTCGTTTCGATAACTCGGACATCCTCTTCGGGTAATCGCTCACCTATTATTGGTCCTGCGTTGCAGTTCTGTTCGTGAGGCTCGGAATAGTCCTCGTGAGGGTGAATTATCGCTGACGTTACCTGCTACAAAGATTTCAAAGTTTAATCTCGCGTGATTGTTTGTTCAACCCTTTATTTGGTCAAGTACTAAAGATATTTTACTCATAACAACATCATAAACATTGTAACGTTTCTTAAATCGTAGAGTGGAGTTATTATAGTCTGTTTAAACTTCATGAAATATACATATAATAAGTAATATAGTGTTGTATCCAAGCTGTATATACTGAAGCTTAAATACCGATAAATTCTGTAGCCATCAAAACACCTTTTCTAAGAATAAGATTTTATATTTATTTCGAAGTGATCTCATATTATAGTGTATAGCAACTTACATTTTCAACGTCGGACTCGCTCTCGCTCTGCAGCAGCTTGTCAGCCAGATCAGCTTCACTGATGGCACTGTTCGTGTCGCTCTCAAAGTGTCTGGAAATCGAGAGCAGTGGGTTGCTCTTGACCTGTCCCTGACCCTCGTTGTCACTGGGACAAACGTTAACAACGTCGAAACCGCGTTGTCCCGACTCAGGTTCGTCGTTCTCAGAAGCTTTCCTTCGACTCTTCCGACTGTGCAGATACAGGCAGATACTTGCCACGTAGATCAACGCGAGAATCACCGACGAAACTCCGATCGCCGTGTACTCTGCGCTGGTCAGTCCCTGCTGAATCGGTATGTCCGACGAGAAGGATACCTCTTTTATGCCTGGAGATAAAATTCAGTGTTTATAAAAATACAACAGTTATAAAAACATAAACATCTTTACATCATTCGTCAAAATTGTCTACATACGAACAAAGCACTAATTCTAATTTACGACTCTTTACACCTATTCATCTTCGGCTCATTACAACGTGTCTTGGTGGCTTTTTCATTCAACCGCACATTCCGGATCTAACGCATCTATAGCATAAAGCGACAAAGTACGTCATCGCGAAAGATTTACCATCGTCGATACAGCTCTTGGCCGACGTAAATCAGGAGCGCTTGCGGTAGCCCACTTTTAACGAATGTAATTTATTGCAAAAGATAAGCGATTCCCTTCTCTCAATTCACTGGAAAAGCCTTATAGCAACTGTCCCGCAGTGATAATTAGCCCCTCAGTGCGAGCAAACGGGAAGTTGTGGGAAATTAAAAAGTCGTTAACGATACACGTCCTCGACTTCTGAATTAACGGTTACTATAGATATGCGAGGCTTATTATATCGATCGAACTCACTGCTTCTTGATGGAGAGCCGGAGACTCGGAAGGTGACACATGGGGTGAAGACTCCGTGGAACGTAGCCGCTGGATAGGCATCTTTGCAGGCGAGCTTCACGATCACTATTTTACCTTCCGCTGACTCGCGGAGTCGCGCGTCGCCGACCCACTGCAACATTTCAATGATATATTGTACTTTATTTTTAACTAGCTTTTTTTATTATTTTGGTTGGACCACATTTCGTAATATGAGATAATAAGATAAGATATAGGCTTCGCGTTCAAAATACCGTTTTCTCAAAAACTCAATTTAAGTATAAGCATCTTCAAAGGCTTCTTTGCGATGCGCAAACTACTGTGAAAAATCGTAAATTCAAAAATGATAATAACGATTCTTTAGACTTCAGTATAGCACAGCGCATTATCTCATTATATGCGTAAAACTGTTTTGCCATATGTACGCGCGTATAGCGGCGCGCTAAATTCGAATTTAAAGTGATTTCAAGCCGCAGTTAAACAAGCGTTTTGCTTCGTTTTTGAATTGCGCTTCACGTATACATGCGAGCAATTTATTTCGAATTACTCTACTACACTTAACGACGCACAATAGAAGAGCCGCGTGTGTATCGCACTCTGCATTTCCACGTAGCTTGCGCGATAAATCATCGAAAGGCGTAATGGCATTATGCGCACGAGATGAAAAAGACGACAATTAACGTTCTCGTAAAACGGCATAATTAAACTGAAGTCGAGGGTTTTCACTCTTTTATACACTATAGACGCGATTTTACGCTGTTGATGGCGGTCTCCGCTAAGAAGCTCCGAAATCTATAATTTTCTCTCAACTAGAACGATAATTAAGATTTTATCGTTAACATAATTCACCGTTCTTATAGAAGAATCTTTTCAAACATATGTTTAGGCATCGCTGTGCAAAAATATCTCTCGTATTTCGATCGAGACCTTCGATGACCCATTTTCTTCCACGAGCAGCAAGCTTTAACGTCTCGTTTACTCTCGAAAATCCGCGACACTCGTATATTATAAAGAAGATATCCGATCCGGAAATTAATCGAAGCATCTCGAGCTCGCATGCATCGGAAGAAAGTGAGACAGTCGGCCGAGATAGAAAGGAAATGATGCGCAGTTGCTGCTCCGCTTGTACGCGATTTCGTGTTTTTCAATTTTTCGCGGGCGAAATCAAGGAGACTATATGCGATGCGCTCGCGATTTTACTTGCCTGGAGAAAGGTGCGCTCCTCGTCGCGGTAGAGCCTCAGAGGAAATTCTCCGTTCGAGATGTTCCGTAACTCCGTCCAACCGTTTATGCCCACCTGCTGGACTCCGGTTATCACGCAGATCGGGGATCCGACGCCTGCGAAATTGAGGATTTAATTTTTGATGCTTTCTTAATCGTTTATTTAATTCATGAATATTTGAAATAATAAACATACGATAAAAATATATTTCTCATATATATACATTTTCAAAAATACTTCATGGTATGCAAATGTCGTAGCGACTAAAGTCCGCAAAGAAGTTGAAGTTTCTAGGTGAAACCAGTCATTTGTACACTAACTCAAATGATTTTCGCTATACTTAAATCTATAGCATATTACCATATACGTTTGCCACGAAACTTTCAAATAACTCACGAAAGCAAATCACCGACGCACAAGCTCGTCCAATATCCCACAAAACATACAACACTTCCTGGCATCGATCGATCAAGCGACTCACCTTCGAATTTGATTTCCGCATCGGGATGTATAATCTGTCCGGACTGCACCGGAAGGAAAACGTATGGCACCCTTTCAACTAGGCCGGAACCACTGACGAAGTATCCGGAGACGCTCGACTGGCACTCTGCAAAAGACACAGGCGACTCTTTTAATGATAAGGATACATCAAGACTCGATGAGCAAAACGATTCGCATCAGGAGGCGCGAGTAGCTGCACAGGTTCAATTTCAACTGCCCGGCAACGTGAGTCGCGCGATTTTCTCTCTCTCTCTCTCTCTCTCTCTCTCTCTCTCTCTCTCTCTCTCT
>QLSS01000194.1:190434-200968 GCA_024372645.1 Trichomalopsis sarcophagae | reverse complement strand
TCTCTCTCTCTCTCTCTCTCTCTCTCTCTCTCTCTCTCTCTCTCTCTCTCTCTCTCTCTTGAAGCCGGAGATGCTGAATCGCAGCGTAATCGCGCTTAATGATGGACTGTGTGTGTGTGCATGTGTAACGTCTTGTGCGGAAGTATAAGCGCGATAAGCTTAGGAAGCGTTTGGAGTTGTATGTAGAGGAGAGTTTTTTTCGCGGATGGAATTAAATGCGAGTTCTGTGAAGTAGTCTACGTGTGTGCATTCGAGTTCGTTTTTCTGTGCGAAGCTTTCGAAATGCACAAATATGCAAATAGAAGAGCTTCCACGACTTTCTTTATACTTTCTATAAAAATGCTTAATGGCTTTGATCTCTATATGTATACAAGAGTACTTAAATATTCCGAAAAGAAAAAGGATTTGAACACAGCACTCGCAGATGATCCGATTTGGAATGCGTATATATCACGTATTTTTTCCCGCGCTCTTAATCAATCTCACCGCATCTAGATTTCACGAGGTTTATACACACAGATCCGCGACTAATGGCACAACGATACCCAAGTGAAGTAAACCGCACGAGGTCTATTAGCGCATCAAGGCGTCTGCTTCTTTCGACCGACAAAAAGGCTGTGCGTCATTATGGGGAATGTGGAGAAGCTAGACGCGCTATGGAGAAGACACAGCTATAATGGCATGTCCGCAAGTCTAAATAGCTTACGCGCACGTGCTGCGGCAAAGACACTTTTCTGCCTTTATGTGTTACGCAGGCGTTTTCGATTATTTTATTCCAGCAGGTGGGCTGTCGTCTTCAATTTGTGATAGCGCTTTCTCGTATACAGTGTGCTTTGATCTATTTACTTTATTACGTACTGAGTCTTATTTTTTTGTTTTAACCGCGTTCGAATGATTGTTTCAGATTTCAGTGTATTGAAGATAAAATTCGTCAAATTTTTATTCAAATAAATTTTCAAACATTGTATTGCATAAGGATAACATTCGCGTGTCTATTTCGATACTCTGATGGAAGTATTTTTCTTCAATGCCACAGATTTTACGCTTTCGACTCATGATTATCCATTTGCTTGTCAACCACATGATGTACTCATAGTTCATTGTATTTCCTCGTCACAATACAATTATACCGACAAATCCACGCAATCATAAACTATATACTCCTCGAACCTTCAACCTAGCGCAAAAAATCCCAACGCGTCCCAGCGCAGACACGCTCACGTAAAAAGGTCTAAAAAGCCTCTACAAAGCCGACGTGACGATTCATAAAGTTCCGCAGCTACCTTAACTACGGCCGTAGCGGCTGCAGCAGCCTCGAATCAATCGGGATTTATCATCCTCGTCTCGCGCGGGCACTGCGGCGCTTGATTAACGAGCGACTACGGCTTTTCCGCGCGCATTATAATCCGCGACTATCCGCTTCTCTCGCGCGCACTATAGCTGATGGGACATCGCGTACGACACTGTATGTATATGTATGCGCGCACGATGACCATTAATATCGCGCCATTATATCCGCGGATGGATTGCGCGCGAGCTATAGCCTTAATCCTGTATGTACATGCGCTGATGTGATGTAGACGTACTATATACGTGATATGTGCCGTTGCTGCAGTTTCGAGGACATTTTTCGCGCTGCTTTTAGTGGATGTGTATATTGTAATGTAAGATCGTCCCGTGTGGTCTCATGCAAGAGTTGGAAAATTTATACGCCTCAACGACGACTATACTATACTACTGCTGTTTGTTGAAGGGCTGTGCACGTTTTTATCGCTTTCGTGACTTGCGCGCACGCGCTTCGCGGAAACGCGCGGAAGTGCACGCTTAGTTTGTAGGTAGAGAAATTCTTTGTATGTTATGTAAGTTTAATTCCGCTGGAATTTTTGACTACGTTTTTATCAAAAACAGATGCTATAGGTTTAACGTGTGTAATCTGTACATATCTACGCATCCGTACATTAAACGTTTAAAACGGTACCAATATAGTCGTGTAATTTCGCGAGATGTCTCGACACTCGTACGATCTGAACACATCCCCTCGGGCTGCATCCCCGAGCGTACGGTACTTATCCTTTTCTCCGCAAAGCTCATAACGATCACAGGGGCCAAATAATAAAACGTTCAAGCGTATTTCAAACTACAAAACCGCACGAAAATCTCGCATTAACCTTTCGCACTTCCATCCCCCAGAGCAGAGCTTAGCTCGAAACACCTCCGCTTTTTATCATCACTACCTCTTACACAGCATAAACCTCGTCCACTCATTTGCCTACTCGCCATATACAGCATCACCCAACGACCGCTTGATGATCTCAATAATAATCTCCATCTCCAACGGCTACAAGCACATATCTATGTACTTCTTTCTCGGCGCGCGCATATCCTATGATATTATTCGTGTAGCTTATACACATCCCATTTCAGCAGCAGCAACTCGATCCTCTAATTAAGCGATTACGCGATATCCATCCGCGCGAAATTCACTGCTGCTGTTCGTAAAAGCGTGACCGCGGCCACGAGTACTCGTATATAACACTAGGGACATTATCGGCTGTGGTATCTTGTCGGACGACACGATTCAATGGGCTTTGATGCTGGAAGCGAGAGCTATAGCGAGAGAATTAATACCCGTCGCGCGACAAACCTTATGCTGCAGAGGATACCGCTTAGTGCTGGTGTGCCGTTGTCTTGCTGCATGATCGCGTTTTCTAATGCGCCGACAGCACACCTACGTGATGCTGTCGCGTGTGAGTGAACCGATTTCCGCGGTCGGCGGTGGTATGCGGAAGAGGGAACTTTGGAAAATCTCGCAATATAAGTTGACCAGTTTTTTTATGGATGTATTTATTCTAACTGGAGAAAGTTCGAATCTCTGCATCTATGCAGTAAATGAATTTCCAGGAACGATGAAACTGAATATATTCCAAGCACCTTCTGCCATGAGGCGGGTGACAAGCGGCTTGGGTAAAACGATGATACTTTGTCGCGGGGAGAAGCTCTCACAGGTACGGACCTTTGACAAGGTTTCACATACACTCTCTAGAATCCGTATACAGCTACATCGTCATGTTCGCGTTGACCTCGACGCGGCCGCGGTCCCTCCCTGGAAATGGCGAACACTGCAGGCAACGATTATTCCGGTAAACGATAACTTTTGAAAATGTCGTCGCGCTTTGTGCGCTAATGATGCGAGCGCCTCTTCTCCGAGAAGATCGAGAAATGTTTTGTCCGCCGTCATTGTGTTTACGTAAGAGGGTTGTGATTTGTGTTTGCAGAGACCTGCGTTTAAAATATTAATGATGTGAGGTGTATCCAGCTCCGAAGAGTTTATGCTGTTAACTGTATACCTATTTTAAATTAATGACTTCTGTACTTCTGTATAAAGCTTGACTTAATAATTGCAATCTTTGATGTATCAATTTATTGATAAAAAAAGTTTAATTTTACATTTTCAAATTCCAATAAATAATGAACTTAAAAGAAAAGTTTTCCCCGTAGCCCTTTTATAATTTCTACTATAGACGTTAGACTATTCTCTACGCGCAACAGTATTTTCCAAGCCAAAAGCTTTATAAATCTGCAATTACGTGCTTATATAGCTTCTTTAATAAGAAACCTATTATGTCTTACCACTGATGTCTGTTACTACTTAACTCCCTTTTATTGTCTAACACACAACAATGCATCTATACCTACATAGTGACGTATGAACCACTAAAAAGATCGAATGAAACCACCATTATCTACAAATTGAATACGATCAAACTAATTTGCCATAATGTATACTGGATTCTCGCAAGAGCTTACGTACATAATTTGCAACGCGTGGAATTAGTATTAGCGCCACACTGTGGCTTTTACCTGCACACGTGGCGATTCTGTGCAGACTCGAAATACCGATACCGCGTTTTATCGATCCCACGGCGGACTTTTGAACTTGTCGGTTCTAATTAACAGCGCTGCGACTCGCGCGTCGATAGATCTATCCGGTAATGGATCCACGACTCTCTCCTGGATTTTTTTCCGAGTGAACATGCTTCTTTCCTGTAATTAAAGGTCTATCGATACAGAGACACGTGAGATATTTAAAAATTTTCTTTTAATTAATTTATGAATTTATTCATAAGTTTATCAATTTTGGAGATTTGCAATTGATTTAATATCAAAAATCACGAGTGCCGAAAGTGTGCATTAAAATACTTATGCAATTTTTGGCAAAACAACTTTATGACAGAGTAAAAGAAATTCAGATTCAAATCCGCAACTTTCTATAACGGAAGCTGCGTATAGCTGCGAGAATATCTAGTTCTAACATTAAAAAATGAAGACTATATTACACTGTCGTAGATATCCATATAATAAGAAGCGCAGATGTGTCCCACATAAACATCGGTGATTTAGTGACACTAAAACGAGCACCACACGGGCGTCCGCAATTTCCAAAAACGCCACTAAACGTCAATCCATTATAGGGGCACAATAATATCGCGTTTTAGTATAATTTACGAATACGGGAAGGAAAACCATCGCGGCAACGGTACAGTATATATAATTACACAGAGTCGTGCCCTGCGAAAATTAATATTCCCGCAGTGAGTGCGCGCGTGTCCGAAAGAGGAACTTCTTTTCTCCAACTATTAGTAGCTTCTTAATTCTCTCGTATAGCGTAGTTTCCTTTGTACGTAGCCGCGTGCGAGCGAGTAGTTTGCTCTTCACACTTTCTTATTGCAGCCGTCGCGAGGGTATATAACAAGCCGCACGTGACGCCGCGACAATCGACCGTTTTGGTGCTGCTTTGCGATTGTTGCTGTTGTTGCCGTTTCTGCCTGTCATTCTGCGAAAGTACCGCGTGCCATCGTGCGCAGGGTTTTTATTACTATGCACTGCGGACTTGAAATAACTCGGAAGTCGCAATGTGTCTATTAACGATTTTCTGAAAAATCGGATTAGAGCTCGATACTTCGACTTTTTTTAGTTTTTTTGTCGTACGTTTGAGCTGTTATACAATCCGCCTTCGTAATGCAAACTTTTTAAGAGAAAAAAGGCACTACTTGTACGTAAAGTTGTAGCGCAATCTTTATAAGAAAGTTCATAACGAGGGTATATAAAAAGTGAAGTTATACAATCGGCCAAGTCCGCGCGTGCCGGGTATATTTTAAGCTCCGAACTTCAAAGCGACTACTACGTGATCCGATCGTCGATATAAAAATCGTTAAATAAATGACATAAGAGTGCGCGACGTGTCGATCAAACCAATCATAATCGTCGGACTAGAATATGTCTACAGAAATTTCCACTTAGCCGTTCGCGGCCTTTCGGCTCTAATTTATTTACGAGAAAGTACTGGTTTCCCGACGTTTTACGACACGGCTCTAAAGATTTGAGGGACTCATTAGCAGTATAGGTGTATTGTACAGTGGAAAAATGGTGTTGCGGGACGATAAATTATTGGATTATTTCACCGATCTACTTTATCTGGATTGTTTTTGGAATAGACTTGCAAGACACGAAGAGCGGGAAAGTCCGCAACTTTTTTTCGGGAATTCTTCCGTTTACGGCTGTGCCGTTTCGTTTCAGAGATTATTCTCAAATAACTTCATCGCCGGTGTGCCGCGCGCGGCATTATATATGCGCCCGGCGCGATGATAGAAGCCGACCGCGCGGCTCATGGGTGGAAGCGACGCTTTTATCTTTATGCCGATTTTATAACAGGCGCGTGTGCTCTCTCTGCGCAACTCGCGGCCGATATTATCATATAAGCTATATAAGCTATATAGTGCAGCGGCGGGTTTATTCGAAAAACAGTCCTGTACAACATTTTCATTTATTTAATATGATTATACGACCTTACAGCTGTTTGCGTCGAGTGTTTGTTTTATTTGTTTGTTAACTCTTATGCGAACTTTCTTAAAATATATAAATTCGCAAAAGACCAAAACATGTACCGCATAACTCCCTCGCATATTATCAGCGTAACGCTCGTAATTATACAACTGCGCTATTATGCGCTCCATTACACTCTACGCGATCTCGCTGCCTTGCTCGGGATTCAAAGAAAGCACCGCGCGCTGTGTGTTCCCGAAGGATCGACGCGAAATTGCTATTATGCGCACACACGACCTTTTCCATCCGTGAACTCATGACGGGCCAGTCCGCGCAGGTATATAAGTACACGTGTATCATCCATACGCGACGTGGCGTACGTGCGCGCGTTCGCAGACGAATGAGCTCCCCGCATCAGGCTACTGACTGAGCTGTGTATATGCGATGATTCGCTGAAGATATGTGTACGTTACGCTATGGGGAGCCGCGCATGTGGATGTATATCCGCACATACTGAATGCTATACACGACGCAGCGCGCATCTTTGCGGAGATTTATTAGCTTGAGAGGTGAAGAAGAGAGACCATTAACTCGCGGACGAAGGGCAGAACCTTTTAGCCTCTATTTTAAGTGTAGGCTGCAGGCCGCTTTGCCCATATACCGGCTATATCGGGTTAAATGACGGGCTTAGCTCTGATTGCGGATACAGGCGAGCGTATATAGCTGCGGGCTGGAGTTTTACCATGGGCTCATCGTATAGTGCGCGTGTGAGATGATGTCGGTGATTATGCAGGCCGGGACCGAAATCGTGTGCGGCGCATGGGAAGCAAACATATTTCGATTTTTAGTTTTGACTATATTAGGTCATTTTAGATCGAGGATGGTGCGATGATGTAATTTTGAAATTGTGTGTGTGTGTGTGTGTGTGTGTGTGTGTGTGTGTGTGTAGTTCAGATCGCAAAGATGTAGATGAAGCTGTAGATTATAAAAATGTTCTGATTTATAGTTCAAGTTCGGAGTTTGCTCAAGCAACTCACGTGAGATTATTGCGGTACACGATGTTAATGGTTGTTATACAGGGAAGATCGTTATTAGATCGCGGTTTGGCTATTAGCGCGGCGCGCGACGCGCTTCAATTGAAAGCAGAACATCCGTGAGCCAAGTCGAAACGAAACCGCAAGCAAGGAGCGAATCGCCCCGAGCGTTTAAAAGTTGATGAAAATAGCTTGAATCATGGCCTGTGCATTTGTGCATACTGTACATACATTTTGTTTTTGCAGATATTATGATGTGCGGCGATACATAATGTGGAGAGAATTATTTTTTAGTAATGTAATTAAGCTGAACATTCAATGTTTTCCGAAATAATAACATGCTCTACTGGAATAATGTATCTTAAGTTTTTGAATTTACCGCTGAAATCGGCTATAGGGTCACGAGGTGGCGCTAAAGTCGATGAACAGAGGCAGCGAGTTATTAATGTGCGCGAGCTGAAAGCAGTTTCTGCTTGTCTGCTTCTGCTTTCCTCGGATGGGCTCGTAACTTTATCCAAAATATATATTGTAAAGTTTGTGTTGTTCATCGGAATCGAATAAAAAGGTGTGTTTTGATATTGATCAGTATTTTATCGTAATATTCCTTTTTCAAGCACGATTTCGTTGAGTGACATTCAAAAATATTGATATAAGCATTGCTTTCGTCATTCTAACCTCTATACTTTAGTTCCTCATTCTCTTTAATGAATATAAAACAGAAAATAAAGTTAATACCATTTATAGACTTCATACTATTTGCAATTACTTAACACTGATAACATACCTAATATTCTTACTACCTAACTCTAATTTATTAAATGATAACTTGTATTATTGAATAAAAGAAGCATCTAAAATTGTATAACTTTATATGTTCTAGATGGGATTAAAACATCCATATTTCCTTGCAAGAACTGTGTTTGTAAAAAACAACGATGTTGAACATGCTTGTCGAATAATGAACAGAATACTTGGGCAAGAAGAAATATTAGACCAATTTCGTAGAACTAGGTATTATGAGAAACCACATCAAGTTAGGCGACGAATCAATTACGAAAGATGCAAGGCTATTTATGATGAAGATATGGACCGTAGGATTCAGTTTCTTTTAAGAAAGAACAGAGTGGACCCATTCCCAGGATGTTTATAAGGTTCTTTATCATTCACATGTAAATACTAAGATACGAATAAAAATATTTGAAAACAAGATTCTGCATTGGCCATCTAACATCATTCGATGCATATAACTTATAAAAAATTTCTGAAGCAGCATAACTAACGTTATAAAATTTTGACAAATTCCACCGAATTAGTTTGAATGATTTTGAAAAAATTGCACGTACCTTGTATATGATCGACGCATATCGTCAGGTCTTCACGAAATACGGGCAAATCGTAATTGCACTGACAGGTGCAGGAATCGTTGTAGTTGCCGTTGAAAGCAGACGGCGCAGAGCCAAAAGGGCTCGCGGTATTGCTGCTGAGAACCATGCAAGCCTCGTTACAGGAACCTTTCGAACAAATTTATAAACTGTTGAATTTCCAGTCGAATGATATCGTAGGGAATAATGAGGAGAGATAATAGATTCGGAATTCATATTAAAGGTTTACAGGTTTATAGCCCGAGACGCTTTCCATTCCTATACGTATATATAGATAAGCCCAACTAATGCGATGCTTGCAGCGCAACGTTTACGACTTCTCAATTGGTTTTATGAAGTTTTATAGAGTAGCGATAGCAGTTTTTATTGTAGACGAATTTTCGACGTAAAAAATTTCGAAAACCTGCTTTGAAAATTCAAATTTAAAAGAAGCAAAAAATTATTTCCAAAACATAAAATTTATGAAACGTAAATTAAGTCATTATTAATATTTTTAACGACAAATACTCGCGTAAACTTAACGAGCGCGGCTGAAAATACAAGCATAATTAAAAAACGCGCGGACCGTGCGGTGTACAGCCCGATCGAATTCTAAATGTCATCGAAACACGATCTCGGAGAGCCCTTAAACCAGGATTTTTATCTTGCTGTTTTTGCCTGCGCGCGCCGCCGAACCATAAAATTGCCGCACGCGCTCGCGCGCAACGCGTATAATTGACGTTCTTGTTTTTATAATCTAATTTTTCCTCCGCAGCGCTTAATACGCAGCGTATAGGTCGTTTTTCTCGATATAGCGCATGAAGGCACTTACCCGGAATGGCGAAGACATCTCCATCGGGCTGTCGCCTCACGGTAATCTCGTCGGCCAGCGCCAGTTGCAGGACACGATGGCAGCTTAACGAGAAAATCAGGAATGAAAGACTCGGCATCTTCTCGGCATTCTGAAATGTGAAATTAATGTCCGATCGTGAGTCGCTGCGCTGACGTGCCGCTACCGTTTTGCATATGCCGTTTTTAATATTTCTCATATGTATTATATAGCTGTGTGCGTATATGTGAGAGAGATTTATTTCGCTTTCGTTTATAATGTGTGCCGAGAATTGCCTATAAAGAGACTATTTTAGAGCTGTATGCCTATCAGGTCTATGTGTACGTTTGGCTTCCGGTCTCGTGGTTTTATATTCTAGAAAATTTACGCGCGTTTGTGAAATATATTATATTGTAACAAAATAAGATAGCGCGATTTTATGAAAATCTTTAGAGCTGTTGCCTACCAACACCCGTTTTTTCACATATGTCTGCATATTGTTGAATAATTTATCGAGCAATAAAAATTCCGAACGAGATCGTTAATCATACTATATTGATTATACGGCGTTCGAATAACGATACTTTAATTCACGATGATTACAGAAAATCTAATAAAGCTCGCGCGCTTATAATGGTCGCTTTCTTGAGCTCCGGAATAATGACTTATCTCTCTATACGGCCGCGAGTGTTAAGTCTGGCATATAATAAACTAATACACGATTTTCCAAAAGAAGCAAATAAGAAGCCTCGACGCGACATTTACGATAATTTGCAATTAATTAAGACACGCATGCGCACCTGTGACACGTTCATGAGGTCAGTCCTCGGGCAATATTTATCTGCGGCTTCTCATATAACTCATAATAAAATTATTATATGGCCAGGATTATTCTCGCCGCATATGGCTGCGCAAAGCTAATCAGACCTTTAACGCTTTCTTTTTTCTCGATTTGCGTTCTTCATCTCTCCACTACTCCGTATTATGAGCTTTGCATATCTTTTTTTTCAATTATTAAGAAATTATGATTTCTTATTAAAAGAAAAAATTCTTAATAATTAGTGAATCCTCCGTTAGAGGCTCTATAAATTCACTGATTAAAAATATCGAGCCTCAAAGTAAAGGCGTGCACGAAAAGCCCAGCGAGACAGGCTTAATTGCAACCACCTGCGAGAGGACGAAATCTCGCAACAACATGCGCGTAAGTATGGATTTTACAATTCTTACAGTTATACACAGCCGATAACACAGACGCGCGCGCAGGTAAAAAAATCGCTTATTTTTCAAAGAGCGCATTGAACCCCTGATGATAAGCTACTTTCGCAGCCCGACGCGACTCGCACTGCTGGGATTTCCGGAGGCGTATATGAGTATAATAACGAAAGAAGTTTAATTTTTCTCCCAGTTAACAAGAGCCGAAAAAATCCAATGAAACGTTGCCTCTCTCTCTCTCTCTCTCTCTCTCTCTCTCTCTCTCTCTCTCTCTC
>QLSS01000194.1:173537-190424 GCA_024372645.1 Trichomalopsis sarcophagae | reverse complement strand
CTCTCTCTCTCTCTCTCTCTCTCTCTCTCTCTCTCTCTCTCTCTCTCGAGAAAACTACTGTAATCATCGTAGACAGTACCAATAAAGCGACCTCAATCTTATGCCCTGCGTCCACGGTGTATACGCGATAGAAACAAGACGCGTATTCACGTTTCTTGCTACACAGCCTCCGCCGTTGCGAGATGTATTATTCAGTATAGAGAATATAACAACGCGCAGCAGCAGTAGCCTGTATTTATATCCACATAGCTTAGATACAGAAGACAAGTCATTAGAGCGTCTGTCTGCTGGAGGTAAATAGCTATAACAGTGTTTCGAGACCAGTTGCAAAATCATTGTTCCAGGACGAGGAAGAAGTCAGCGTCTACTCAGAACAACAACTGCAGTTAAGCGGTGGTCTCTCGGCAAAAAAAAATATGATCTGAGAACAAAATAATATTTTATACTTAAAATCGACCTGTTCATTACACACGCAGCGTCGCATTCTTCGCGTCTCTCTCTCTCTCTCTCTCTCTCTCTCTCTGTCTCTCTCTCTCTCTCTCTCTCGTGTGTTCCAGAATCCAACCGCAGCGAACGCGATTAGCACGCGTCGCTCCCGAGCTTCGCGCGTATTCTCCTTTTTCCCGCGAGTCCAGGTCTCAGAGACACCATTAAGCTACACCGCAAGCGCGTGCCGTTCAACCCCGCACGCGCGTACGGTGGTAGCTCCAATTTTACTGCCGCGATATAAGAGCCATAGGGACAAGAAATCGCTAGCTGCTCGTGTGCCTCGCGGAGACGTATCGAGGCGAGTAGGGAACGTCGCTCGGTAATGAGATGGAACGTCGCTTTTAATGGCGAGAGAGCGATGCCCGGGCTTGATTATGCTCTATCTGTTCTCGCGTGTCGTATGTGCGAGTATATACATATGTTGTGATGGCTTTTTCTAACTCTTTGGATTATCAGGCCTGACACGTCGCGGTTATGCAAGTAGGTATAGTCACGATTTTCTTTCGTGACTCGAATTTGATGACACGTAAATGCAAGGATATTTTTTGATTCCTCAAAACACGTATCACTTGTTCCAAATAGCGTACGTATCAAAGTCTTATACGTACACTGCTCGCACCGTGAAATGAACTTGTTTTCGGCCTGTCGACCGCACCGTGTGACATCTGGAGCTAATCTTATCGAACCGCGGTAATCCTGATTAATAAATATGTATACCGATGAGCAGTAATTTTGCCCAAAGCTCTGTGATTCTGGCCGCTGCGCGGCTCAAAACATTTTTTGGAACTTCCTCGATCCGTATACGCGTATAACGAAAGCTCCAAATCATGTAAAATTCAGTGGCAAAGTTTTCGGCTCTTTTTCCTCCTTCGATCCAATTATCGAGCGTGTTTGGCTTATTGCGCTATACGTTAGCGCGAAATTGCCTTTGGAATGATCGGGGCGCATTTGGGCCGATAACATTTTTACAGCCCGTTAAGGACGTCGTTATGAGATCGAAATTGTCGGAGCATGTCTTGGAATTACGAGTTGATTTTTGGTTCTTCTCTGTTTTTTTTTTAATGAAATTTTAAAATAAAGAACCTTAATCGAGAATGAATTCGTGTAGATTGTGAAATAATTCAACCGTAAAATTATGCGGTAGTCGATGCAATTAAAAGTAATTAATTTCAAACAGCTTTATAAACAGAATACAGACTTCTACGATATGCACGGGTCCAAATAATTTTCCATCTCAATTTTTCGAATTCCGAAATTATTATACTTATTTTCACTTTAAAAAGTTTTCTCTTTGTGAAAGCAAGAGTGTCTAAATATTCCTCGATAAATTTCAGCAGTTAACTAAAAAACAAGTCCATAATCTATTCATTCAATTATTCTCCAGCAGTGAAACTGATTTCGATTTCCTTAAATCTCACGAAATTTCCACAACTCGACCGAATGCTTAACACGAGTTCACGAAATAGCCAGGATCATAAAACCGCGTACGTATATATCCGAACATCGCGTTTCACCGCATTCGTTTTATTAGTTTGCAGACATAAGTCAAAGTACACACTCCAGTTCGCGTTCGCGCAAGCAGCCGCACGCGATAAACCCGTATAATGAGTATACCCCGGACGCGAAACTACACACCTGCAGCAGCCCGCGCGCGAGCTTTTGAAAACCACAAAGCTGCGGCGGCTGCGTACATCCCCATTAGAATTCCAGCGGAGAAAAGCGTGAAAAATTCCTCCACGATCCCCCTGCACTCTTGCACATCCCATCCCTCGCCCCGTCGGGATGCAAATCGTTAAAATGTCAGGCTGGACGAGCGGCCGTAACACCGTACACCGTCGTGCAGTGCAAATAGACCCACGAAGAAAAGTGCGCACACCGCGGTATATATATAATACACCGCGCTCTCCTTAAAAACAGTCGTGCCTCTCTCCTGCGACCAATCAAGCCCCGCTGAAATTGCACCGCTGCTGCAGTCCACCTGTTCTTCTTCGTCTTCTTTCTCTCCCCGTCATACACGCACGCACACACACACACACACACACACACACACATACACACTGCAGGCTGTCCTCCGCAACGGTATTGCTATCATAAAGCGCGCGCGACTCTAACCATGTGGTGCCGCCGCGCTATGCGTCTATTATAAACAGGCTGCGTTGCACGGAAGATGCGCGTCGCATGCGGCGGATTATCCTAGCGGAGGAAAGTGTTTTAAACACGCAGCGACCGGTTTCTTTTTACCGAATTTCGAGGTGTCCCTCGCGATGATAGCATAGGCGCTGAGGTGCGTGAAAGTTCACGCTTTTACGGGCTTCTTTTATCGATGGGGAATTTTTCTTATATTCTACGTCTAACCGGAAGAGCATTTTTAACAGGATTCCGAATGATAATTTTAAGCCGTGAAATCGGTTATTTTCTCTAGCCGATGTACACTTCGCACTATCTGGAAGACGAATCGTTCGTGTATTATTTTCCCTTGTT
The DNA here is from genome assembly GCA_024372645.1 of Trichomalopsis sarcophagae. Lineage (NCBI taxonomy): Eukaryota > Metazoa > Arthropoda > Insecta > Hymenoptera > Pteromalidae > Trichomalopsis > Trichomalopsis sarcophagae. The sequence continues at coordinate 187,454 of QLSS01000194.1, read as the reverse complement.
ATCTGGGCTCTATACAAGTGTCGGATACACGAGTGTAATTTATAAAACGGTTCCGACGAGGATCTGTTTTTAACATTACACGAATAAATCAGGCATTCGAAAACGAGTCGCTGATCCAGTTGCGCTCAATCTGGCAACGCATCAATTTGATGAAATTTCACGCTCGACCTGCGCGCCTCTATATACATGCACGAGGCTTGGAATTTGTCATTTTTACACGAAAACGTAGCAGTAGACGCCCAGCAGGAAGAGAGAGAGAGAGAGAGAGAGAGAGAGAGAGAGAGAGAGAGAGAAGAATACCCACAGCTCGTCTGGATTATACAGATCAGTCGCTGGATGCTCCGAGTGCAAATTCACGGCCTTTGCGCGGCCTCCGGCGATTTTCCGAACGTGCGCGCGCGGTATACGGCCGCGGAAAGCTTTGTGAGCGCGCTATACACGCGATTTCGCTAATTTATGGCTTATTTACAGATTGTAAAAGACGACACGACGACGGGCGGAGGAGGAAAAATCGCTGAATACACAGATCGTAAAAGCCGAGAGAGAGACGCGCGACGAGAGAGTCGAAGTTGAAATTGATGAAAGTCGCGGTCGTTGACAAATGTCTGGATTTGAATAAGATAAATTAATTTCGTACTTTTTATCATTTTCGAAATGACGTTTCGGAATTTTTTATTTCACAAGAGTGATGTGCTTACATCATTCAGAAGGGATTATTCACGGGTATGTGTATGTGTGTGACAAGAAAATAACCGGATCCGCTTTGTGAAAAATAACAAGATCTATTAGAGTCGGCAACTCATTGATTTTACCCGCGCAACGGATGCCTTGAATCAATATGCCGCAAAAAGCGCAGTTGTGTCATACTATTGACTCGTGAAAACGCCGAATATACACTGTTTCGAACTTCCGCAAAGCTGTAAGTGCTAAAACGAATCTGATAAAATACACGGCTGTGTGTTCCGCGATGCCGGCGGAGTAAGTCATTTCGACAATAAACGCTATGCTCGGTGACATAAGCAAGGACTCGTCTATAAAATAATAGTGACGAGGCTTCGTTAAACTTCATCACACCTACGTAATAAAATAATTAACTTAATAGCGTTATACAAGAAGCCAAGGGGGTGTGCGACAACACTATTATGAATTAAATTAGCCGCTCTTTTTAAAAAAAAAAAACAAAGTGTAATCAAGTTAAACGTAGCCGCACTGCCACCGCTTCACATACATCTCATAATTGTAATTCCAAAACAATCATCTCCGTCTTTATTATGCCCTACGTAGGAGTGCAGCATTATATGTCAAGCGAAATCTTGTGATTGCGCGCGCGCGGGGGCATGTGAGGGGCGTGTAATAGAATTAAATTACACCCCGAAGCAAACGTGACACATTTATCTTAGCACCCTCGGAAATTAAGTGTAATCAAACGAACTACTGTATATTATGCCAGCAAATTTGTGACATAAACATTACAGCCGCAGCTTCAAAACACTCGCTATAGGTATATATAGCGCTCGCACAATCCCGAGGGACCGACACATTCGCAGCTCGTATATTCACGAAGCTATAATGCAATTTGGAAACGGAAACTTGATTACCTCATCCGCAGACCGAGCTTGTACGGCGAAAAATCGTATGGCATATCTGGGAAGTATGAGGTTGTACGTACGTGTTTATGCCGTCTTGCGCACGTGCGCGGCAAAACGGAAAGAAAAAGGGGGGAAGCTCCGCAATCCGTCGGTCAGCAGCTGTTGCGCGTGCCTAGGCCGTGCCATCCAGTTTATGAATGTATATAGGGAAGTATAGCTTGAGGCTCAGCGAAAAATGCGAATGGAAGGGTGCTTAAAAAATTTTCAGGAAATCTCTTAAATAATATCTATAAATGATAAAAGTAAAATTCTCGTGTAATCATCAACATTTTTGTTCATCTATAATTAGAAGAAACATCTCAATAATTTGAACAAAACATCCAAAAATAATACACCTACAATATACTGAAATGAATAATTGAGTTAGGTGTTTCACGGAAGAGAGACAATTAACGGGACTCTCGGTAGTATATTTTAGTTTCCAGTACAGTATAAGATAAAAGCGTGACGCTGCACGACCAAACGCGGCCGAAAGACGAGTTTGAGGATTGTCGCTTTCTTCGCGGCATTTCCCCATACGATTCGTCCGCTCGAACCATTTCAATGTTTTCAAATGCAAACACCAGAGTCATAAATGTCTCATCCGGGTGGAAATAAATTTGACAGATTCGCCGTGAAATATTCTATTAAGATGAGCTCGCCGAGGACGAATTGGGTTGACGTTACTGTACTCCTAGCTGTATTTCTATTATGTTAAAAGAATGCGTGCCAATATATTCGATTTTTTACGAGCACCTGTGTATATATATATATATATGATTATATGCTAAGTGTTATTACCAGTGTGTCCTATTTTTTAAGCGCGTATAAAGTATTGTTCTCAAAAGGACATGCGATTTGATGACTTTTTTTTCACTTTCTAAAGCTTATCTCAAAACCATACTTAACTATGTATGTTATTGACGTCAGAGGAATCACTTAAAATTAAAACGAGATTTTAAATAATCATATTTACATCGTGATTTAACGATTTAGGATATTTTTAATTACATGTATTGTAGACGGAGAAAAAATACTAGTGAGTCAATAAAAAAAAACATTTCGGATTGGCCTTTCTCTCACTTCTTAAACTTGCCAGCTACCTGCTGTCTGGCTAGCTAAAGTAGGTAGCACATGTGCGAACTTTTTTATTTCTCTCATCAAAATGTGCTCGCAAAATGCATACATTATAGTCATGACTAATCAGTACCAAATCAATCACGTTATAGGCATCATTAAGCTGCCCATGCTATAACTGCTTGAGTATGCTTGCAACCGTACCTATACCAAAATAAGATGCTCTAGCTGGTGCAATATTAGTTCGTTTTTTTTTTATTTTTTTTATTTTTTTTTTTTATTTTAATAACTAATACTAAAAAATACTTACATTCACATTTTGAGTGAGATAATTTGTGTAGGCAATATATCAGAATCAGATTGGTATTAAAAAATCTAATACTGTGACTTTACTTTTTTCCGCAGTACAGAATCGTAGATGTATAAATACAATTTTACAACGATTCGTAATTCACTGTATTGGTAAAAATGAGTTTTCAACGTCACTCGATAAATCGAGCGTTACCAGCAACATATAAGATTTGTATAGAACCATTACTCCCAAAAATCTATTCGAGCATTCTTTTAAGATACGACCGAGCCAATTCCAGATAAACCCTCTGAAAGCGTCGTCGCCCTCGTAAAGTCCCAAATGAAAAATACCAAGATATCGCGACTATACCTGCCAGTTCGCCACCTGCGAGCATGTTACCGAAAACCGAGAATTCCCGCAATAAAAATGACTCTTTACCCCCACACCAAGAGAAAGAGAGAGAGAGAGAGAGAGAGAGAGAGAGAGAGAGAGAGAGAGAGCCCTTAAATTCTGCTGCTAAATTCGTCGCCGATGTATATGTGAGCGGGGAAAAAATAACGACTCGCGGCGCATCGAAAGGGCAAAAGAATCCTCGCGAATCGCGTTAATTAAGAAGCCCAATATCTAGATAATAATAACAGCGGCTGCTGTTCGGCTCGACTGTAAAAGCTTATATTGACGTTATTACTGGGCAGCTCTTTAAACAATATATCCCGCGTGCGCGCGAAATTTTATTTGCCTGCGCCACCTCACCACAGGACCCGCGGTATAAAAAATGTTGTGTCGGAAGTTTCGGTTTAATTGCCCGGTCGTTTGGGCCATCGTTTAATTTCGCCGGAATACACGTTTGTTATCGTTTAAAGTGCCTTTTTCTCGACGGCTAATGACTTTATTACGTTACAATGGAGAGAACGATGAGTTTAGGGCTCCATACCCTTTGCGATATGTATGTGTGCGTATAGCGGATGATGGATTGAGAATGAGCTAAAAATAGAGGTGTCGGTTGTTTACTGGCTGGGATTTCAGATGCACTGTAAAATACTGTTCGCGTGAAATTCGATTTTATTGATCGTAGAGCATCTCAGTTTGTAAAAGTTTAAGGTGCACGAGATTGTAAATTAAAAACAGAGACGGAAAAAATGTACAATTGTGTTGGCTTTGCGTCCTTTTGATCGCACAAAGTATAGTAGATTGAACGAATATCAGTGTATCTGTTACGACTGAATTCTTGAATAAACGAATCAAGAGTTGGATAAACAAGTGGATGACGAACGAGGTGGCCAAGAAAACAGCTACTGTATTATACGTACTGAATACTACGAAATCCACTACATGTATAATGTAAAAACACACGGGAATCAAAATATATTGTACTACGTCTTATGTCAAGAAAATTCATTCATACAATTTTTAAATTTACTTCATTGCTTGGTATTTATAAAAAAATTTAAACAAGCGATATTCAACTAATATCCACGATCATTGCCATTTATCAATTTCAACGATTATCTCTACTACATAACTGAGATCCAGTAAAAAGATCTAGCATTACAGAAAAACTTTTTCAGCACACAACAACAAGATCTTCTTCTTCAGGCGTCGGTATTATAGGCCAACGACATAAATCAGAAAGACGCACGCGTCCCGTCGGCAAACAGAATCGTAATAAAGCGATTCGTATAACCGAAGAAAAACTTGGTAGGAGACCTCACGCAACGTATCATCGGCAATCGTCTCCTCTTCTCCTCCATTCTTATCCCAGTTTGGCCTTTTTTCCTCCTTCCGCGTCAAGTGGAACAATTCGCATCAGTATGCGACCTCTTAATTTTTTTCTTCGGTGGACGGCGACATGCTCCTGCTGGTGAGCTGTTGTTTTAGCAGATATTTATACGGAACTGCTTTGAAATATGTCATATGTACGCAACAGGTACTTATTTGTAATAAAAAATTGATGTAGAAGACAGATTTTCTTCTGAAGGTAATATGCCTTTCATTCAAGCTATGCAATGCGGATGTATTCGTACATAGCCCAATAGTTTATAGCATTGCTAACAGTTGCAATCAAAAATATTAATTATGATCAGTTTTTACTGATATTCTCTTCAGATGAAATGTACGATGATAGAACATACAGAATATAATCAACACAAAAATGTAACGTAAGTTTATGTAACTTTCATAAAGATACTAATAATAAATCACGCAACTTTACACTAACTGATTTTAATTAAATTATTATTATCAATTTAAATATCAGCTTACAGAACGATAAAATAAAGCAATAAAATGTTGAACGCCACGCAGTTATAAATTCATGCAATTTATTGAATTCAAATAATACCGCGTCATAAAAAGCTCCTCGCCTCTCGTGGTTCGATATTTCTAATTAAACAAAAAATCATCGAATCACAAAACTCGAGCTACTCACTCTCCAGTTAAAGTACGACAAACACAAGGTACATCGGAAGATAAGCATGAAGAACTTTTCCCGCAAGCGGTGGCGTTTGCATGTTTATTGTACTTTTGCTCTCTCGTCTGATGCCGCGCAGAGAAAGCACCGTCAGCGCGGGCGCGTTCGATTTTTTTTCCCGCACAAATATTTGACTAACGCGCGACGAACTTATAACTGTCCACTTGATGCGCGCCGTTACTGCTGCTGCTTCTTCTTTTTCATACTATGAGATACTTGCTTGCGAACCGGGTACATAATATCGCGTCTGCAGTGCGTGAACGTTGGCTTGTGAGTAAGCAGCATCTCTATCTCCTTCTGCTGAACTGACGGCGATATTTCGCTTCCAGAGAATGATTTAGCGGCGGATTGTCATTTCGCGAAAACGAGAATGAGTATTGTGACTTCCGCATTTTTTATACAAGCTTTGTTTTTAGTTTTTTTTTAATGGTCGAAGGGATTATTATATAGATTGCGCTTTAATGGATGATCGCAAAAAGAAAATTATGAGACTATAGAATAAACAATAGATTAAAAAGTAATGAATATTTTCATTTGCAAAATTCACCCTATTATAACAATGTATCATTTATGTATGCGTATGTATATTTATTCACGTAAAGCAAAGCTCTTCTCTTTACGCGATAAAAAAAAGCAGCGCTCACAAGGGGCAGGTTATTGCCACCGATTCGGCTCAGTGATCGAATGAGACAACCGTTAAAGATTACGCGCACTCGCTCGTTTCTCATTTCCATATTACCTTTACACGAGGGAGGGGGGGCAGCGCAGCTTTTTTACGCGCTGGAATACTCATACACTCCGAGATCATTTCGTGCGCGTAATTTAACGGCCCGTTAAGCTTGCGCGTGTATGCGCGACTTTTCCGAGAATACGCTGCAAAGTTTGTAGGTGAGCTTGCATGGCTCTAGCGGATGGTTCTGTGGAAATTACAAAGTTATACTCGGTAGTTGCGCTGTACTTTCTGGATCCTTTATTTCTCTAGTTTAATCTTGACGCTATAGCTATTCGCGTTTTTGTTTTTATAAATTTTATTATATAAATAACAATGAATACGGGATTGAAACAGAGGAATGCGAGAACGTTGCTTATAACGACAAAAAGAATAATTTTTTCGATTAATCCCTAGCAACGTGAACGTTGAGAAGTGGAAGATAAATTTATAACGTAGGCTTACTTCAGTGAAGACTATAAGAGCTAGATGAAGTCAGGCGAGTTTTATCGGAATAACAATGTCTGAATGATATTTCAAGTATCGAAGTTACGAGTGTAAGTTAGTCGAAATACAAGATTCGAACAAACGCTAGCATGTTCTTAAGTTTTGTGATGTTAATGTATTTTCAAAATATATGAAGAAGGGAGCAAAATTTGCGATTTTATTTTTCAAACCCCGACTGCTTTTTATTGCAAATTTTTTATTTCCATACTTAATAAACCCTCATCAGAAAATAAAATCCTATACTGCAGGCTGCAGTGAATTTTAATTAATCCGCTTTTGTACAAAAGTCACTACCGCGTAACGCGCATAAACCCAGAAAATCTCATACCATATACGACTTTTAGGTGAAAGATGAAAACGTTGCGTCTCATGCAAATATCCCTCACTCCTCTCCGAGGAATTTACGCACTGCGCTCGGATTCTTTCCGGATCCCATAAAAATCCCCTCTCCTCTTTTCCATCCCATACCGTTTTCCCGTGTACGAAAGAAAGAACCGCACGCGCGTATTTTACGACCGCCTCGTACGTGCAGGGCTACGAAAGGCACGTCTTCATTCAGCATTCGGTACTGATCAAAAAGCGCATAGGATATATACTGTATACCTCCTATATGTCTCTAGCGGCGCATTGACTAATTCGGAAGTTTGTCGACGCCGTAAATTAATCCACCGGTACCCGCCCCAAGTGTGTTATAGTGTATACGTCGTAGGTGCAGAGCCGTATTGTAAATCACCTCCTGCTTAGGAGATTTCTAAATGTACACGCACGTGCGACGTCTTCATATACCGACGAGAAAAAAACCGGATCTCATCTGCATCTCGATACTTTTCTTCGGGGAGGAGTCACGCTGTGGGAGAGGCGGCGTCCGTAGTCTAACGATTATAACCGTAGACGCGACTTTAATAGCGTGTGATTCGAGGCACAACATTTTGACTGGAGTTATTCGATTGGCTGTCATAAATTCTGTCTTTACTGGGCTTTGGCTGTTTTAATAAGACAGAGAATTTTCGGAATGAGGTCGGCTAATTATTTAGGAGTATTCTTCTTCTTTTGGATTTCGAGACAGCACGTGCTGGTATTAACATGTATTAACATGTGTACGAAATTCACCAAAATAGAAGTAGATATGTGCAAATTCAGAAAAAACCGGACACTTCAGGGGGTCTGAGTGAACAAATTTGAAATTTGAGGGCACCAGACCAAGTTTTTTGGGTTCCTTAAGCCACCCAGAACCCGAAAAACCTTGAGTTCTCAAGATTACAAAATACCTATTTTTTGTCGGGCAGTTTAAATTCTCTTATGGGAATTGAACAAGGGGAAAATTAACAAAAACCAGGAAAATGCCACTTTTTGTCTGGAGGCGCAATTTAAAAATGTGTTTTAATTATAGAATCAAAGTATTGAAAAAAATAATTGATTTGAGGACTGGTGGGTTAAAGATGGTTGCCTAGGTCAAAAAGCTTGAAAATGACAAAAAATCATCAATTTCTCGATTTTTTTACGAAGATCAGTGATTTCTCTTATTTTTAAAATCCTTATAACTATTGATCCCATCAGTCAATTTTGACCACCCGGGGCTTAAATTGTAGCTCTTTTCTTTCTCTTTCGCTTTCAAAGCGAATTTAGATTGAACATTTTACTAGTTTATCAGCTATATCTCTAAAAATAAACTTAACCAAAGTAAAAAGGTTAGGCGCGTTTGATGTTTTGCGTATCATCATGATTGTCATTAATTATTTTTACTGTGAAATTACAGATTAAAAAACAACTGAGATTAATTAAATCAAGTCAAGTTTACAATCATATTATTTTATTTATAATACGACTAACAAAAAATCATTATGTTTAATTAAGGTCCCAGTCAAATGATTGGTAATTTAAACTTAAGTAATATATGGATCAATTACAAACAACTCTCAAGATACTTACTACGTAACTTGCCATACCCCTTACATTTTGTTCATGGTGTTGTCTAATTGTAAGTCTAATTTCCGCATATATTATTTGGGTACATAAACTTATAAAATTGTTATTTCAATAATATGAAATATTTTAAATGTAAAAGTATGTACCATGAACAATATGTAAGGGGCATAGCAAGTTACGTAACCTTTTTACTTTGGTTTATTTTCTTTTTAGAGATTCAATGTAACGCAATTCAAAAAGTGCATTATGTTAGACCTATTACGGGCATTATGATTCACAGGCTATAATTGAATTTCCTCTACGCTAATTCCAATTATCATAGATTTCACATGATAAATCTAATCTGAATGTGATTATTCTTATAATAATCAAAGATGAACCTGCGGACTTGTTCTCACCTTCGAAATGGCAATTTCATCTCAATAATAACAGCCGAATCAAGACCCAGCGTCTGCGAAAACAATGAAAAAAAAAGACCTGCCAGACGCATCATCATCAAATGCTAATATACATACCCTCATTTCAGTAGCCACAAACACGCGCGCGTCAAGATGCGATAAACATCTCTACTCCGCGCGCGCAGGTAGACAATACAAAGCTGAGCCAAAGAGTGAAACAAGAAACAGCGGGAGAAAGAGTAGGAAGAAAAGTATGGAAGTGCTTCGCCGAGGCGTGGATATGCTCGCGCAGCTCATAATTACCGCGTATTAATTAATATTTATATATCCACGCCGGGGCACGTGGGCATGACCGCTTCTTCCGCGAGCGCTATTCTGCCATTAATTCCGTTTCCTTGTACGCATAGCCGCAACTTGCTCTTCTTCTCTTCTGTGCTTTGCGAGCTGCGGAGGCTTGTAACTCGTGAAAAAAAAGGGGCTTTATTATTTCGCTCTCGTGCCGAACGATTATAACGCCTGTTTATTGCTCCTGTTCTTCTTTTTCTCCTTCGGCTTATTGCGCGCGATAGATCCGCGCCGCGCTCGATTCATCTCTGATGGATTATAGCGTCGCGGCTGTTTCATCGTTTAACTGTTACTTTCGAGCAAGTTCTTTTCTTTCAATCTCGATGTGGCTTACTCGTTTTTACGCCCCGATCGTATATACGAATACTTTTTTAGGGTCGCGTCGTTAAAATTACGCTCCTGCCTTATACGATGAGTTTTGACTAGTCTTCGATGCAGTTTTTCCGATGACCCGTTTCCGTTTTACGACTCGGAGAGAGAGATTCTCTCGAGAGATATAGGTATCGGTGTACTCGTCGGAGTTGAGCTGCCCTATGTATGCAGGATGCTATACACGTTCGTGCGTTAGCAATATTATTTTACTCGAGATGCGATGCAGACTGTGTTTATATTGTAATTCGTCATTAAAAGGCATAGCCAAGCCGCTGCGCTTGCAGACGCTATCGGCGTTAATTTAAATTTGATTCAGACTCGATAGGCTTCGAGATTGTACGTTGAGTACTATATGTAGCAGCTGCTGCGCCTCTCTTGTTTGATAGTCATAAAGTGATCTTACGTAGAAATTATTTTATGGATACTGTCTTATGTGATGATTTTGATTTTCATACGAGATGAATATTAATCCCTTGTAGTATATTATTAGGTGGATTTTTTTCATATTACAACGCGTAATTCAGTTATTCGTTACATTACTGCGTTACGTGTGTGATCAAATTAGTTTTTCTGTTTTTCTTTTCTTTCCGATGTCGTGAATCGTGAATTGCGACGCATGGTGTGTTTTGCGGAGTTTACTTCAGCTGGCTTAAATTCGTAAATCATGCTTCGTATGTACGCGTCATACGGTACTTAGGAAAGTAGATTGTCGAAGCAAAGGCAATGTTTTATGTTGGCGAGCTACGCGTGCAACGTTCGGTTTTGTAATTGTTGGACGGTTTTTTCATCAACCGGCAAGATGTTTCCTACCTATAAAAGCCTCTATCGTTTCATCCTGAAGGAGTTCATCGGTCGTCTAATTGATTAGTTAAAAAGAGGCGCGTTTGCGCTTTGATTATGAATTCGAATTTGTGTTTAAATTTCATAAGAATGATGAGTACATCAATAACAGTTGTATTAAAATGAGATATTAGGATAGTATCTTATTATATTCAAACAATTATTGAAATTTAGAATTTTACGACTTCAGACAGTGCACGAAACGTCTAAAAACGCTACTAAACCTTAACCTTGTACGTATGGGGATGATATTTTAATTATTCTACGAATACAGTCTGCAAAGATAAGTAAGAAGCTATACTACTACACATGCTATCCTCCTACTCTAAAAAAACATGCTAATCATTCTATTCGTCATCTGATTGGCTGTTCATTTTACCGCAGAATGTCTGCGTATGTTTGAATTCCTAAACTCAAAAAGTGAAAATTGAGAAAATATAATAACAAAGAATGTACTTCGTTGTAATTCAAAACTTACTTGTGTACCAAACATAATTTTTATTTTAAAAATTCCGGTGCGAGTCTAAATTATCAACTTAATTTATTATCCTCTTTGGCCTGCTATTTCGTCCACTCATGATATGTATAACTGCACCTACAATGCCACGCTTCACATTAACGATATTACAAACTACTGCAGCGTTCGAAACTTCCCCGATAAAAATGAGGTCACACTCGACTGCAAGTAGAGGCTATAGATATGACTACAGTTGTCATGTATTATATTCATTTTAATGTATTGTTTTGAATGCAAACTACTTATAAATAGCATCATCATTGGTACTGAGACTTATTTGGCCGGCCGCTCATGATATAACTGGGCGTATTTTTTTTATACTTTCGTATAAAATCGTTCTTATATTACTACCGGTTAAAAATAGGAAAGTTTGAATTCATGAATTTCCATCGCATGCAAAATTTCTCAGTTTAGTTGCGCACGGCGCAGCCTATTGAGCAGACTGTATTCCGTTAGGATGGAAAAGAACAAGAAAATCGTGAAAAAAACTAAAAAAAGTAATCTTTATTTGGGAGTTATTTCACAATCTTGAGTTGATCATATCAAATAGAAATAGTCATAGAAATGTTTTGATATAGTTACAGTAACAGTTTTAAGAATTAATCAAACTAGTTTTTCCTCGTTTATTTGAAGAATTGAGTACTAATGATGATCGCCTGTGTTAGGATAATGAATTTTCACTTTGAATTTCGATTGATTTGGAATATATAGTGCATGTAAAATCAGAATTGCAGATCGTTCCACATGCCACCATCGTGAGAAGAAATGAAAATGCTCATCCATGCGTGAGCGGCGATTTCAAGACTGTTAATTTTTTCAAAACGATTTCCAATCAAAGGTAAAAACGCGTTTTTTTTTATCAATGCAAAGTGCAAGTGATTGCAATGCAATACTTTCCACTGCAATTTACATGCGATCAGCCAATTACAGTTCTGAATGTAAATTTACGAATGAATGAATAAAAAAAAACACTACAAATTTTCTATAAACAACTACTGTAAATTTTACTGTTATTTTGTTAAAAAGTAAACCTATTGTATATACGCGATTTTAAACAGAAATTTAATAAGATATAGATAATTGATATACTTAATGATGTTCGTAGAATATCGTGCCCCAACAAAATCTTACGCCAATCAATCAACCGGCTATTATAAACGGGAATAATGTAGTGGGCGTGCACGATGACGCGCTGGCCTTGCAAGGTCATTTGTCAATATTAATTGACAATTGATTGCATTTCGAAGATCAATTTGACGACGTGTGGGCTTACTTTGTATCAACATATTAAAACAAACGGTTTGTTTTGCTTTTTGTATTGGATGAAAAATAGTTAAAAAGCCAAAAATATTATCATTACATTCTTTAACTTGTTCGGCTCGATCAAAAAGTTAATCTTCGAAAAGTCACCAACAGCAAGCGTATAGTGAACGTATCAAATCCAATAGTGTTAAGGCGTTAGCTTCGATTTCATGCGTCAATCCTACACTATACTAGGACGACGAAGCGCGCGGAGACGCTTATTACAGGCGCTGCGTTTAGAAATTGGTTTCCTGTAACACACATACTGCATGGAAGGAGAGCTTGTTTTCTAATAGAAGATCTCACATACTGCACTACGAGCTGCAATTGATTACGGCGAGAATTATACGCAGTGAGGTTATGTTATATTATTATAGCATTTTTCACATAAAATAACATGATTTTTTTTAATAATATTCAACTTTGCAGGTGGCACGTTATAGTGCAATTTTTTTCAACGATCGTCTCGGAAATGTGATTAACTGGGTTTAAGTTTTTTAACGACTTAACGACGCGGCTACTCTTAACGAGATCGTGTTATTAACTTTTACTTGTTTACCTCTCACAATTACCAACTCACATATTTTACATTTTTAATCAAACTAATTACCATATAGCTTCCTCAACAATTCGTTTATTTATCTAAATACGCGAAAAAAATATCATACTGACCTGCTCTAATTCCGACGTTTCAAAATTTCTTGGACCAACGAATCGAAATGCCCGTACCGATCTTCCTCGAAGCACATCAACGATTCACTCTCCGAATTTTCTCATCCAACTCCCACGTTAAAATCGTTATACCACAAGCAAAGTACGCTAATTATCCCATCTTAACGATCACTTCACCGCCTATAGCCACAACTCACCGGGCGATCGGCTAGACTCGTTAGCGGCATACCGATCTCTCTCCCTCGCGGAATCGACGATTGAAACATCAAATCCACCCTCTCGCAAAGTACACAGGCAAAGTACACAGTGTCTGGCGCTGTGGTCCGCGCGACGCGCTGGTCAGGTAGATTCTGATTGCTCACGCTCGGCCCGAGTCCGCTGGGAGAAAGAAGGAACAAGAGAGGAGAGTAGAAAGAGTGCATATACGTGTGTGTATACGTATATCTATGCCTTCTCCTTCCGCGAGAGGCTTTTCCTTTATACACGTCGGTCGCGCACCGGCTGGATTTCACTAGGCTGAAATTTTTGCCGCTTAAATGGGCAAGAGCTATTACTTCACTTACGTCTTATTCCCTTTGCCTTGATTTGATCTGTTTGCTTTGTGCTGCAGCGAGACGCACCGGTTCGTCTCTATGCTATACATATAGGCATAGAGTGTGTATGAAGGTACGAGAGCTTGGCGTCTGATAAAAGGACGTTATTTGCGAGATGCGCGATGATGAACTAGAAACGGCCTTTAAGGAAGTATATTAACGAGCCAAGAGAGCGACTGTGTGCAAAATTAAAGTGCGCTTGGCGATTTATTGGTGAAGGGGATATATATATATATATATATATATATATATATATATATATATATATA
>QLSS01000194.1:121583-169993 GCA_024372645.1 Trichomalopsis sarcophagae | reverse complement strand
AAAAAGGGGAAGTATTGAAATAAGCGTATTTTCCGTATTTTCTAGTGTGTAAGTACGAATGGGATATTTATGTATCTAGGTGAGTATAGGTCCAACGCTTTCTTATCCCCACTCGCGTAACTCTCTTTTCAGCACGTAAGTGCGTATGTATGTATCAAAGGTCCGTGAGTCTGTGTGTGTATGACGCGTATATAAGCGGCGTAAATATCGGTCCGTCTAGCAATATTGTGTCGCATCTGCTGTGAACAGGTCTTTGGGCTGCGCTAAGAGTGGTGGATAATTTATACCGTGTATTGTACCGAGTATAGAAGACTCGAGGTGAAGGTGTGAGTGGTTAAATAAACGGAAGCAATTATCAACGAACTTGAGTCATTTATTTGAGCCTATTCTACCTAAACATTAAAAGCCTCTTTCTCCGAGTTGTGAGGAATACACTTGACGAAGAACGAGTGAATCTCCGATAAGGTGGTATTGTCTATTTGGACTGTGACTTCCAGAAGGGAATGCGCACCGAGAAAACCTACTCTGACCTCGGAGTAGGACTTGGCCTGGTAGTCGACGATCTTGACATTTGGTCCTAAGGCTTTAGTTACGACAGCTTGGACATCTTCGGTTGATAAGGATCCGTGGAAACAGTTGGGTTTGGTACCGGACATTTTTTGTCAAATCTACACGGTTTGTGTAATAAGAATAAATGAGTTTTATAAATATGATGTTTGCTGAAAAATTTTAATTTATCTGTATTAAGATTTAACTTTCAATTCGTACTTGTCGGAATCTCTAAAAACTGAAACTGTCAAGAATTATAAGGTACACATCTATAAATGAGTATATAGATGATTATTATAATTGCAAAATACAATATTATTGTGTGATTACTTGTTATATTTCAAATATAATGCCAATCGAACTAGAAATAATGTTTCCAGGTCGAAATTTCATAATTACCACCAATTATGATTCATTTATAATAATTTATTAATGTGACCATAATGCGGCAAAACACAAATCGATTAACACAAAATGAATTTTAATGATTTCCACAAATATTAAAATACTGCAATATTGATGTGATTTTATTGGACTATCATGTGCCTTACGTAACTATCAAGGTGCAAACACATGTAACCTCGAATATAACGCTTATGCAATATCATGCAATCTGGTAAAAATCAGTGCACTACTTCTGCGACCTTATTCGCGATACGTGTATACTTTTCAAAATATAGCAAATAGAAAACTACTCACGTTAGCTAAACGAAATAAATATCCGGTCTCGTGTAGTAATTTCGTTTGATCGACCAATTTTTCCACTTATACTCGACATGCGGAATATTTTATCTGTTGCTACTGCGCTCAATAACGATCGAGAGGAAGGGGACCAAAACCAGCGAAGGCCTTTTTACATACATAGCACGTGACGACGCGGAGATTGAATAATGCTATTAATAATCGACGATAAGTTTGCATTAGGTGCCTTTAGATATAGTAGCGCGATAAGTCTCACAGAATACAACATTACCGCATATCAATATGACTTAATCTAGTAGTCCATATTACGGTGGTTTTATTAAAACGTGTTATAAGGCCGACTGGTTGCGGCAATTTGATTCACTGCAGCGATGTGTAAGATGGCTTAGCTATAGGAATCTCACGAGCTTGCAGGTTGGTACCGTGGTCAAGACCCGGACCAGTCTCTCGTTTATCAGAGAAGGATTCGCCTAAAGAAGCACGACTCGAATGATACCTTTATTGTCGATCACTTATAGATTATAATGATATATGCTAACATCACTAGCTTATAATACTGCAATTCACATGCTCGAGAGCTTTGTGCAGATATCATCTTGTTTTTTTCAAAGCTGTGTTTGTCATTAATAGTATATGCTTATTATAAAGGTATCTTTGTATCCTTATTTGAAATCTTTATCTGAAGACAAGATACCAATATCGTAGAATTCAAGCTCTTTAGCCAAGAACTATTAGTTTTAAATGATTATTTGTATTAATATTAGTTGTAAATTTGCTCTCAGCGTTTTAAGGGTGGAGACTGTCGTTTATTATTAATTGTAACATTTTTAATAATAACGCCTGCATTACAAATTATTTAGAAATATGTCATCAGATTTATATATAAACTATGATAGTGTTAATATATTGTTACAAAATAAACTTAACGATTACTTATCCAATATTTATACAATTTCTTATTATTAAGTATATCAAACTTTTGGATTTTGAATATAGTTTCTGTGGCGTACTTTGCTAGTTTTTCTTAAATTACAACGGTTATATAATGCATAATCCTGTCATTGTTTGCCAATACATGATTTCTGAAATTATATATATATTTGGCCAATATTAGTGGAGATAATTTAGCCGATCAATAGAAAAGTAATGTTTTAACAATTTATAATTAATCGTGATTACTCAGCCAATCAATATAAAATTTATATTTCAGTATATATAATTAATGGCGACTGCTCAGTCAATCAACATAAAATTTATATTTTAGGTATGTATAATTAATGGCTACTACTCATAAAATCAATATATTTATTAATATTAATATACATAATGTCAGTTATGTATATTAATAATGGCCGTTACTCACTCAATCAATATAAATGATTGTTTTAATAATGTATTATGAGTAGCGATTACTTAGCCAAGCAATATATTATTTATATTTTATTAATGTACTATTAATGGAGATAATAATTAACTAATACATAAGTTAGACTTCAGTAATGTACCATTAGTAAAGATACATCAGCCAATAAATATATAATTTATACTTTAGTATTGTTGTATTAGTAGCGATTACTCAATCAATCAAAAGATACTTCATATTTTAGTAATGTCCCTACTGAAAAAAATCACGTGATAATCGCGTGATATTTTCAACCAATTTATCATGTGATAATCACTTGATATACTGAAGAATTATTCAAAAAAAGTTGCATTTTATATTATTAATCGATTATAATGTTATTACCTGTTAGAAATGAAATTGAAATAAACAATTTTGCATTACAATACCATTTTATTAAATAATCAATGTGATGCACATTATTGAAAGATAAATATAGATTTATTTAAAATATATACATGATTTATAAAAATAAATAATCATTGTACAATACAAATACATTTGTAATCACATATAGAACTTAGTGCGAAATTACATTTGGTACAGGAATTATATACATCCCATTTTTCGTATCAATAAATATACAAGGTTTTACAATTAAACTAGTAGGTACGCAAATTTTTTCTGAAATATTTGTAACTTCTTTCATTACATTTGCATATTTGTTGGTGGCGTTTTAATGACTTCGCATACTGTTGATTCTACTTTACTTTCTGTGTCAACTAAAAAATATAGTATTTTTATGAAAGTTTCATCAGTCAATTGAGCATAGTAATTACACGAACGCTTATTAATTTTTTGTGATGTAGCATATAAGCAACCATTTAGGGCCATTTTTGAAAATATTAATGTATTTTTTGCTACATTAAAAAGTAATGCTATATTTGGTGGCACAATATTTCCACATGCAAAATATGTAATACAGGATATTTTTAAAGTTTTTCGAGCTAACGGTGAAGTGATTTGTTGACAAAAATCTAATACAAGTTTAGAGCAATATGGATATAACCTGTTTTCTATGATTTGTACTGTCCGTTGTATGTTTGTGTACCTTATGATTTGTAAAACAATACCTTTCGCAGAATGAATCGCCGTTAATAGCTTGTGATTTGCTGCTTCAAATGGGAAAGTAGAGTGTGCCCATAATGGTCCCCAATTATGAACGCTTTTGACAAGATGAAGCAATTGATGAACATTATATGTCATCGCCGTTAAAGAATACATGTCTTCAACCTCCGAAACAAACTTATATAACATTCCATTCGCTCTATTTAATTCAGAATATTTGATTCTCGTTCCTAAGCAAATCGATAGAGATTCAGCTAATAGCGCCCAATGTTGCATTATTTTTGTATTTGTTAGTACTGTATTTAAAACAAGTATACTATAGAAAAGAAGCCAATTCTCCCATTCTGTGGCTTTCCAGTTACTACGCTGTGATAATGGTCTCGATAATCTTCCGATTGCATGAGGAGCTTTGATTGAAATTAATAATGCATCCATATATTGTATGTCTGTTACATGTTGAAGTATTCTTTCTGTGAATTGGGACGCTACTCCAGCTAAAAAGCAGTGCATGTAATCAGGAGTAAATCCATCTATGATATTAACATTTTTTAAATTTATAAGCGGTGATGCGTTTACAACTTCAAAAACACGTTTTTGCGTACGAACTGCCTCTCTTGCATGTTCAACAACTGATTCTGTAGTTATTTTTTTTGGAAATGGAATAATAAATGTGAATTAACCAGAGGATAGCGAAATAAAAAGGCGGGAGCAATTTTAGTTAAAACGTATATTCAATAACTGATAGTGAGAGGGCGAGGTAGACTAAGACTTGTCTCGAGCGCGGCCATAAGCAAAGTGATTCTAGGAATGGCTACCAGTACAGCAGCTACCGGTGTAGAGCTCAATTGAATTACTAGTACTCAATAGTTACTACGCTAGACTACATAGATAGAAAAAGCGCGAATATTCAAATCAAATAATTAATTGACTCTATACAATACAATACAACAAAATGGATACCTCATGGATCCACGTAATAGTGACCTGGGTGCAAACGCCAATCACAACCATATTTTCCATTAAATAAAGTGGTACCATTCATTGGTGCACGAGCGACTGTGTCAACGCATGCAAGCAATGTAAACAATTTAATTTTACGATGTTGAGTTTTAATCGTAGCCGATATTCCTATGGTTGATAAATGATTCATGCTTTCAACAAATGCATCGAGAAAAACTGACATTTCTGGTTTGCTTGTGCCAAACCATAAACCAGTAACAATCGTACTATTTAACCTTTCATGAATTGGAATTTCATTTAGCATTATATAAATAGGCCAAATAGATGCATTCGAAGATTCAAAAACTGGTGCACCATCTGTATTGAAGACTGCTGTTGCGTACGCATGTCGATCAATTGTATTTGTTATTCAGAAAATTTTTATAACATCCCCCATCATAAATATCTTTTATGACATTTGGTTCGTGAATTATTTCAGACACAATATAATCATAATAATTTTCGTGACTGTCTATGATGGATTTATTCTACGATGGATTTACTATAGCAAAGTAACACGCATTCGAAGGATTAGATACATCTATTAAGCTATTACAATTCCCACAGTTTACAGATTTATTTGATTTTTCAAACGTATCTATGTACATTGAGCAAGTCAGACATACTGCGTGAAGAGTTAAACTATTTTCATTCTCACATAACTCAATATATCAGACTCATCATTTGTATCAGTGACCTACCCTGGTAGAAAAATAAGCTAACAAGAAAACTATCTTAATAATTTTAAACTAATTCCGGAAGCTAATTTAAGCTATCAGTATAAGCTTTTGTAAGCTTACGATTAGCTTATATAAGCTTATGGCAGATGCCATCATAACCTTCATTCTTATATGTATATACATGTATCAATAAAATTTTCCCTAATAATAATTATTTTTAAAGTAAAGGAGAAAATTTTATGAATATTAGTACTAGAGCAGATACCTATAGGTATAAGCAAATAGTAGAGGAAGGGGAGTGAGAGAGAGAGAGAGAGAGAGAGAGCGCAAGCAGCTGAACATTGTGAAGCGTTGCGGCCATCGTGACGTAGTCATTAAAATTTACAATTGCGCGGGTTTCGCCATATACACGTAGTGGCATTTTGTAGGTTATGTTGCTCGGATTTTAAAAATTCTTAGAGATCGATGCTATACTGATACCTTGGTAACCCAACTATTATCATCTTTCATTCTTAAACAAAAAAAAAAGCGATTACCTTATCATTTATGTTCAATAAAATCGAAATTACGCACGCATACTGTTAACTTCAAAATTAATTTATTATTAGCTAATATTCGCTTTCCAAAGGTGACGTTATTAGCTTATAATAGCTAAAATTGTAAGTTACAGTAAGCTAATTGTGCAAATATTAGCTAATTATAAGCTAACGATAAGCTTAGTTTTCTACCAGGGTATACAAAAAATTATATTTATTCAATTATTTCTTCATATTAAAAAATGTTCTCACTTTAAAAATCAATTTTAGGTTAAAACTTGTTATGAAAAACAGTTAAATTGTTTTTTTAAATACAAATTTATAAAACGTGATCGATATGAAATTAAATTATTCTAATTTCTTATACAAATGTTTATTAGCTCGAATATTTTTTTCCCGCAAAAGTGAAACAAAAAGTTCTTATTTCCCGAAAAGTAGGAAAATAGTATATTGTGTACCAACGGCGTAAAGTGGGCTTTTTTAGGTCGAGTGTGGAATTTGCAGTACGAGTCAACGCGAGGGCGTTTAGGAGCCGCAAACGAGTACTTTTACGCCCGCTACTCGAAATTAGTGGGCGTAAAAATACTTTTACGCCCGCTGCTGCATTTTTTCGCCCGCCGCACAGTGGGAAATCTGAAAGACTTTTTTTTCAAAATTCGAGAAGTGGCTTAGTTTTTAACCAATCTTTGCAAATTTTTTTTGAAATACTCGTAATATATTGTACTTTCACTATACACTGCGGAAAAAGTGATATAACCTATAGAAATGGGTTAGAAAAATAAAAAAGTGAGAAAAAAACTTGTTCATGTTACTTGCAGTTTATAAATAAAAACATAAACCCTAAACCCATGTTCTCTAAACCCATAAAACCTAAATCCATGTACCCTAAACCCATAAACCCTAAACTCATAACCCTAACGCACAAAATAAGGTTAGGAATAACAAAAAAAGAGAAAAATAAATATTTCTTCTTACTTGCAGCTTATTAATAGATCCATAAACCCTAAATCCATAAAGCGTAACCTATAAACCCTAAACCCATAACCTACAAACCCTAAAAATAGGTTAAAAAAAAAACCAAAAAGAAAGAAAAAACATTTTGCTTGTTACTTGCAGCATATTAATAAACCTATAAACCCTAAACTCATAAACCCTAAATCCATAAACCCTAAATCTATAAATCCTAAATCCATAAACCCTAAATCCATAAACCCTAAATCACTACATATGATCACTTCAATTATTTTTTATAACAAACTATTTAAAGAGAGTGTCAGCTCTGTATGATTCACTGTTTTAAAAATGATTTAAAAGTGCTGCTGTACACTTTATGATTGTAGTGTACAACATAACTTATTCATGTCAGAGCCACAATGCTTGGTTGAAATTTTAAATTTTTTCCTATCTCAAAAATGTATTCAGTGTTTGCAGGGCTCTATATCATAATTTATGTTAGCAAACTTTTAGTTACGTTTAATGAAACTCAACTGTGGCAAATAAGAACAGTACAATCAACAAAATAAAAAAAATATGTAAAAATTTTAGCAAAGCATGAATATTTTATTAATGAAGATTCTGAATATATTGGCATGTTTTCTAAAAAAAGATAAATATAAAAATAGAAAATTTTGTTCACAACTTAAGGTATAATCATGTCCTCAATATTTTTATATATGGGTCTCGAAGTGCACTTTTTCATGACTACATCTTTCTGATCACTTACACATTCTTTATAGAGTGCGTATAAGTTGTATTTAAAAAAGAAATTAATGTACAAGGTGAAGTTCACCACATATACTGGGATTCTTAGTATGTCTACGTTGTTAGAAATAACTGACTGAATGAGAAAAAAATACATTCATTTATATACTTTATAAGACATTGTTTTTTACAAGTTTTTACCAAATTTAAACTTTTACATCTGTTTCACAATGTACTACTTTATATTTAGCAGAAATTCTTTAATAATGTGTTTTTGGAAATGCTAAACACTTAAAAATAAATTAAAATTGGAGTTATCCTCTTATTACTTGAAATAGCTGAGATCATAATTTTTACCAATTGCCGAACAAAGCCAAAATTTTCAATTTTTATTGTAACGGATTCTAAATCATTTCGAATGATCTTATGGATGCAAAGTAAGATTTTTTCATATAGCTGTTATATACAATCAGTTATTGTTCTCAAATAATACAGGTGCATACATCAAAACAAATATAACAGTACATTTCTATTTTATAAGAACAATTTTGTTTTGGTTTAATGCATGTACATTATTTGACACAAATTGCTTTAAAACTATAAATTGATACCTTATGATGTTATTTCTTTGTAAAAATAAGTTTGGACTGATCAGAAGTTATTTTAATTATTGTCTTAAAAAAAACTCACCACAAACCCATTAGATCATTCAGAATAATTTACAAATGAGCTTAAATAAAAATTGAAAATTTTGGTTTTTGTCGGCAAATGGTCAAAAATATGATTTCAGCTAATTCAAGTGACAAAAGATTAAGTCCAATTTCAACTTATTTTTCAGTTTTCAATATTTCCAAAAATATATATCATATAGTTCTGATCCATATAGTGAAGCTACTGAAAAATAGAAATCATGTAAAATCTTTGGTGCGCGTACTTTTCATTTTCATCGGATTTCTTTTTTTTAATAAGTTGCAGAGTATTTTGAAATGTTCAGAACTAAAAAATAAGTTGTAATTTGACTTGCACTTTTACCACTTTAATTAGTTGAAATTATATTTTAGACCATTTTCCAACAAAAGCCAAAATTTTTAGTTTGTATATAGTAACTGATTCAAAGTCATCATTCTAAATAATCTTAAGGGTACGTAATAAGATTTTTTTGTAAAGCAGTTTTGTAAAAGCAGTTGTCTCCTCAAATAATATACACGCATGCACCAAAACAAATATAACAGCTACTTAATTTTGTTAAATTTTTGCAAATTCCTATTAAAGCGCTTGATAGTATTTCCATATTCTTTGAGAATAAAACATTTATATATTCTAAACTGACAATGGTTTTATGTTAGGCACACACATATAATATATATTTATTTATTTATGTGTTATAGTAGAAAGTGCTTCTCACAAAAACTGCAAAAGTAAATTATGCTGTTTTTATTTTGAGGTTATAACCTCAAACTGAAAATCTAGACCGAATTACAATTAAAACTATAATTAACAGCAAAAGTTAATGATATTTATTTTCATTTATGTTTTTTTAACACAATAGTAATAATAATTAAGAACACAATAACGTAATTTATTTTTTTTCTAAACAAAACTCTAAAATCCCATCAAAAATCTAAAATTTAAAATTTTGCGCCTTTTTTCAGGCCACCAATCAAAACTCGTTTTAGTCGGCTTCACTTTTCTCTGTTCTCAATTTTAAGAAGGAATAGCAAACCAATGATGCCAAACAACAAGCAGCGTCACCTAGAAATTCAGATGTTTCTACACCACAGAGCAGTCGATCAAGTTCACCTTTGTCAGTGCAACGCACAAAATTTAATTGCACATCTCAGAGAAAACAACCTCCAAGCCCACCATCTTCACAGAATGACAGAGAACCTCTGAATTAATGCCTTCTCAAAGAAATGATGAAGCTGTTAATAACAATAATGCTAATGAAACAGCAGCTAATGGAAATAACAAGAATGATGATAATGAACATGATCAAGTTACCAATGCTGATGACAATCAAGAATTAGGTGAGTAATGTTATTTTATAAATATTATAATTAAGTAGAAAAATCAAACGTGAGATCCAACCCGATATAATTTTTTTATTTAATATTGATATATTTTCATAATTTTTTATTTTTATTAATTTCCTAATATTTATGTTGAAAATAAATACGTATTTTTCGTATGTTATTTTACTTTTATAATTTGATATTATTTTAACGTTAAATAATAGATAACATAGCCATATAACCTATATTTTGTTTTATTATCTGCACGGATAGTACATAAATATACTTTTATTACTTCTATAATTTAATATATATCACACGAATACTTTATTTGTAGGATTTCAACGTACATATAAAAGAACGAATGAATTTATTCTAGATTGCATTTTTTACTATGAAAATGCAAGAGAATATTTTGGTGTGCGTTTGTAAATCTCATGCTTATTATATTTTGTTTTAAAAACTAACCTTCGGGCCTCTATAGTGCACAATACATACTATTCCTGGATGAAGAAACATACTGAGATTTTTATAAGGGATTATTATAACAATTATAATTTTACAATCCTTTGCATATTCTTTTTAATTTATGTTGTGTAATTTTATGTCCATTATAGATATACCTTGGTGAAAATATAAGCATCGATAATACTGTATGGGAATTTATGCATGTAGAGAAGCCATCATACTTCATTGTAACTATTGCTAAGCATCTTTGGAGTGGACACTTGCGCTTAGCTAATAGAGCATTTGATCTAACTAACGGTGCAAAGAATATTCCAGGCAGATCTCCGGTGAAACAAGTAGAAAACAATTTACTACGACTTCTAATTAGTAAATACTCTTCTAGAAATTTGCATTATAATTTATTAATAATAAATATGTTTCTTTTTTAATTTTTTTTAGGTTTGTATTATGACTATCTTAAAAAAAAAACAAAAAATTTACTAACTCTGAACGTGTTGTGCACTTGCATCAAGCTATAGACCATATAAGATATGCTATTCGTAATTTAAGAGCAGCTGAAATAAAAAAAGCAAACGCCAAAGACTGGGAAGCTAAAATCAACCGTATTGAAAGAAAAAAATTGAGGTACAATTACCAAGGTCCGTAGTGGAAATGTTTTTTTTTATATTTACAACTTTCTTTTGTAAAGATTTAAAAATTTTCATGATTTAAAAATGTCAAAATTATCATTGAGCAATATAATGATTGAAAAAAAAAGTTATGCTTATTAATATAATTTTGTTTTCTATAAAATAAATCTGCGAATTAAGGGGACAGATACACATTAATTAGCCAAAAAATAAATTGTTGCAATTTATTTTTATATTTATCTTGAATTGTTTGAAAAATGTATTAAAGAGTGGTGTATAGGAAACTTGGGAACACTGTCGATAACAAATAACAATTTTTATGTACACTATATACTAGGTATGGTCTACGAAGTTTAAAATCCATACATTTTATTTCATTCTGTTATCGCAGACTTACTAATGATTTGTATTAAATGTTTATCATTTTTTATAATTTATTATAATTTTTTATAATTTTTATATTTGTCAAGCCTTTGTTTTTGCTAAATTACAGAACTTATTCAAATGAAATTAATTATTCTCTTTAACACTTAGCATGTAAGTAAGTCTGCGGTATCTTAAACAATTTAATTTATTGATTTTACCCTCAGAATACATGTAGCTTGTATATGATATCTATAAAAATTGTTATTTGCTGTTTGTAGCGTTTCTGAGTTTTGTATCACTTTTTAATACATATTTTAATCAATTTTTGATACTTTAAAATATAGCTGTCCCTATAAGATTTAATAAAAATGATTAAACTAAACTATAATATTAATTTTCTTTACGTTTAACCTAACCGCAAAGACTGATAGAAGTAATAAGTATAGATGTAGGTTACGACTAAAAAAAATATATTTTTTGTATTTTCACTGTTGAAAAATAGTATTTTCTTTAAATGATGTATAAATATCAATAAAGCTATATTTTAATACAAACTTGTGTATTTCTATTTCAATTATAATAAGTAACAACATTTTTACAGTTTAATAATTTAAAATGCATTTTTTTAAAATAATTTTAAATGCAATTTGTTTTGAATAATTTTTCAGTATATCACGTGATTATCACGCGATTATCATGTGATAAATTGGTTGAAAATATCACGCGATTATCACGTGATTACCACGTGTTTTTTTTTCAGTAGGGGTTTTATAATTAATATAATTAATTTCTGAATATTTCAGAATAGACTATGTTTTTGGTGTAAATTTTCATTTCGTCGCTTAATTTTCGTTTTTTACACTCGTTATTTGTAATATTATTATTATTTTTGTCATTCATCATTTAAACAAATTTCCAAATTCTCTTTTGATGTTGTTCTTAATAATGCAACATATAACTGACCGTGACTATAAGTACTAGAGTGGATAAATATAAACTTTGTCAACGATTGGCCTTGAGATTTATTTATTTCCGTAGCAAAGCTTATTAGAAATTGCCTTCTAACCATACCAAATGGCATCTCATCCAGTAATGGAGCTCAATCGATACGAGGCAATAATACTTGTTTACCGAAATATTTTCCAGTAATAATTTCTGCTGTAAGAATATATTGTTTCATATCTTTAATTACCAATCTTGTACCATTACAAAGACCACTGTCAATGTCTAAATTTTACAGAGGCACACGCAGCAGCAGGCAGCAGAGTAGGTACGTCCGGCCTTGTGTAAACATAAACATGGCCTAAAACAGTGGTGTTTTGGAGCTGCGCGGTGAGCATAAACTTTCGCGAATCTTACCGATAAGCATTCTACTCAAATTTCTCCTATAAATTTATGAAATAATTGAAAGAATTGCCAAGTATTTGCAGCTTGCAAAGTTTTTGTATAAACTTATGAATATACGTTAATGAATGTAGTGAAATCAGTTTTATATCTGGCAAGCATTAAGCATTAAAGTTCAGCAGGTGAGATAAGATCAGCTGAGTGGTTATTAAAGAAAAGGTTACAATTTTCAAAAATATTATTTTAATGCACACTTGCCGTCCCATCGTCTTATAGTCTACGATGTGTACTGACTTAAAACAACTTATTGATTACTTAACGATCATTCCCCACACAAATATGCACATTTATCGCCTTTTTAATGAAAACAGTGAAATTCGATAAATACTTGACATATTCTTAATACTTGCGGCCCCGGATTGTTAAAGTATACTAATTGAGACCCAAAACTGGCAAATGCAAATGAATTATTGTAACCTTATTTGAATATACACATATTGAAACTAGTAGTTATAACTACTGTTATAAAATATTGGTTGTATTAAATAGATTCATTTACATTCGTCGGTATAGTTCATTCTTATGAAACGTTTTTGAAATCGTGCATTTTGATTAATTGAAATTTTTCAATCGGACAATCTAATTGAATTATTGCAAAAATGTTCTACAAAAATTAATTATCATCGAAGATACATCTAATATTTAACAGTATATTTAATAATGACACATCAAATGATTGAATATCATTTTAATCAATATGTAAATAGCGAGCGAAAGGAGCGTTCTTTGCTAGTATTTCTTAAATGACAACGGTTATACAACCCAATAACCCTGTCATTGTTTGCCAATACATAATTCCTGAAAACTCAGAAACAAATACTATTGGCACATTCAACTACTTCCTTCACAAGTTCTGTGATCTTTTCCCTGTAATCCGGATTCTTCTCCATCATTTCTATCACAGTTCCGGTTTTCTCCTCAAAAAAGAACTTTTCGTAAGCCACGGAATCCTCGTACAGCTTCGCTATGAAATCCTTGTCCATAGATACATGCAGGTGTTGAAGGGCTGCATGACTCAGTGCATAGTGCCTATACTCTTCGTACTCTTCTAGTAGATCTTGAACACTCCGCACCGCCATATCTGGCTCGTTTCTCATTATCGTTTCCTTAAAGACCTCGTGATACCACTGGATTATACCCTTTTCTAGAGCATCGCGCGACTTTCGAGACATCGTCGAAATTATCAGGTGTGCGAGATCTGCGGCCGGTGGTACGTACTTCAGCGTCTGGAAATCGACAAGGATACATTTTGGCGAATCGTCAATGTCGTTTATCATAATATTGTTGGACCACAAGTCAGTATGGCATAGGATGTTACGTCTCGTACTCGAGGGTTTCGCGATCTCACTGAGTTTCAAGATAATATAGTCCCGTACTTTGCTGGCATCGAGATTCAGAGTCTCGGCCACGCCGATGATGGCGTCAATGCCAACGAGAACATATTTGAAGTATACATTGTCAGGATTGTATTGCCAGTTTAAGAATATAGTAGGATGCATCTCGTGAAAGGACTTTTTCAGTCGCTTCTCCGCCACGACTGACGCCGCGTGGAATCTTGCTACAGTCGAAGCTGCTGCCTTGACGGCGGCCTCGTCTAAGATAAGATCACACACTCTGAAGTTCTTCATCTTGAGATTTTCAAAGACCAGTACATCATCTTTGACCAAGTAACACTCGGGGCTCCATTGCTCGCTTTTGAAGTTCTTCAGCAACTCTGGCACCAAGTCGCGGAAAAACGTGGTTTCGAATTTGAATACATCGAATTCCTTGAGCAGCTTTGCCCCTTTTTCCGAGTTGTGAGGAATATACTTGACGAAGAACGAGTGAATCTCCGATAAGGTGGTATTGTCTATTTGGACTGTGACTTCCAGAAGGGAATGCGCACCGAGAAAGCCTAAAATGATCTCGCAGTAGGGCTTGGAGTGGTAGTTGACGATCTTGACATTTGGTCCTAAGGCTTTAGCGACGACAGCTTGGACATCTTCGGTTGATAAGGATCCGTGGAAATAGCCGGGGTTGATACCGGCCATTGTTGATAAAATCTAAACAGGTTTGAGTGATAAAATTGCGATTAATATATCTTTTCTGAATAATTGCGATTCATATCCTATTCTATTATAACACTTTGGGATAACAGATTTCTGATACTCGAAACAATTTCAAACGAGTCCATATCGTCACTCCCTACGAAGAGTAGCACTGTTCAAATTTCCCGTCATAAGTAGCACAACTCCTATGACTCACGCTAGACTAGCACAACTCGCGCATTTTTTTCCGAATTTAAAATTGTTTTCACAAATACAATAATTTTTTACAAGCATTTTTTTTAATTGTTCACTTTTTTTTTTTAATTTTTGAAACTTTTTAAAACTTTGAGGTTTGTCTGTCTTTGTCCACGGTTTTCATGATCTTAACTAACCCAATAATCCAATAAAAACGTAAAATACTGATATTTTAAGTAATATAAGTCGCGAGTTGTGCTAGTCTTCGCTGGAAATACGTGAGTTGTGCTACTCTTGGCGGTATTTCTGAACTGTGCTACTCTTCACGGCAAATCGCGAGTTGTGCTAGTTTTTGTTTGAAAATTTGAACTGTGCTAGTCTTCGTACGGAGCGACGATATGATTTCTTGCATACAATGGATTTTACTTATCATAAAATATATGGCTTGGACCAGCCACTAGTCCATCGAACAAAAGTGAGATGTGGATGGCATTTTTATCTATAAAAACTGTTCCCTCAGCCGAAATAATATTACTCTCCAGAGGATTTTCTGTTCATTTTCTTTTGTAATAATAAAATTTGAACAAAATTCTCATCTCTTTATTACACAAGTGATCACATACTCGCATTAATTGTTTTTAATAATATTTTATAAGTCGCACTGTTAATATCAAAATTTCACCTTGAGAATAATTACATATAACTTATATATAACTAAGCAATTTTAAAAAAAAAAGCAAAGAACTTACAATTAGCGAACCAATCATAATCAAAGAGCCAAATCTGATAATAGGATAACTATTTTTTTACAGTTTTTCTAAGAAAAGAAATAAAAAAGTCCTCTTAGTTCGTATCAGATTATTTTCAGTAATTTCAGACAAACCTCATTTTAGCACGCGTTAGCCAGAACTTCTGCCCAGAAATAGGGTAAATTTTCTACCAGGATAAAAAATTGTAGCAAAGACCAAAAATCGAAAAATAATGATAAGTTTATTAAATTGTTAAACGCAATATTTAAAAAAGTTACTTTTATTTCAAACATGAATGTCAAATACGTGCTTTAAATTGACATCACAAAAACGCGATCACTTTCTTGGATTTCTAAAAATTGATGAATGAAGGTACTAATTCGATAATTTATCATATGATTACTGAAGGTATTAATTCGATAATTTATCATAAGATAACTCATGCCAATACCAATTTACCTGAATCGGCAGATGAATGTTAGGTACCCGATGCTGAAATAGTTGTGTTATTATATTTCATTTAAAATCTGCCGTATACAATGCTCAAAAAGTTGTTTCCAGAGCGAAATTTGGTAATTAACAACACTTATGAATCATTTATAAAACGTTTAGTAACGATTAATGTGAATACTTGTAGCAAAACACCTAAATTTTTGTTCGAACAGATCAAAATATATAATAGTACATTATGCAACAAGCGATTGTGAAAAATCTAATGCTAATAATCATAATATTAAGAATAGCTGAGTTCAGCACGTTTCTCTAGGCAAGTGTACACATCCTCTTACGCGACTCGAGCGACCTCGGTAGCTCTCGGCACCGAAGCACACTATGTCGGCAGAAAATTTTGTTATAGTTAGTCTCGACTCCAATGGATCGAGGAGAGCACGCTCGCGGAGCATTACCTTGTTACAACTCACTTTTATATTCATTCCGACTATAATTATTTCACGTAGCCCGTTCACACCATCCTGCTCTAACACATAATAATAATAATGCCTATACTGCGCGTATATGACAATTTAACTAAATTGACTTTTTAAAAACAACAACTATTCATTTATTACTTTATGATTACATTTATTACATTATAATTGCTTTATGAATACTTATTATGATTATACTTATGTATGAATTTCGTATATTCAAAACAATTTAAAAAAAAATATTTAAAAAGTCAATAGCTTGTATTTTAATGAGATTTTGGCATATATCTCACCTGAAATTTTTAAAAAGTTAGTCTTAATTGTCACAAAAGGAATTCCATAACGGTTTCAAAGGTCAGACTTATGTATATAATTGCAAGGCGATTGTCATGTTATCTGTATACAATAATGTTTCTGGAATGAGTTATTATGCAATTCTTAAATTCCACTAATGTAGCCTTTGTAGGTTTTTTGCTTCCTCCTAGAGAAAGCTTTGTAATAGTAAAATTTTGAGTTTCATCAAAACTTGTAGAAGATACTTTTTGGTGTGTTAGAAGTTCAAATCACGTGTTTTTAGAAAATGTCCGTATGTGTGTGTGTGTGTTTGTGTGGATGTGTGTGTATGTATACCGTAATATTTCTGGAACTACTCGGTGAATATCAATAAAATTTGACATGCATGTATATTTTCGGATTCTGAATTCGGGAAAAACATTTATTTTTTATTTTATGGCCAATTTTTGATTTTTGAAAACACTATTTTGCGTTTTCTTCAATCATCCCATCACAAACAATTCAGCTAATATGCATTTGAAAGAGAATAAAATTACCTACTTTTTCCCGTTTGGTCCTCGGGATCGACCGCTTTGTTCGGCAGATAAAATGGAAAAGGTGATTTTTTTTTTAATTCATGTCTCTAAAACTAAACATCATAAACTCACGAAAAAAATCATGTTGATGGGTCACGTTGTCAAACTATATTCCATTAAAATTTCAAGTGATTTGACTACTTATTTTTTCAGTAAAAAATCGAAAACTGGAAAGAATGAGTTTTTTTGCCTCGATTACGGGAGTAAAAAGGCTTTATTGCACTTGAGATTTTGGGAAAAAGTAGATATTTTTTTTAGACACACACATACACACACATCAGTATGACATATAGTACATGAGCATTACCAATCCTTGCGCAGATGGCTTGCTTAAACGCATTCCACTTTATGCAGATCCACAATATTTTGTATTATTTTTTAATTGCTCCTTCAGAAAAATAATCGAGACTGAAAATATTTAAAAAAGCATTAACATTGTATATTTAAATAATATTTTAACTATTGGAACTATAAATTTAGTTAGAGGAAGCTACGTGCCAATGAATTGGCAGCGGTTTTTCAGAGATGGATGGATAATTGTAGTTTTTTTTTTTTTACGAAATACTATTTGGAATATCTACTAGAAACAGGTGTTAAAAGGCAATTTTTGTATCATAATAATCGACAAAACAAAGTTCCAGTAGAGAAGCCACCGGTAAACCGATTTAATGTTCTTCTAAATGTTATGTTGTTATTGGATGTATATATCTTATAGCTTTTTACGATACAAATTCCACATTTATCTCGATTTTCACTATAAGTGGACTTATCCCGCTTTTTCAGGCAACTATACACTGAATTACAATTATGTACATACTCAATATTGAAATACAACTTGTGTTTGTGCCTTGCAAATAACTATCAAGGTACAAACATCTAACGTAAAAATCAGTTATCAAAATACAGCAAATAGAAAACTATACTCACATTAGTCAAACGAAATAAATGTCCTATTAAGGTAATACATCCAAACTGTATTATTCTTCTAGTAGAACTGCGTATTTTATAGTCTGGTTCGAAGCTGGTTCTGTTTTGCAGTTTTTTCGCAATATTTACTACTACGCTCAATATTAATCGGGGAAAGGGGACCAGCGAAGGTCTTTTTGTAGATTATGCACGTAGCGACAAATAGGTTAAATAATGCCAATTATAATAATTGGCGAGCTCTTATATTATAAATGCTATTATAATATAAGAGCTCTTCTTTCGAATCTTATTCTTCTAATCTCCGAATTTTTGGTACTACTGAGACATAGTAGTACTCTAATATAAAAATGAACTAAGGTTTTACACAGCAGTTTTCACTAAATTAATAAAAAATTAATAAAAATTTATTTTTTAGTTTTTTAGATAAACATATAATGTTTATCTAAATAAGTTGTTTCAAGATATTCACAACCACCAACTATGTTTATTAATAATAATCTTACAACGATAACAAACATAATAACGCCACATCTTCTGTGAGGTACTGCGTTACTATTTTGACATACTCATTTGTAGTTTACATTATCATTAGTCAAGTTATAAAATCTAATGACACAGCCTACATACTGAATATGTATTGTATAGTCAAATTTTTAATTCTGTAAACTCTAATAAAGTCCCAAACTTTTGTTTCCATTTTTAAAAATAGTGTTATGTATTACTTCCCGTAGCGTTGTTTCCTTAAATAATAAAGATAAGGTATATTAGAATTTACGTTAACATAGAAAAAAAATTTGTAAAAAATGGGCGAAAATTATTATTACCTCTGATAACGCATTTTGAAAATGTTCAGTATATTGTTTTATAATATGTGCATTATCATTTAGAACTGCTGAAAGAATTGTTAATTCATCTTCTAGCATTGATTTTCTTTTGGTAAGATCTACTTTCATTTTTTCTAAAATATTTTTTTGAGTACGCATCTCTCTGTAAAGATGATTTCATTAAATATAAAAACTTATGATTATCATTTTAAATATACAAATAACAGCTTAAAATAAAATTACTTTTCTTTATCTGTGTACTGATTCTCTAACTCAAATAACAGCTGTTCGTGTCCTTTTTGATCTTCATCTTTTGAATTATTGCAAGATGAATTTGTATCCAATTTAGACCATTTAGCAATGTCTGCTTTTAATAGGTTCAATTCCTTCTGAACGTATTCCAACTTTTCAGAAGTTTCTCTAAATAAGTATAAAAAATATATTATTGGCAAAGTTATATTATAGTATTTACTGTTTTCAAAGAAAATTGAATAACTTACTTTAACTGTTTATAAGTTTCACTTTTATTTACTGAAAATTTATCATTCAAATCTTTTACTAGCTCTTGAGCATTCTCATTGTTTTTAATCTGTAATTTTTTTCGTGTAATCGAATCATTTAAAACCTGCCTCTCTTCTTTTTTTATTTCCAACACTTTTTTTAATTCTTTTGACCGTGCTGCATACTCCTCTGGAGACTTGACAATTTTGGCTTGCAAATCTGTTGTTTCTTTATGTAACTATCGTAAAATAAATTAAGTAAATCACTATTGATTGTTGTTATATTAATTGAGAACTTGCAAATAATAAATACCTTCATTCCTTTAGCTTTGAGATTACTGCACTGTTCATAAACACTTTGATGTTGAATCATAACGTCTTTCACTTGTTTTTCCAACTCAATAGACCTTATGTTATTTTCTTCCATTTCCAAACGGATCTTGTCTATTTCTAGTTGCAACTAAAATATGTATAAGGCCAAATATCCATAATGATATATAATTTAAAAAATCGTGAGTAGAGAAAAACTTACTTGCTGTTTTAATTCTAATTTATTTTCTCGGTCATTGATTGTTGCCCCCGTCTTGGCTACAATAGCATGCTTTTTGTCAATCATTTTCTCCATATCTTTTTGTTGATTATCAAGTTCTACAAAAGCCATTTCATTTTCTGTCATCTTGTTCCTTACATAAGCAAAAAAGTTGAATAAAATTTTTATCTGTCTACGTGCTCTCTTAGGACCTGAAATATTTGAAATAACTAAAGTAATTCACAAGTCCATAAAAATAATTTATAGATTATAAATTTATAAATTTTCTTAAATTAATATACCTGGACTTGTAATATCTGTAAGACACAAATCTTTTAAAAATATTTCATTACAAACAGAAGATAAAGCTGAGTATAAATTTATAGCTTTAATTGCATCTGAAGCTGAATCAGGACAAGAAAGACATTCCAGCTGATCAATTGTCGACTGAAAAATATTTCCATTGAAATTTATTGTTATGAAATAATTTATAGAATTTAGAGAACTGAAGTTGGTAAATAATTTACTCATACCTTGGATATTTCATTGCTATCGAAATCAAACTTTTTTAAATACTCTGTTATAAGATACACCATAAAATCTTCTGTTGGGTTTTGAAGATTTCTCATATCTACTTGGATACCTGCTTCCTGCAGGACACTTTGCAAATTCTCTGGCTCCATTTTTTCTAGTTCTTCAAAATTATTGAAACACGAAATCGCGAATTCAGCTTATGAGTAAAGAGTTTTTGGAATCAACTTTATAACCTATACATTACGGCTTATTATTTTTAGCTAGATGATTACCTAAAAATGCATTATTTGTCAAAGTCACATACTTAAACAATTGTCCAACTTGTTTAATTGAATGATTAAATACGATAAATAAACTCAGTTGAGCGCTCTCGGCTTTGTCTCAATGTAAACAGTAACAAAGCGTGTATGACAGCTGCATGATGATGCGTGCGTGCGCACGCCAAGCGCCGAGCCAACGGCTTTACGGCTCTCTGTAAATTTGAAATGCTGAGATTTCATTGGCTCAAAACGAATGTATACTTCTATCTTATTGGATGAAAGATACAAACACATAATTTATAAAACTTTAAATAAATGATCCAATTTAATTCAACAATTTCATTTTTTTAATATAAATTATGCTATTTAATAAAATAATTCTTTTGTAACGTGAATAATTATAGAAATTATATCACAAATAATCGCAAAAGAACTAATTTTAAATATTATTTGCGAATAATATCTTTGCGCAAATTTATTTCCTGAAAAAATTAAAATTTGAAAAAAAGTTTTGAAACATTTTTTTTTAGCTTTAAAATATTGTATACAAACATATATATTACAAGGTAGTACCTCTTGTATTTCCTTCTGATACAAAGCTTGGAAATTTTTAAGCAGGTCCTCATATTGGCTTTGACATTCTAAAATTTGTTTATTTTCCATTTGAAGTTCGCTTTCCAAATGTTGCCGTTTTGACTGAAAAGTTTCCATCTTTGCTTTCAACGAATCACGTTCTCTATACAGTAAATAAAATAAGACTTCAATCATAATTTTAGCGAAAATAAGATTTTATATATATATTACCTTTGTTTCTGTCCAAGAGAATTGTACAGCTCAGATAGAACTTTCTGACTATTGTCAAGCTCTGTTGTTTCAGAAACATCAGAAGAGTCTGCACTCTTTGAGGCTCTTGGTCTACTATCCAAAAAAGAAATTTCTTTTCTCAATTGATCGATCTGACTCTTGGTCGAACTTATTAGTGCAACTGTTTCTCTATAATATTGATCATAATCTAATCAATTCACAGAATGAACAAAATAGTATAAAATATAATAATGTATTTCAAAACAAACTTTAATTTCCGCACGATTTCTCCTGCTTTACTTGTTTCAGTATTACCATATTTTTTTATCATTGCATCGGCGGTTTCATTATTTTCTATTTGTTTTTTCTTGCGGTTGATGTTATCATTCAATAATTGCCTTTCTTCCATTTTTTCATCCAATATCTTTTTTAATTGTTTTGATCGCGTCATATACTCTTCTGGAGAGTTAACAACTTTACCTTTCAGATCTTTTGTTTTCTTCACCAACTGCGAAGTAATAGCAACAGCCATAATAATATAATATTATTATTTTCAATGCAATTTATTATGACAAACTTTCATCTTACCTCTTGAACTTTTATTTTTAAAGCGCTGTATTTAGTAAGATCAGACTGTTGCTTGGCAGATACTTCGTCCACTTGTTTTTGTAAATTAATGGATATTTGTTTCTCTTGTTCCATCTGTAACTGCAGTTCAGCTATTACTTTTTTTATCTGGAAAAAAATTCATAAATCGGGAAACAATTACGAAGAATCTTAGTATATATAGGTGCACGAAATAAATTATTAATTAGTTTAACCTGTTCTTTCTTTACTAATTTTGTTTCTCTGTCGTGGATTACAGCACCAGTTTTTATAATCAATTCTGCCTTTTCTTCTATAAAATTTTGAATTTCTTGATATCGATTTTCCAGTTCTAAAAGAAGTGGCTCCTTCTCCATCTTTTTGTTTCTTACATAAATCAAAAAATTAAACAGCACTTGTATGCGTTTACACGTCTTTTTGCATCCTATAACACGTTATTTTCCGAGAAAAACGAATCAAATAAAAAATGAATCATATGTAAGACAAAACTATAGTTTTATTTATTTACAAAAATACCTGCTGGGCTAGTGAGATCTGTGAGAGTGAGATCTTTTAAAAATATTCCCTCGCAGATCGTCGATAACGCTGCGTATAAATTAATAGCTTTAATAGCATCCGCAGCTGATTCTTCGCAAGAAAGGCAATCGAGTTGTTCTGGTGTTGGCTGTGCAACATAAATTCAATTAATTTGCATCTTAGTTAAATAAAAAATTTCAGGACTTTTACTATTTACCTTAGCAATTTTATCGCTGTCAAAATGGAATCGTTTTAGGTATTCCATCACCAA
Source organism: Trichomalopsis sarcophagae (assembly GCA_024372645.1). Taxonomy (NCBI): domain Eukaryota; kingdom Metazoa; phylum Arthropoda; class Insecta; order Hymenoptera; family Pteromalidae; genus Trichomalopsis; species Trichomalopsis sarcophagae. The sequence continues at coordinate 146,940 of QLSS01000194.1, read as the reverse complement.
GTCTATCATGAACTCCTCCGTCGGATTCTGAAGAGTTTGCAAATCCACCTCGATGCCTGCATCCTGAAGAATGCTTAAGACGTGATGCTCCATGTCTTCTTTACAAAAAGTTGAATACTTATTCCTGCAACCTATATGGTGACGTGTACTTTTCAACTGCTCTAGCTCTGATGTTGTGCGGTCAAAATATTCATATTCTACTTGTCCTTAAGACTTGTTATGATTACCTATATATATATATATATATATATATATATATATATATATATATATATATATATATATATATATTAAGTCTTAAAGGTGTTCACACGCACCAATTAATCTCGACTCCATGATTGGCAATGATGCAATGTGATTGATTGAGCAATGTACCAAATTCGAATGAAGTTCATATAGTTTTGTATTGATCCAAAAAAGTAAATTATTAAAACGTGTAGAGAAGACCGAAGCAGTATCGTGTACTTGTTTTGCTAAATTGAAATAATCTGTTTTTCATTTAAATTTTTCATTTTATTTTGAAGTTGATTGACCTTGTACTGAAATTGTTCAAATCATTTTAGTAAACGTTTTTGCGTAAATACTGTACAAGTTGTATTCATCCATCAATAAAATGATTAATACACATAAATTATTTTATTTTCTGAATTTTTATTAACTTGAAACAAGTGATGTTTAACTTCCTGATATAAGTTTGTCTGCGAGGTCAACTTAAAAACAATTAAGATAACAAAATTAGATATGAAATAAATCTTTACTTTCAGTAGTTCCGCTAATGTTTTTACAAAAAGCCAATTTTATTAATATCATAATTACGTGTTTGCCACGAATATTTTTTATATAATAACCGTATTACATGCAAATTTATATGATTAGAAAAACTTTATTGTACAGTCGATGCTTTAAAATTCTCAAATTATGTCCTACCAGGTAATGAATCATGTGAAAACTTCTTAAACTAATACCCTAAAAAATATGTGAATGTTAAATTAATTACAAGATGTAGTCTAGCTCGTATCTAATGTACTGATTCTTTGGATCGTTCATTATTCTCGGATAGCCAGCAACTAGAGCATCTTGTCCACCAATATACAGTGAATTATATATTTTCCAATACACATCGCGAACTTTTCTTGCAGGGTGGAATAAGCCCTAAAAAGAAAAAAATTATACGTTAAATATTGATATAATACGTTAAATCTTTCATTTTTTATATTTTAAATAAAAATATTTAACCAGGCATACCTGCAACGTATACTGAAGTATTTTGATTGGCCCTAGTGACACGCGTAAGCCGTCTACAGCATCCATAAACGCTTGGACTAAATGAGGCGAAGTTTCAAAAACGTTCGGCCATACGTAATTCAACAGATGAATCAAGGCATCCTCACAGCCAAATCCGTGAACACCTAATGACATGTGCTTGATTGCTGCACAGGCTGTTTGTCTGTGCACAAGGTCCCTAAATAAATTTAAATAGTTTTAACATTGTACACAATTGAATTAGTTTTAATTTTCTAGCAATAATAAGATACGCACCTGTCCATTAGGGCATCTTCAAGTAATGGACTGACAGCGTAAATATAATCTTTACCCATCTCTCCAATATATTCAAATAAGAAAGATAGTGATTTTAAAACACCGTTTTGAACGTTTAATTCTGGAACTCTGTACTCGTTCATAAGTGCGGGCAATACGGTGAATGGACTGCATGTTTCGGCGACAATAGCAATTGCTACAGTTGTGCATACACGATTCTGACGCTCTTGAACTTTTAGATTATTTAATAATGTTGCTAAGACATCATGAGGCCTGTAATGAACAAAAATAACATTTTATATCAGACACAATGCTTCTACCGTTTTTAACGTACTATTGATATCTTACCCAATCGCTTTTGCGATATAACCGAATGTATTAACTGTTGCTCGTCTAATAGCTTTCTTATGAGCCTTGAGCAATTCTAGAAGTTCAAAACAAATTCTCATCCATTCGCGTGCTGATACGTACTCGGGACCACGATCGGCTATCCTTCCAACCAAATCTATACAATTCTCTTGCACCTATAAAATAATAAACATATAGTGTGAAAAGCGATGCTTGGCTGGAAATATTTAGCTTATTGATGCATATTAATATTTACCTTTTCGTGCCTGTTCTTCAAAATAGGCGTCAACCTCGGAAGTAAATCTTTTATTGGAGGTGTCATTTTCGTCATTCCAATAACATTAACAATACCTTTTAAAGCTCCTAGTATACTACCCAATACTTCGGGGTATTCTTCACCCAAGTATTCATAAAGCACAACTCCCAAATGACCCATGAGCTTTTCTTCTTGACAAGTCTTCATAACTACCGCGATACGAGATATCAGGTCAGCAGCTTGCTGTCTCACTTTGGCCGATTTATTATTGAGCCTCCACAATATCGTACCACAAATTTGGGGCAAGTAAGGCTTTACGCGTTTACCCAGTGTGTTCACAATTGTACCAAAACCGTTGAGCATAACTACATCCTAAAAAAATAAATAAATTAGTTACAGATTCAAATAAAAATAAGTAGTATTTATTAGATACAAATTTAATTCAATCATACCTCTGTTGTCTGTTCTTGGAAAGCGTACAAAATACCGTCGATCAGCTGTTCCTCGAGGCGAGAATCAACATCAGCTGCCCCAAGATTGCTCATGATTTTTTCGATAGTTTCCATAACCATTTTTCTGTACTGTTCATTCTCATCCTTTAAATCATCAACAACTCGATTGATGATTTCAGAGGCCCCAACTTTATTTGCGATTTCAACCGTAGTATCAACAAGCTATAAATATATAATATGATGATTTAATAATAAGTAAATTGTATCGCGATTTTTTTGTTAAAATTTTAAATATTACCTGCCGGTAGTTCCTACGATCAAGGGCCATACGATGATTCCAAAAATGTTTAAAGAAATGTGGTAAAATTTCATCTTTTATATACTGGGCTTCAACACCATCAGTTCCACAACATTGTTTTACGACCTGCCAGAAAAAAGTTAAATAAATTAAAAAATATATATATATATATATATATATATATATATATATATATATATATATTTTTTAAAATTTATTTAATATAATTTATTTAATATATATATATATATATATATATATATATACACACACACACGTAATCTAAATAACTATATTAGTGTCAGTTAATTTACCTTTAACACAATCTTCTTCATTTCTTCATCTGGCGACTGAAATTCTCGGATCAGAATCAACATTACTTCTCGAGTATAGTAGTTAGCATACTCAGCGTCCATAAGCGGTATCAAATAGCCAATGGCTTTGAGAAAAGCTGCCAGACCTTTGCCTCTATGCGTACGAATACCTTTCCATAAAGGTTTCAATACTGAATCGAAACTTTCGATACCGTACGGAGTGGCTGCCTCAGCTAATGCCGCTATAGCCAAGGCAGTAATGGTACGAACTTTTTGCTGTTCATCCACCAAACCTAAAAATAAAAAGTTTAAAAATGAATAAATAGTTATAATAAACTCAGCTCTTTAATATTGAAAGTAAATTTTATACTTACCATGCTCAATGATTTCAACCAAACTTTTTAAATGAGGTAAAATAGCACACCCCATCAGAATTGCTATTTGTTGAACGATCTTGATACCCGTGTGTCGGGCTTGCCATGATTTTTTACTTCTACACACAGCTTTTAAAAAAGGCAAAAGAGATGGAATTCCCAAAGCCGAGGCAACTACAGCGAATGCTCTAGCTGTCGTATTTCTCACATATTCGTCAATATTGTCGATATCAGGCCTCATCGTAGAGATCATAGTAGCCAATCCTGCAGCTTTCGCCAAGTTCGAAATGATCTCTCGGCCTTCCACACGGGCATAATAATCTTCGTCAATCAGCAAAGGTTCAATGACGACGAGAATCTACAAAGATAGTTACTTTGTAAAATTAATATCTATTAATGTAATACATATTTGATAATCTTTTCAATAAGTGAAAAATTTACCTTGTGAACATAAGGCCTGACCAAATCATCCAATTTGTACAAAATTCGATCAATGACCTTGACCAATAAATGTCTCTCTTGATCTTCTAGAGTCGGAGACATAAGAAGAGGTAAAATTTGGTTGAACAATGGACCGGCACCAAATTCTCTCGCTTTGTCCGTTATTTGCCTTAAAGCAGCTTTACGCATCGGTGGTGTTCCATTTTTAATTTTCAACAATAACTTCATGATCTTCCTTTCTTTTTGCTCCTCTGGACTAAGTGATTCTTCATCAACATCCACCAACAATTTATCAAAATACTGGGCGTCTTCTGGTTTCATAAAAGGCAAATTTCCCTTCGGTTGATTGTCTATTAATTTAGAATTTTTATCTTCTTGCTGAATGAAAAATCCTTGTGGTGTTCCAGCAATAGGCGTAGGAGTTGCTGTAAGCTTCCTTGCAGGTGTTCTAATAGGTATATAACCTAAATGAAAAAAATAATTAATTATGATTCAAGTTTACTTTTTCTTGGATTACGAAAATATTAATAAAAATAATAATAATTCACCTGCAGGAGGCTGCAACACTTTGTATCCCGGAGGGAACATTGCGTCGAGCTCATCGTCCGATAAAGGACGATTTCTCTCGTCTATTTCTCTTTCCCATCGGTAGGCCTGGAGTTGTTCTGGTGTCATTGACATGAGATGTCCGGGTGTTGGAGTGGCTATGCCCATAGCTTTTGAACCAGTTGGTGTTGTGCCACTAGGCGTCAAAATAGAAGTTTGATGCGGAGTAGTCAAAGGCGTTGCCGGAGTCTGTGGCGTCATGGATCCGGGGGTTTGAGTAGGAGTTTCATCCCAACGACTTCTTCTCTTACTCGCAGACGGCGTGGGTGTTTCTTGTATCAAATCACCAGCTACTCTATCTGTCCTTGGAGTTTCAGCCCATCCGCTGCCGTGGCCAGGGGTTTCTATTTTTACATTCACATTTTATTACAACATACATGCAAAATTTTTTAAATGTTACAATTCAATGTATGTTTATTATATATTACCTCTTTCTGTTTTAGGAGTTTCGTCCCACCTATTTCTTCGGCTGGAAACTACTTTTTCGAGCGGTGTTTCTCTCCCCGGGGTTGTTGCACCCGGTGTCGCATGTCCAGGTGTTGCATCCCAGATTCGTGTGCTGACCCCCGGTGTAGCTCCAGGGGTTTCGCCACCTTTACCATGACCGGGAGTTTCATCCCACCTTACAGCAGCTGGTGTGACCTAAATTTGAATAATTATATATCAGTATGATAACAATATTTGACAATAATTCATACTATACGTTCAGAAATATCTACATACATCTGCATTATCCCAGGATGTTGGGGTTGCTACTGTGCCAATAGTAGGCTTTTTGATAGTTGGAGTATCATCTGTTTGATCCCAACGACCACGTTTCTTGGGAGCTGCTTTTGCTTCTCCATTTGTTTTAAGGGTTCCATCTTTGGCTTTTTCAGCTATTTTCTTGCGCAGCTGTTGATGAAATACAATTATTAATTGCTGCAAGGCAATAAAAATTTATCATGCTCTTATCATTGCTTACCTCAGACTCTTCTCCTTTTAGAAGCTGCTCCTTCATAATCTCTGTGTATGTCCTAGAGCCAACATCTGGAGTTTTTCCACCTGTAATCAGAAAAAACAAAAGTCACGCAAAGCGCAACAGTTAGAAACTTGAATAAATAAAGTTATCAAGCTTCATTGTTTATCTGACTGAAATTTCCTAATCATTTTGAGATGAATCTCTAGATCTTTATGCCCTCAGAATATCGAAAGTATATTCCAAGTATAAGCTACTTAATCAACTCATACAACTTTATCTGCTTGAAGACAGTGCAGCAAGTTAAAATAAGGCAAGAAGAAATGCAAACTTGTATTGTAAAGCAGATAAAGTAGTTGCATCAGTAGCTGGCATACAATTGTACATACGTGAAGTTTTGGTGCCACAGGGAGCACTGCCTGCTCATGTCATCCAGTTTGTAAAATACTTGACATCTAAAAATCAATTCTGATCTCGTTATTCATAATTTATGCACTCAAACCTTTCATACTGATTTATGGGGCCATTTTCTACCTGAATGATAAGATAAAAAAGTTCATGTCTACACAATTGAAATATAATATTCCTAAAATATATTACAACATTTTCAGAATTTCAACGTAATAGATATAGTCTAACTGTTAAGCAACTTCTTTGAAGAAAGATTTTTATCCTGTTATTAAAATATTAAAATGTCACTAGATAAAACATCAGATGATATGATGGAACTAGCATCAACAATATTTTTGAAAAACAATTTAAAATTTATATATTCAAAATGCACTATTTGACAAAAGTAAATATTAACCAAATATTAACCAAATATAATAAATTATGATACTTGTGCCATAAGTTACCTTATGCAGCAGGTGTTTAGCACCCTTGCTATGCTTGGATGTTAATACATGCCGTTCTATAAAAGGCTACTTATGCTATCTATATTGTAATATACTATTACACTATAAATCATAGAATACTAATGGAAAAGCTATTCTGCTTTGGTATTAGAGCAAAAAGATTTACTTGATAGTTACATTAATAATAGAAAGCAAAGAGTCTCAAAATTAATAATATAGTCAAAAATAATAAAGAAAATAAACATAGTCATAAGAATCACAGTAAACTAGTTTGAGCAAACTTCTATTCAATCTGATGTAATGAGTGATAAGTGATAAATAGTTTAATAAGTTATTGCTTTAGAGAGTCTATATTCTTTGTAAGAAAAGAACCTTTATCTTTATCATTTAATTGTCAGGTTTAATGGGAGGATTTTTACAATTTTTACTATAACCTTTGACTTAGATTCCAGGATAAGCAGATGATTCCACATGTGTAGACTGTTGCTGAGTTTGGAAAAAAACGCAGGAATTAGTACGTTCTTGGAAGAAACACTTATTCAATTCATTCAAACCAAAATTTAACGACCACACACATATTTTTCCTATCATTCAACTGAATAAGAACTACTGTGATTAAATATTTTATTACACACATCTAAATCTTATACTTAGATAGTAACAAGGATATGATTTGATTTTTATAAAAACAACTGCTGAAATTGAAACTTATGTTTTGCATTAATCATCGTTATTAATTAAGTTACACAATCATAAGCTAAAAGTCTTTTTAAGGGTGAAACCATACTTGGTAAGTAAATAAATAAGAAAAACAGCAGTCGCTTTTGAAAACTGATTGACAGAACATTATTTATATAACTGCAAAAATAAAAAATAAAAATCATCACTATTTTAAAACAACCTCTTGAGAATAAATTTTTAATCTGACAATATTTATAATGATTAATAAATTAGTACTGCAGTTACACAAAAATTAAAGTAAGAAAAAGATGAATATTGCTGCAAAATGCATAAAAGCTTCGATATAAAGAATTTGTTCGAACTATTAACTTGTACTTCTAAATTATAAAAGTGAGAGAAATACCAACCTTCTGCGAATGGATCCACACGCTCCGGTGAAATAATCATCCGTCGCCTTTTCTGCCTATATTCATCTTCTCTGTCAGCAATTGTTGGACGCCTTCTATCCGCAAATGGATCATAATCTTTTTCACTCTGTAAATATGGGTAAACACATTTAATAAATTATTATTGTTACAAGTTAACATAAAATTAAGAAAACAAACAATCTATTCAACATTATTTCTCACCTGAGCAACATCATTGAGCAAAGCAGCTGGAGCATTAAAACCCCTCTTGTTTGTACTGAATGTACTTGGTTCATAGTCTTCATCCTATAAATTCAAATAAGATTGAAAGTTGTTGTATACAACATTTAGAATACAAATGTAAACCCATGTCTCTACTTACGTCGACTTCATCATTAGCTGCAATGGATGTGACATATCCATCAAACTTGTTATTGGTTCCATCGTAAATATCCTGATCATAGAATCCAGTTTTGCCTAGAGCTACCTGCTCTTCTCCAACAGCATTGGCTTGCACATTCTTCTTTTTTTCCTGTATGTCTCGGATTTGAGCCTCAATATCTATAGAAAAGGATTAAAAAATGTGAGCCCTTCATACAGGAAACAAACGCTTCTACTGTCCTATATATATTATGATGCAAAAAAAAAAGACTTCCTACTAATAATTAATATAGGTTACAGTACGAACTGGAGCACACGAATTTATAGAATGGTTGAAAGTGCATTTACAAACAAGTTTTGTTACCGTAAAGTTATATTTTCATAATAAAACGAATTGAACGTTGCATCAACGCAAGACAGTTGCAATGCAAACAAGGAAATCACGAAATCTTACCTTCCCGTGTCCGCGGGATTTGATCCATGATTGCGGCTTGAGGACTGACACCTCATGCCCTGCACCACCCCTGTGTTATAGTTGTCGAAAACTACTTTAAGTATGTAAGATCGAATAACACTTGGAATTCTTGCTGATCGTGGAAGTAGTTTAATGGGACACAATGTTATTATTCTATTGAGACTACTGATCTTTTATAGGTACACGCGACATTATAGCGATATTATTATAATGTAAGCGACATGCATATTGCATGGTAAGGTACATATATAATCTCGATTGCGATGCCGGCTCAATTCGCAGTGCGCGTGCGCGCGTATATAGAACATCGAAAAATAACGCGGGAATGTTTCAATTGATAATACACGAAAATCATGTTAATAAGAAGAAAGTCATGTAATGAAATAGTATAAAATTAGGTTACGATGGATCATAACACTAAATTAATTTTTCTAATGAAATACACAAATCGAAAGTCTCTCCATATAGTCCAGTAAAATTAGCTGTGAAATCGCCCTGCGGTAGAAGTGGCTGCATTTTGGATATTTGGTAAATCGGGGTCGGAAAAGCCGATTCTGAAATTTGCAGCTTCCTAGAATGAGGGGTTCTATGCGAAAACAGCGTGCGAAAGTTATTTTTGCTCATATCTCAAGGTCGGCTTGACCTATGAGAAAATGGCTGGCATCAATAGAAAGAGCGTTAAATTTTGCATTGGAAACGATTTTTTAATCGATTCCGATGAGCGCAAAGTTCCGAAATAATTAATGAAAAAGAAATTTGCTTGGTGTAGAGTCAGGGGAGGGGAGTGAGCAGACGACATGGCCGCCGCCGCTCTCTCCGCGCGCAGCGGCGGGACGGCGGGAACCGAGCGGCGTTTGAATGCGTCATGCGAAAATATCATTTTTGATTTCGCGGCGACACCCGGAAAACTTATTGTATGAACTTTTTATTAATATTATCGAAATTAGCTATATAATTATCAAGTATGTATAGTTAATTATGAATTAAATAAGTAATAAATGATCTCAACAATATAGCTATCCAATGAGCGGAAAAATGACATTACCTTGCATCCCAAATTTGATTTAATCGTTGCACCAATGACGCTGAAAAAATGAAATAGTCATATTTCATATAACTTTTGTATGCGCGGAAGCGATTTCTTTAGTTTCAGTTACCCATAGTACATTACGATACAAGTGTCTTATGAGGCACATTCTGGCACGGCGAGGTTACGCCGTGCTGGAAAGTGAACATACGACTCGAGTATCGTACAATATTTTATAGCACTGCTTGATTAAATCTGCCAAGTCACGCAATTCGTGGCTTAAGTAGCCCTTTCTGGCAGCGGGAGGTTAGCGCACGAGCGTAGAGAGTGCGGTATACACAGTTCCAGAAAGAGCTACTTACGCCATGGATTTGCATGCCTTAAATCCGCATTTAAGTCACCCAGTGCTATAAAAATTATTATTTGAATTTGTGTTTTTTTTACCTATAAGTAAATTATTGTTGAAAATATTTTTTTCTTCAAGTGATATACCCCCCAATCGATTCAGTACCAACATACCGACATCGTCATTTCTTTCAGAAGCAACATTCAAAAGATTCTGATAGGTATACGCGCGTTTTAAGTAGCTAACTTTTTTATGAGAAGGATCTAATACTTCATTGCAAATAAAGCAATATTAGTCAAACTCATAGTCATCTGAAACACTTGCTGTTGACGATGACGGCAATGAAAATGAGAAATTTTTTGCTGGCGGAGATGGTAATGAGGAATCCCTTTTTCTTTTACTTGTCTTCTGCGGTATTGCCGAATAGCGCTTTCTACAAATTTCATGAAAGCTTACACTCTCTTTTCCTATCCATTGTTTGAACTTTTCATCCTCTCTGCTTTTACTTTTATTTATAAAAGTTTCTAGACCTTTACTACGAACTTGAACGATATCATCTGTATCAAACACAGAGCAAAAAATAAATAAGTTTGTATATATAACTTTGTATAAAAGCTTTGTATAACTTTAAATTAACATTTTTATCTTTCTATTATTTACCGGTTGTGTTGTGTAATAGCCACATTTAAAAATGGTATCCCAATTACTGAAAAAAAAAATGGTAAAACCAAGAAAAATTTTTTTGATTCTAGTAAATTAATTACTACAATAGTACTTAGAAAATATTTACTAGAATTTTAACAACCCATTTTGCGAAATATAAGAAATATTTACTAAAATATAACCAGTTATTTGCTATGGATAATGAACAAATGAAAACCGTTATCTATATTACAATAAATATTTATAAAATTTAGTAACAATTTTTTTAAATTAAAATGGGCCAATTCTATTTTAAGATAATCTTATTCAAAATCAAAGTTTCATTTCCTTGAAAGTAGAAACGCATTTAATATATAAAAATAATTAGTACATTTTATACCCATTATTGTGGTAAATATTTGTTTATTTGCCCAAAACTATTATTTAATTTAAATTACCCTTCTTTCTTTCTAAAAAATATTTCCTAAAAGATAATCGACTAACGATGCACTCAGAAAAAAATATTTAGCTAAATTAACTATAATTTACTTGCAATGAGTAAATATTTTTTGTAATACATACAAAATGAAATTATTTAAATAAAAGAATTTTTAAAGCATTTTATAGCATTCTCAACTTTTTCTTACTTACTGTATTTATTTAATATGAAACATCAAATGGTGATCAAATATTTAAAGCAAATTATTTTTTAAGTAAATGTTTGGTAACAACTATTAAATATTTTTTTGATGAAAAAATTTTACATCATTGGCTTTTTCTGACATTCACTAACATTTATTATTTTTCAAGTAAATAATTTCTTTATTTTAATAAGGCTAACTCAATTAAGTAAACAATTCACAAACTATTTAAAATAACATTTATCAACATGTATTTTGTACTAAATACAATATTGCAACTAACAAATATTTGTTAGGTTATAAGAAATGTTTTTCAGTGTATGGAAAATGTGCAAGTATCTTTTTAATTTCAATAATTTAAAAACTGCATTGCAGTAAATGACTTATAATTGTTGCAAAGCATATTGTAGCAAATATATTGTATGGATCACATGATAATTTTTCAAAAACAAGCCAATATATTTAGTAAACATGCGTTAGATCCTTGAGAAACAATATTTTTAATTAAAAAAATTTTGAATTACATTTAAGAAATATTTACTTAAAAAATAATAAATATGAAAAAAGATTATTTGAAATAATAGACGTCAAATAAGATAATATTTTATAAGAACTATCAAAGATTTTGCTGAAAAGAAGAAATGGTTTGTTTGGACTGAATCATTAAGAAGATATTTTTCAAATCTTTATATTTCAATAAACGCTTTGTAGGTTATAAATTCAGAACATTTGAACTAAATAAATAATTTACCTAATAGTTGATGCTGTATTTTAATAAATTAGGATTTCGTATTCAAATAAACGATTTATTTGATTTTAACAAACAATGTGGAATTTAAGTAAATGATTACTTAAATATCAGAAAATATGATCATATATTGAATTTAAAATAATATTTACTAAAACGTACATTATTATGCATACTAAAAATAAATATTTACTCAAATGTAGGAAATTGATTTTTTAACAAACTCATTTATTTGGTTTTAAGAAATTTTTTTTTCAGTTAATATTTTCATAAATTATTCACAAGATTAATTTTAATACGAAGAATTGTATGTACATGCTACTTGTGATTACCTTTACTTCCTTAAAAAAATAGGTCTAACAAAAAAATTTTATTTAAGTAATTTACAAAGTTTTCTGGGTGTCGCCGCGAAATCAAAAATGATATTTTCGCATGACGCATTCAAACGCCGCTCGGTTCCCGCCGTCCCGCCGCTGCGCGCGGAGAGAGCGGCGGCGGCCATGTCGTCTGCTCACTCCCCTCCCCTGACTCTACACCAAGCAAATTTCTTTTTCATTAATTATTTCGGAACTTTGCGCTCATCGGAATCGATTAAAAAATCGTTTCCAATGCAAAATTTAACGCTCTTTCTATTGATGCCAGCCATTTTCTCATAGGTCAAGCCGACCTTGAGATATGAGCAAAAATAACTTTCGCACGCTGTTTTCGCATAGAACCCCTCATTCTAGGAAGCTGCAAATTTCAGAATCGGCTTTTCCGACCCCGATTTACCAAATATCCAAAATGCAGCCACTTCTACCGCAGGGCGATTTCACAGCTAATTTTACTGGACTAATAATATGGAAATATATTTTATACTTATAAGCGTCGAGCTGTTAGCCATCGCAAGAGGGCTCTGCACGACTCTGTTCCGCAACTCGACCTCGTTATAGGTATATATATATATATATTTACTCGCAGATCCTCGCTCGCTTACATATGGCATATAGAGTACTTATATAGCTATAGCTATAACCTCCCATGACTTCTTACATGAGCCGATTGCCAAGGATTTTGACAAGGCTGTAGGTGCTTATAACCTATTACCTATGTGTAGTTTCGGAACGCTAGAGAACTAAATCAGCATTCTTCGCATTTACGCGTCGTTGTGCCGAAGTAATTTTTCGCGCGCATCCATGTTTTCATTATAGTGCAAAACTTGCAAGGAGTGATCAGCAACAAGTGCTGTATATATATATATATATATATATATATATAACGCAAACGCAAATGGGTTAACGTAAAAATCGATAAAGGAAAATTCGATGCGTGAGTACATTTTCACTTATTGTTACGAAAAATGCGGACGCTTATTTTTTAATGTTTAATTTCTTATTGATTTCTATAGAAGCATCAGTATGATACATAAACATATAAGTATCTTCTCAAGTCAGTTTGTATTTTCTATTGGAATATTGCTCGTTTATAGGTTAGGTTAAGACATAGTGAAGCCAATGTGTTTATATTGAATATTATATACATTCTAATTACTTAACTATAGCTGTGAAACATGTCCTTATAATTTTGTTAATGTTAAAATTTTGATTTTCAGTGTAAATCATGGATATGCATCCGACGATGATGCACTACAGACCCTGGTTCCAACAGCAACAACAAATGTTAATGGAGCAAAACCCTTACTACCAGTATGCGTTTAATGATCTCCAGGCCTATTACTCTTCAAACGATCATCAAGAAGAAGATAATGACCAGACAGGAGATGAAATGCCTTCTGAAACATCAGGCAATCAAAGCCCTAATGCAGATATGTTTCGTCTTCAGTTTGCTGCATCTCAGTGGTCAAAATTGGTTTTTAATGCAGAAGGGCTGTTTAATAAATTAATGTCAAATAATGCACTGCCTGCCAACGAGCAAATTCTGTTGAAAAATCAAATTGAACAATGGCTTTGCATGAAACAAGAGTATGAAGAGTGCATTGCTGCTGATGATTCCAGTAGTATACATGCTTATACTGAAAACACTAGAAAATCCTTGGAAAGAATTGAAGAAGTAACTGAAACTGATGAAAAGACTGATGAATCCAGCAATTATTATAATTTACAATCCAAACGTAAAAGTTCTTTAGGTTCTGAGAGCAAAGACTCTGAGAGAAAAGACTCGGAGAGAAAATACTCCGAGAGTATAGATTCTGATGAAGAAGTTCAAAGTGATCTTGATGAAGAAAATTCAGATTTCCCTGATAGATTAGGTGAATGTATGGACAAGTTTGTAGACGAAATTGATGAGATTGTAAATTCTAAGAAAAATAATTTTTCAAGAATCAAAAACATTTCTCCCGTGCCAAAGCCAGTTATTAATAGTAGTTTTGTGCCAATCGTCAAACCAATAGCATTAAGAAATCCATCATCTAGAAGGACATCTATCTTACCATATTCAGAAATGAGTAATGAATTAGCCGAGTTTCAGAAACAGAATAGTGATATTAATTTGCAACCAAAAGATGATTACAACATGAGTCCTATTATTTCTCAGGATTCTATGGAAAAAATTGACAGTCAAGAGAAACCTAGCAAAAGTTTTGAAGAAGAATCTGCATCGTTAAAAGCAATCGTACAGGCACAAAAAATAACAATGGATACTGAACACACTAATGCAATTAGAATGTTGATGATCAGCAATGAAGAAAAGCAATCTCAAGTCAAGAAAGTGAAATTTCATTTGAATCTTTTGTATAAGCAGGTTGAAGAGCTACAAAAGACAATTGATGCTAAGGAAAAACTTCTTGAGGACATGCTACAAAGCAGTGAGACTAGAAACAATGCCAAGCAAAAGTTTCAGAAAAAGAGAAGTAAAATTGAAGAAAAACGTCGTAATGCTAAAGCAAAGTTAGATAATCTTCTTATGCAAAAAGATGCTGGAGATAAAACAGCTGCTAAAGAAATTGAAAAGTATGAAAATTTATTGCTAGGTTATAACAAAAAGCTAGACGATACAAAAATAATTAAAGAAGTTGCTAGTAACTCAGCAAAGACAGTACTTTACTTGAAAAATTCATTGAGTGCTTTGTATAAAGAAATGGAAAAACTGAAACAAAGACTTCAGGGTGAAGAGGAGAATAAAAAAACATTAGAAGATGGGATTCTGGCAAATAGAATAAGGATCAAAGAAATGGAAAAAAATTATAGTGTTGCGTCATTGAATGCAAATGCAATATTTGAAAATGAAGAGGATAGAAATCACTCAAGATTAAAGATTAAGACTGATGATAAAGATAATATGTTGGTCGAACCAAATGAGATAATTTCTCGCTTAAATGATTATCTGAAAGAGAAATTAGAAATAGTAAGAGTGAATAATATGGATGACAAGGAAACTCTAAGGCAAGAAATTCGAGAATTGAGACATTTAAAAGATCAAATGATTGACATTAAATATAGATTTAACAAATATACCAATCAAAGTATGTTAGCAACAGATGCAATGCAATGGCAATTATTAGTAATGAGTGAATGCGTAGAAACTCTCGATGCGATGATAGAACAAAAGAATGTAATGATTTGTGGAAAAGCTAATTACCATGATGATAAATATATTAAGCCTGATGATCAGATGCTAATCAGGAATGGCCTTGAGAAATTATCTCATGAGGAACTAGTGACCCTATTTCAAAAATATTTTTATAAAGTAATTGATCTCAAAGACAGCTGCGTCAAGCTTGAAATACAAATTGATACGTTGGAAGCAGCTCTAAAGCAGCAAAAAATGCAGAATGATACAGCAATAGTTATGCTTCAAAGATATTATGAAAGACAAATAAATCATTTGTTGAATTACTATGATGAAGAAACAAGCAGTTCAAGTTATGATAATAAATTGGATAAAAACAGAGATTTTGAAAGATTGGTAAAAGAGAATCAGGTCCTAAGAAGAAGACTGGCACATTTTGATTCTCTTCTTAAAGCCTCAGCAACAGCACAAGCTGTTCATTCTAATCCTGTTAGAAATACAAAAAGAGTGATAAAACCAGAGTTGATGCAGATAGCATTACCTTCCAAACCTAATAAGGTTACTCGTCAAAAAAACAAGTTAATCATTCAAAAAGAAAAATAATCTCTTGTATCATCGCTGTTCATAATATTCAACAGCAATATCACAGCTATACAGTG
The DNA here is from genome assembly GCA_024372645.1 of Trichomalopsis sarcophagae. NCBI lineage: Eukaryota > Metazoa > Arthropoda > Insecta > Hymenoptera > Pteromalidae > Trichomalopsis > Trichomalopsis sarcophagae. Next base: position 130,983 of record QLSS01000194.1, on the reverse strand, counting down.
AAAAAGAAGAAGTGTATTGGAATTATATTATTAATCGTTTTTGTGAACAGTTTTAATTTATTAGAAAATACGTTTAAAATTGTAGTGTATTTGATAGTTTTAGACTCGCAAGTAAACCAGATGATGAACTCTTATATACACCATGACATTTACTTTTTTATGTATAGGGATCTTTTTTGACTATTTGTACATATTTGTGATTTGCAGTATTATAAATTGAGTTTTTATTTTGTAGCTTGTGTACAGTATAGTTTGTATAGTTTTTCTAGTGTCTTACAAGTGAGTTTTTGCATGAATATATTTCTACTTTATTTCAGTAGGCAGTACTGATTCTTTAGCTTGAATACTTACAATTTCTCATTGAATTCGTGGCAATAAACATATATGTGATTGTTAGTAGTTGCAAGTGTTATCTACCGAAGTAAAGATTAAATCGCTATAGAATATATTTATTTGCAAATCCTCGTCTTGCCACGTAAAAGATTGTTCAAAAGTAATAGTGATGAGATAATTATATGCGCATATATCAACTATATTCGATGTTACAATTTACTTTTGTAAATTTTTTAAAAAATATGTAAGGTTATTGGCCATCTATATAAATAAAAATATACTTTCAATCGGTGTATTGATGAATTTAGAAAAATTGCATGAAAAAGTGAATATGATTAATGGCTTGAACATGACTGGATACATTATTGAAAAAAAATAATAATAATAATAATAAAAATTTCGAATTTGTTTGAAGTCTTAGTTTGCCATTTTAAGCACTCCGCAAATTCCAAATTCTTTTTTTTACTATTCTGCAATGTGTATAAGTTTAATTGCGGTTTTTTTACCTTCTTTGATAAGCATTTTTATACAGCTGGTAAACGGACAAAGTCTTGACATAAACTTAGTATACTAAAATGGAGAGGGGCATATCAATTAAACAAAAGTCGTTAAATCTGTTCGATTGCGTGATTTTAAAATGAAGCTCTTTTCTTAGTACCTATTTATGATTCGAAATATCTCATTATTCCATTAAACAATCCAACGTACAAGAGAATTTAGATTTCATTGGACAATATTTTTTCCGCGTTATCTGTGCGTCCTATATATAATGCATTATAATGCATTGGCATAATTAAATTACTTTACATGCCAGCGGCCGGGAAGTGGCATTTCCTGCTGAAATGTCCGCTGCGCGGACGGGGAAAAGTCACTTTCCGACCGCTGGGACATGTAAAATCGCATAAGTACGCACCACGGCCGGGAACAAAGAATGCTGAGATCGCATGTTTGCCTGCACCCTCGGCTTCGCCTCGGGCGGCAATATATACATATGCGATCTGGGACATTGTTTATTTTCCCGGCCTAGGTACGTGATATACTATTCATAGTTGGTAGAACACTCGAATCGGGAATTACCCGTGGAATTCGTCATGTATATACACATACATCAGCAGAGCGATAGAGCAGCAGCTGCTCCGCGTACGTATAAGCACATCACGGCTTCGCAGCCGACTTTTGCTCGAGAAACCTTCTAAAATCGCGCGACGGAGGACGATTCTGCATACGTATATATAGGCGCGTCAGTGCGCCTTGAAGATTCTCTCCGCAAATTCGAAAACGACGGCTCCGCTACAAACCCGCGCTCAAGGACCATTTCGACAGAGAGACGCGCGAAATAAGTGCCCCTATAATGGCTTAGACTATCTTCTGCATAACCAGGCTCCGCAGCTCACTGCTGCGCTGGCTGATGTAGCTCTTATTCTCTACTCTCTATCTCTATATCTCTTAGTTTACTCGCGTTGTTCTAGTTGTGGAATATTTGCGAGTCTCATGTGCTGCGTCGGCGGGAGCTAGCGCTGGGCTTCGTGAAATTATAATTTTTCCGCGGGTTCGCGCGTTCAAAATCTTGTTCGGCCTGTCATCAGTGTGTGTGTGTGTTTATGCACGTGTATGCTGCGGAGATGCAGGTCGACGATTAGATCGTTGTTTTGACTGTTTTCGACGACGACGACTAATCTCGTAATGTATGTGGGTCAGGGTATAAGGGGAGGAATTTGTTGCTATGGAATAGTTGTAGTATACGTACGCTTGCATCTGTTTTATACTAGCTATTTACATTCAAGAGTATAAACAAATGTACGCTCGAGTTTTTGATAAAATTTAATCAAATTTTACTCAAACCCAAAGACGAAAATAATTAAAAATTTTCGGATCATCCAATCGGGGAAAATTATATCTTCGTATGACAATTTGCAATATCGCAATTATTTTTTTGCGGAAAATTGTTTTCGGAAAATCGAACCACAAGGTTGTAAACTAAAAATCAAAATAAAAAAAAAGTGTCGTAAGACTACCGCGAGATCACACTCACAGTTCTTGTGCGTCCATTCGTGCGATTTGGCCATAGAGTTACATAATTTTGTGAATGCATTAAAATCACGCAAATGGTATGAGAAGTATTATAAATATATTATAAAGTTTTATAAAATATGCCATATTTTCAAGTGATTTTTAGTTATTTTTCTTATACGTATAGGTGTAGATAATTCATCTGTGACAGTTGTATAAGAATATAATAGAGTTCCAAATTTTGATTGCCGTTAGATTGATATGCTTTGAAGTTGAATTGAAGTTACATAGGTATATTGGAGCTACGAAATTCTGTCGAGGGAATGACTTTGGTACACTCAAATTGAGTTTGAAACATATTGTGCCTCCATACATAGATATTAGTTTTTGATTTAATAATGTAACATACAAGTCTCTGAAAACCTTTGTCAAAATTTAAACTGTACGGTAAGAGCTAATTTGAAATTCGTGTGAGTTTGTATACGTTAAATGTTGATAGGAGCAATTATATTGCATTTGAATGTACAGTCGAGGTGTGAGAATTCAAAAAATCCGAGTCCGATAATTTTAACTATTTTGGCTGTAAATAATTATTTACACGTTATAATAGCGGTCTTTTTAGAAAAACTGCGTTTTTGCGAGCCAAAGACGAGTTATTGTTGTCTGCATTTTTTGTGTGAATATTATTACATAATTAATGTTAAAATACTGATCCCAAAGTAAGTGTAAGATTCAACTTGGAAATTGTTCGTTTTTACCTACCTATTATAGTGTTACTTCGTTATATATTTCAGTTTAAAGCGCATTAATTATATGCAGACTAGATTTATGTTTATATATTTACACAGAGCACGTTATTAGAAATCGAGCAAAATGTTAATCTGCCAGCATTATTAATGCAGCCGGTCAAAGTTTAGTGCTGGAAATTTCCAAAAAAATTCTAGTCTAATTGACCGAGCCGACTTTTTTAGACGAGTTGGAATTAAGTTCCGTAACTCCCTGAGCAGCTCCAAATATATTTTTAAACTTTTATTGTTTATTCAATTGAATTTGTTATTTTCGAGTTATTTAGACAGAATACTTATTTGTTTATCTGAGCTCTTTAGAAGCAGAATAAGCTGGATGGGATAGAAAAAAACATTCATTGTAGAATCGCCAGAAAAATCCGAGCAGACCGATTACTGTATATGTAGTTATATTACCCACATTCAAACTTTTTTGTCAGCCCAAGAGTCTGTATGAAGAAGCTTATATTAGAGCTTTTTGGTTGATTATAAAAAAATATTGAATGTCTAATATACGCTGTATACCCAAAAAAGTGGCTTCAATGTCCTCATCACTCGTATGTCTCTATATTATTCATCCGAAATCTCGCAAACTTGTAAATTCAAGCATCTCATCGTCTTGTTTCAGTGTGCAAAAGCTCACCAGTGCTTTCGAAAGCAGCCTGCACTGTACATGCATGTCTCTCTCTCTCTCTCTCTCTCTCTCACTCGGCTTATTAGCCGCCACCGGCCAAACGGATGTAGGGTGCCGCTCTCTGCAGCAGGCTGTTCATTTTCAATAAGGCGGCCGGCGGTCCCCCTCTCCTTCTCTCTCATCTCTCGGTGCATCTCTCTGCAAGCGCGCGGCAGCGATTTTTCGCGAACGATAGTTGGCGCTTAGACATAGTGTGCGTACACGCGACCGACGATTTTCTCACTCTCTCGTTGACGCGATTACGAGCCTATATCACCTGGCCGGTGGTGGGCCCCTCACCTTTGTGCTTTGTATACCTATACTCGTACATCAAGCGCGAGCAATCATATATCTAGTCCGTGTTTCTTATTGCGCTTATTTGCGCGTGAGAGTTCGCGAGTGATAGATCGACTCCCGACGCGGCCGAGTCGCTGATACAAGGAAGGCTTCGTTTGCCCTGCTGTCGATAGGGTAACTCTTGGAATTTTTTATATTTTGCAATATATTTGGCCTACGAATTTAACGATAGGTCGTTTTGCAAGCTATGCCAACGTTTTGAATTTTCAAAGTTTTGTTTGCTGCCACTTAATTTTTCAATAATTTTTTGACCGCTAATTAATGCACTAATACAGTGCATTTTCATGCTAAACTTGATTGTCGGAGCAGCTATTCCATCACTTACAACGGACAACTAGAGGCAACATCAGAAATGGGAAGTCCGACCACTGACATGCAGGCCATCAATATCCCATCGATTAGAAACATTAATGGCTTCGGCATGCACTCCAGAAGTTTGCAGCTTACTCTACTCCAAACAGTTCGTGCGGAGGAAATCTGATTGCTTCCTTAATTCCTCCGCAATTTGACGAGAAAAGCTTGAATTTCAAAATTGTTCTTTCAATTCAACGTGGAATTGTTTTCAATCAGGCGTATGTCGAACGGATTTCCGCGCAGTTAATCATCTATTATTCTTATCGATCGCACGGCTTTGAAGCTAGTTGTCAATGACGACCATAGTATTATGCCAAAATATATAATATTTTTTAATTTTTTTTTCAACACACTTGTTATTTCGAACATTTTAATAGATCCGTGTTGTGAAATCGTCACGTGACCTGAATAACACAACGTCGTAGAACATCGTAGCCTTAGACTAGAATTTCAATGCTAGAATTAAGACCACTAAAAATTAAAATTTTCTGGAAACAATGATTAATTTCCCAACGCCAATATCATTTATAAATTCAATCAGAACTTTAAATAAAAGCGGCTCAGCGTAGTGCAACACGAACGTAGGTAAATAATGAAGCTTTTAATATGAAAAGGAAATTGAAATGAAGACGTATTAAGCAGTCGGTTACAAGGCAATGGTTTCATGGTCGTGGGTTAAGCAGCATTAAGTGGTGTGTAGTGCATGTATCCAGGCGTATGTGCGTATGTGTGTCTGTGTGTATATATAATGCGCATGCTCCCGGTGTACGCATATGCGACTGCAGCCGAAGAAATTAAGAACAGCGCGATATAATACATTTTAATCCCTCGTGTCCATAATCGCTCTCCCGATGGCCTGTGCACAGATATCTCTCGCGGCGACTGCAAAAAGTGGACAAAATGCTGCCAGACGAGGTGCCGGCCGAGCCGCAGTCCTTTTACCATCAAGAGATCGATCGATCCTACGATCCCAAAGCCGAGATTCACGGCCTGAAGAGGAGCAACGGCATAAAGCGCGACGGCAACGGTCTGAGCAACGGATTCGCCAAGGGCAGAGAGGAAAAGATTCAGTCGAGGGAGGATAACGAAAAATCCATCGATAACAGTTTGACCTTCAATGGACAGGAGATCATCTGGAGGAACGTCATCGCGATCACGATTTTTCACCTTATAGCGCTTTACAGCTACATCACCTTCCCGTATGTGCAGCGCTGGCGCACCGCAGCTTGGGGTGAGTTTGATCGTTTTGTGCATACGTACACGTGCGAAACTGTACAGAAGACACCTTTCGGGGTTTAAATGAGACAAACAAGATTCGCTAGGTTCCTTTATTATTGTTCAGAGCATGAAAAGCCTTACAATTTTGCCAGACATCGGCTTAAACTCTTTTATAGGAAATCAGCACATGAAGAATTTTAACGAATATCAGCCATTATTTGACGGTACAGAAATGTGTAAAAGGTGGTTGCTTGGGTAAAAAGTTCAATCTACGTTTGAAAATAGCAAAAAATAATAAAAATCTCTTTTTTTAAACCTAATCAAAGCTCTTCTTGCCGCTTTCGTTTTAGAAATTCAAATAGAACCCATCTTTGTTTTCGAGCTCGAAAAAATCGAGCTGTTTATGATATATGATTTTTCGCTGCTTTTCATCATAGACAACGTCTGCGAACGTTTGCGAAAGGTCAAGCAAGACTGCTGCCAAGTGTGAGTTTTTTACATAGCGGGAAACCGGGTTTTGAACGTGTAGTGCTAAAAAATGTGTCATTCAACGCTTTCATTTACTTTTGTTTTCTCCAGTAATAACTGATTGTACTGTTGATATAAAATAATAATTATATACTAATAATTATAGTTAATGTAAAATTGTTTGATAGAAATTAAATAAATTTTGCCTTTCCTATTCTCAGCTTGGACGGCCGCTGTTCTGGCTTCTTTCGGAGTCGGAGCTGGCGTACATCGACTTTGGACTCATCGCTCGTATAAAGCAAAGACGCCTCTTAGAATAATTCTGTTGTGCTTCTACAGTATTTCTGGAATGGTACAGTCTGCACTTTGTTTTTAGCTAACGTTTGTGCTTTGCTAATATATTTGTAGAGATTTCGTCTACAGGTGTACACCGTAAACTCTTGTTTCAGAATTCGATATATAATTGGGTGAGGGATCACCGAGTCCATCATAAATATTCGGAAACCAATGCGGACCCGCACAACAGCAATCGAGGTTTCTTCTTCTCCCACGTGGGTTGGCTGATGTTGCGCAAGCATCCGGAAGTCCGAAGAAAAGGTGAACAAATTGACATGAGCGACATACTTGCCGATCCTGTCGTCACTTTTGGTGAAAAGTTAGTATTTCAATTTCATTTGGTTTTATCACATATTTATAATTTTAAAAATGATGTCGATATATAATTCTGGGATCATGTATTGCCTCTTCGGTTACGTGAAAAAAAAAACGACTTAACGCTTTTCTTTCATCAAAGTCTGTATGTATTGCATCTGAGCAGATTAGTTTGTTAATCATTTTCTAATTTGGAATACAATCGTAATACGCAATTGTGAATAATCGTGATCGAAATGTTGTCGGCGATTATTCAATTCAAAGGATATTTTCGTATAATAGAAATATACATATATTAGGAACTGCCAATCAAAGGACGAATAGTAGGATTAGAGTAGTTATATAGCTGGTGTTTACTTTCTTTTACCAATTTAACGTAATGCTTAAGTTTGATTATCAGAAAGAGATATGTAAGAGTAACTACTGGTCGCATTTCGATGCAACAATAACAAAGTGGAACATGGTCTTCATTCACTTGAGTCTACTTGTATATGCGAGCTGAATAGCTCGTGTTTATTTGGCATTAATATGATAATGACCTAGAGTATAAAAGGTGTCTGAAGTATTAATGAATTCTTTATAGTATCGCATACCAAACATTAAAAGTTTAGATTTTAAAGCATTTGATGAAATATTTTGCATCATATGTCTGTAATTCAAAACCGAATGAATACTTTAAAATATATAGGTTTATAGGAATTATTCGCGATAGTAATTGATAAATTAACATTTGTTTTGCACTTTGACCTTCCACGTAATTAATTAAAATTTTTCAATATATCAAGGTCTGATATCAAGCATTTCAATTTGCAACAATGTTGGGGATGATGACGCCATATGTAACAATTTGAATGAACTATGAATTTACACACTATACTTACAGTCACACTGACAATTAGTATGATTTTCGCTTGTTTTCATGAATAACGCATTAAGAGTGCTCTACTCATCCTGACAACCAATCAGAACGTGTGATTTTTCTCCACAAATTACGGCTTTATTTAATAATAAATAATAAATCCGTTTGTTGCAACGTATTCTTTGGATGTTTCTGCAGGTGGCATGTTATCGAAATTTAGTCAAATAAAACTCTAACACGTTGCAATAAACAATGCAAAATTTGAGACAGAAGGCAGATACTATAGCAGATTTTCTTCGCTCTTGCTGCACGAGCAGACGACATATCAGTGTAATTTTGCATTGTTTATTTCGACGCGTTAAACTGTTAATTGCGAGATTTGGCTAAATTTCGATAACATGCCACCTGTAGAAACATTCAAAGAATACGTTGCAACAAACGGATTTATAATTTATTATTAAATGAAGCCGTAATTCGTGGAGAAAAATCACGCGTTCTGATTGGTTGTCAGGATCGGTAGAACACTCTTAAAAAACGTAGTTTATAGGTACAGGCACTTCAATTCATGATTCAAGGCAGTTGATTTTCAATCACGTCTTCTTTGTTAACAGGTACTACATCGTTTTAAAGTTACTTTTCTGCTTTATTTTACCAACCGTGGTTCCAATATATTTTTGGAATGAAGATTGGTACTACGCAATTATATCGCAAATATTCATGCGATATGCTTACGTATTGAATGTCACCTGGTGCGTAAACAGTGTGGCTCACATGTTCGGATGGAGACCCTACGATCAGTAAGTTCTTGAATTCGTTATTTTTTTAACTAAAAATTGAAACATTAGAAAAATGTTGTGTCTATATATTTTTTCAATGATTAGTTGAACAATAGTTGTTTCATCTACAATTATAATAACTACCAATTTTACAAATAAAATTTGAATTCATAACATCGTTAATTTGGATACATAAGTTTATTAAAATAAGTAGTAAAGATAATGATACAGGCAGACTTGAGCAGTGCACGATATATATATATAGATAGCTGGAGCCTTATTATCCAACAGTTAAAAAATTCTGAATTTTGGAATAAAACAAAACTATTTTTCAGAACCATCGCTCCCACGGAGAACATACTGATCTCGATGGCGACAGGTGGTGAAGGCTGGCACAACTACCATCACGCATTTCCTTGGGACTACAAGGCTTCGGAGTTCGGTCACTTTACGATCGATTCAACCACCATCTTCATCGACATCTTCGCCAAGATCGGCTGGGCCTACGACCGGAAACAGCCCTCGTCCGACCTTATCAAGTTAACGATCACGAATAAGGGTGACGGTACGCATTGCGAGGTCACAGCGCCACCTGAGGATACAAAGGCTAAATGAGAATATCCATATACATCCCAGCAGTGCCTTTATCAGTTATATTCATTCTTTTTTTTCTTTCGTTTGTATGGGAATCGTTCATCTTTTACGAGTTGCTGTTGGCGTTAATCTACGTTTTTATTGTCGGAAAACGAAATTAGCAGAGGATGAAGGTTCGTTAGGACATTTGTCAATATGTTGATGTATTGTTCCAGTATATGTTATATCCTTATTCTTATAATAATATTATTATTATTATTACTACTATTACAAACTATATATATATATATATATATATATATATATATATATATATATATAT
>QLSS01000194.1:102670-121573 GCA_024372645.1 Trichomalopsis sarcophagae | reverse complement strand
TATATATATATATATATATATATATATATATATATATATATATATATTATATCATATGTTTAACGAGAAATTAGCGTCATTAACGTAACACATAAGCGTTTGAAGAAATTTTGATAAGCATACATATAAAACGAAGAACGACATTCGAATTTGCGAACAAAATTGAAATTTCTTTTAAATGTCGGGTTTCACATAATTACAATTGAATATGATTAATATCTTCATATCGCGTTTGATTCCAGTAAGTTGGAGTATAAAGTATTATCTTGGTGCATGTTTTCGTCTCTTTGATTTGATGAGGAAAAATCATTGATGCGTTACTTTATAGCAATAAAGTGTTTTGTACTAAAAAAAAATGTTTACTTGAATCTCTTATGTTTGAATCACGAAAGTTTTTCCATTATTTTTCAAGCAGAGCGCGATATATGCAAAAATGCCACGTGAAGTTGAAAATAGTGTCTTTATATTTAGTTTTTCTAAATTATTATACCAAAAATTTTAGTAAGTATAACAGTATTGTGAATGCACGCGAAATATTGAATTATTTAATGATTAACCATTAACTAAAGGGATACGAAGGTGTGGGCTGAAAAAAATAGTGTCAATTAAAAAAATCAGAAAAGAACGGGACTTCGGACAATAAATATGTTTTTATTACACATATATTCGTACAAGGGTTACATGATATTAATACATGTTCATTTAACTGTCCAGCAATTAAACACGCTGCATTTGTTTTCTTCTTCATATTATAGGATTATGCGTTATTGAGTAGTTGCAGTTGTCGTAGTTTTTTTTTATTTCATTTCATTTTGTTTTGTAAAACACGGTTACAGCAGACTCGATGCATAAGTAATAAATAATAAAAAAGACAATAGTGATAGCGTTCAGAATATGAGTGTCCGTAATAAACAATACATTGTTGTAAAAGCGCTCATTGAAGGCGCCTTGTATATTTTTGCCTCTCGAACTCTCTAGTTCCATGCGCAGCGCAAGCTCGAATGAATTTCGAGGTGCTTTTCTTGTGCACACACTTTTTCGCTAAACCAACAGGATACAAACGAAAAAAAGAGGAAAAAAAAGAATTAAACTAAACATCCACTGTCGAACTTTTTCCTGACTGACATCGGTTTTCTGTTTGAAACATCGACTCTCGCAAGTCGGAAAATATAAGCAGGTAAAGCGGGCACACGAGCCTCGAGAAAACCACTAGGAGTTTTTCCTTTGTTTTATTTTCTGCTTATATAATATATGTTTGTTTGTGTGACCCATCATTTTTGCTCTTGCTTGCTGTCCGTTTTCACGGATTATATTTATCTAAATTCAATAACAACTTTTTCGAAAAAACGGCACACAAACAAGGATAAAAGGAAATGAATTAAAATATATAGAGAAAAAGAAACTTCTCAGGCTTAATGCTAAGGACTTAAAGGCTAAAATTATCAACCAAACCTTGGTGGCCAGCACCAGACACTCGCTAGGTTCAATGTCTATGACACACACATCGATAATTATTTGAATTTATTTTACTTAATTTTTTTCTTTCATAAACTAATGCGATTACGTCGGAGTTTTTGTTGTTGTTGTTGTTGTTGTTTAGGTAATCTACACGCGAATTATATCTACGGACTTCTCTCGTTTGCGTTTCAGCTTGATGTATTTATTTATTACGTTAGCTAATCCACGACCGTTTGTTCGTAGATGAAGTTTGTGCTAAGATTCACAATGCTGTTTTGTGTTTCGCGTACATATCTTAATCGTCGATGATGGCGCTAGGAGTATGAAAAGCTCGTCAGTTTTAGCTATGAGAAAATCTGCCGCACGATCCTTCACAGTTTTTTTCTTTAGCTTTTTTTCTCAGAGTCGCCTGTTATGAAGCTCGATGGGCGCACATAGATTTCCCGATGGGACATCAGCTATAACGACGTACTCTTGTATGAGACTACTTACGCACAAGCGGAGAGAGACGCGTGATTGATTCTACATCGTCGGGGCAAGAGTCGGATGAAAAGCACGATAAATACTTATTTTTTTGCTTTTTTTATTATTTTTATTTTAACGATATTCATTAAACTAGTAACACTTAAAAAAAGATTATCACTAATTGTGCACATTACAACAGTCAGAAAAAATTGTAAATCATTTTAATTGCCAAATAAATTAATTATGAAGTTTTACAGTGAATAATTTTGAACTCTTGTTCGAGAAATCAAATTTGTTTACTGCACATGTTTATATAATCTTTTTTTAAAGTTCGTCATCACTTGTACTAAAATTAAGAAACCTTATATATTGTAAATTTATCAGTATAAAATATTATTTTCAATAAATCGTAAAACTATCTTACAAGTATAAAAATCGAGTTATAATTGACAAATCTAATTTTGTTTTAAAATTTGATTCTCATTTTTAAAAGAACTGGTAAAAATACTCTGCCGAGATAACTTTCTCATAAAACTAAGTGAGAAAAAAGAAACTGCAGGACACTTGGTCAGCGGTAAAAAAATACAACAAACCAGTTGTGCATTTCGACTGTTTGAGTCGAAAATCACGAGAACAGCGGCAAACACAGGCAAAGTAGATAATCTTCACGACGAATTTCCATCCGACTCTCCCAAGGACGAATGCTGTATTTACTACGATTACAAACCGGTAATAAAGGTAGGTATACCATAATGACGACTGCATTCCCTTTTTTTATTTTTATTTTCCTTCATATTCTTTTTAAGAGAAGTGGACTAATGGAGATTCCTCGACCTTCAACATGCAACATGAGAGAAAGGACTGTTCATCTGCGTTAATTTATTTCGTGTTTTTTTTTGTTTGAATTTTCCTTTCCTTAAAAAACGACTATTTATCCACGAGATTCGCACTTGTCTATGACACTGTACATCATTTGCAGGTGCTGCGTTATATATAAACATCGTAGCCACTTTTCTTTGCTCGAATTAATTTTAATACAAACCCTGAAAGGCCAGCTTTTACGCAGTTATATATTAAAATTAATTGCTTCCCTCTTCGATGAGAAAGAAAAGATAATGTATATAAGAAAAAAAATCGAACGCAAGAGAGGAAAGAACAGACGAATCTTGTATCGCGATTGTCGCACGGTTCTAACAGCATTTATTTATATACTTGTATCCTCTTCGACATCTCTGCTTTAATATATATAATATATAATATGTGTGTCGGTGTGTGGCGCAGAACTTTTTGCATCAATTTCCACATATAACAAATTCACCACCTGAGGCGATCCACCGAACTACGTATTTATTCTTAAGCACCATAGTGAGCTATCCAGACTGTGAGTTTTTTCATCAATTTGTATTTATACTTTCGAGAAAAACTTGTTGCTCTACGTACACATCTCAAATTCAGCTCAAGCTCGCGAGAGATTTTATGTTGCAGCATGTCTTTTCTCGCTCAGCCTGGCTCCGCGAGTAAAATGTTAAAAACGCCACTATCAATCGTAATCTTGGATTTCGACCAAAAGTATCGATCGATATAGTCGTGCTCTTAAGTATATATGTATACAACGCACGACTTTCCATTTCCCGAATCGCAGAGCTCCGACCACATGCGCAGCTATACACGAACGATAATAGAAGCAAAGAAATTGAGGAGTTCTTCCCCGAAAAATTCTATTCCATGTCGAGTGGAAAAAAATCAACTCTCTTTTGATATACAAACGAGTCGCCGGAGATTCAATCTATTCGTTTAATAATTTATCTCGCTTTCATCTCAAGCCGGACGCTATTTGGCATTATAAACGTTCTTTGATGATATGTCGTTAGAAAATATATAGATCAGCCTGGCTACTCAAGAGACAAGAGTCGATGGGAAGAAAAATAAGTTTCCCGCTGCCCCTTCTTCTCTATAAACCCCGGAAACTACAACATGCTGCGTTTGTCTTTGTGTCTCTGTCTTTACTCGGGGTGTGCTGCTACGCACGATCGATCGAAAGCGCCTAATAACTTTCCTCGTTGCTCGTCTCTTTCATCTCATCGTTTTCGTGTATCACGATAATGCAGTTTTTTCCCCTTTCAAGCACAGTCTCGCTTCCTTTTGTATGTTTGGCATCTTGCGATCAATTCTCCCAGTTTGTTAATGACTTTGTGTGTATGTATGTGCGTGTGCGATAGACCAGTGTCCATCTGTTCCTATTCCGCGACGAAACTTCTATTTTTGTTTTTTAATCCCGATTACATTATCTCCGTCGTCGTGTACAAAGTATAATCGGAGGGGAGGAAAAAACTGCGTTATCGTGCGCGCAGAAGACGGACTTTGCCCTCGGTGCATTCAATATGCGTGGGCGAGTGTTTCGCAATCCTCAAATTAAAATATTACAGAGTATAAGGTACAGAACGTCCTAACGAAACGTCGCACTCGATCTATAACGCCTTGACACGAGTTCGGGCCAGCCGAATTTCACCTACACCTCAAACGAAAAAAAGATCATTTGGCTTCACACCTCTCTATACGCTCCCCATACACTTTTTTTTGTTGTCATTGTTGACTTTGTTATTTTTTTTCTCTGTTACGTACATCTTCGTTTGAATTTTAAGCTCGTCTGCACACGCGTTACGACCCTCGGCGCACACGTGTGGCGTGATAAACACGACGCCGTCGCCGCCGCTTCCTTTATAAACAGTCAGTCTTCGATCGATAATCTTTGATGCCCCGCAACGTTCCTGCTGCGCAAAATTCGACTCGGAGAGGAAGGTGGGGTCGAAGAAGGAGAATGATCGCCGAAGAACTGCTGCTTCTTCTTTCTCTTCGTCTCTCGGGGTAGCGCTGGACAAGGGGAATACAGGAAGCTGCGCGGACGATGGTTTGTGTCTGCATGTATGTGTGTCTGTGTGTATTCTTGGTTGTCCTCTTCCGAGCAGTAGCAGCAGCGCAGGCATGTCACTGGCGCACGCGCCACCAGGTCTGCTGTACTTTTTCGTAGAGCTTTTTGCAGAAGCCGGCTAGCCTCCGTCACATCCCAGCGTCGCCCGGGATCTCCTCGGGATCGCTGTTGTTGCCCTGGTCCGTCGACAGGCTGCGCGCCTTGTCCGGACTGTGCGGCTCCTCGCCCTCCTCCAACGTTACCTGAAAACACGCGAAAGATGGGTTTTTAATCATTTTTTTTCCACACTTCTATATTCTTATCGGTAATTTCAAATTTTCACGAGTATTTGCTACACAGAAGATTGACCCTATTAATTATTAACTAATGTTTAATGTGTAAACGGTGGTGTTTAATTGAAATAATTCATGTATGCTGTGTTAGTATTTCGGAAATACCTTACTACACCCGTTATGCAAAATTAATTTAGAAACCAGTAAATCAATATCTATCTCTGAAGCGAATTGTTACAGTTATAGGTAAGTTGATTTTAACTATATCTATACGCAAGCCTTTGATTCAGCGATTCCCCTCTAATTAGTTTCATCAAAATGTACAATCTAATCTGGCTGAAATACCTGGAAGTGCATCTTGTCGGCTTGTTGATGCTCGGAGGACTGTTGGTAGTCGGGCGGGGGCGAGGGTGGTATCATCGACTGGTACCAGTCGCGGTTCTCCTCAAGGGTGTCGAGTATTTCTTGGGCGTCGGGATGCACGAGGTCGGCCCAGGTTTCCCACAGCGGGTGCACAATATAGTCGATGAAGCCGACCTGCGACTTTTCGATAGTCGCGTTGTGCCTATCGCACATGGGACTGATGTCCATGTTCTGCTCGCGCTCGCGGTCCCCCTGCTGGAAAAACTCCTCCATGAGTAGGTCGACCCAGCGTCGGTAGAGCGGCAGCGGCTTCGTCGGATTCGACAAATCGGCGCAGTGGACCAGGTTCTCCAGGACCTGACGTTGTTAAAAGTTATGGTTAAACGATTCAGATTGTTTTATTGCTTTGCAAGAATTTTAATATCGCAACGGGATGAATTACCTGAATTCGGTCTGTATAATTATCGAGTAATAGAACGCCAGAACCGGCGACCTTCTTGGTCTCCACCATGGTTTTGAGGTCGGCGAGGAGGGACATATGTTTGGACATGTCCGTGGACAGTACCATGTCTATGACCATTTTCCTCAGGGTCTGGCGTTGCTTTTTCGTGCAGTTGGAAAAGATATCGCAGCCTTCGTTTTGCAGCAGTTTGAACGCAACTGCCAGATGATGATTTTCTAACACGGATTCGTCGTTGTACATCAAAGCTAATTCTGAACCTGTAATTCAACGTGTTATTTAAAATCTGTTGTTTGACGCGTTTTTCATTCGATCAGTTTTGGAAATTGGATAAAATTCTAACGTATTCTTACTTGAGTTAATAAGAAATTGATTGGTGAGACCAGGATGATCGACGTCGTGAATGGTTGCGGCGAAAAGGGCAGCTGTTATCTCTAACGGCGTGAACACAGACTGAAAAAGATAAGTTTTAACAATCAATAATAGTGTGAGCAAAATATTATTTTGCATTTTGCACTTAATAATATATTCTAATCTAGAGTTCCAACCGTTAACTCGTAGCTCAAAAGTTTTATAAATATTTAGAATACGAAATAGTCTACGAGTGATATGGGAATGCACTGCAGAAAAGTCTGAAAAAATTTGTCATAAATAAACATAGAGTTCGCTCCGAATAATCGACTAATGCTTTGTACTGTTGTACTTTGTACGCGGGTATGCGATCGACTGTGTTATTATTACGTTAGCATCCACTTTACGGTACAACAACCTAGCGTTGAATTAATACGGCTCATCTGCATTACGATATTATCTTGACTTTTAATTGACTTTTTTAAGAACCAAAATATTGATGTTCTACTCTTAAGGCACTGACTAGAATTTTTAAAGATGAATCTAATGAAAAATTATGGTTCGAAGATATCATCAATTATGAATTATAATCATAAACTTAACTGTAAATTTTAAATTCAGCATCATTTTAAGGCCTACCAATACCAGTTAGCGTTTTATGATGCTTCACTTTACACATGTGGTCATAAAATTACTAATTTGAATTAGTAAACTAATACATTCGTTAAACTTCAATACAAAGTGTACAGTCAGACTCCTAATACGATCACGGATTAGATGCCATTTCAATCTCAACGTTTTGCTAATCCTTTGGATCTTCAAGCTAGGAGTGACCAACATTTTGCCAAGATTCCTCCCCCGTGGGCATTTGCTTTAATACCTCTGAATATGTATGGCGGTGTCTTTGAATTTAAATGAAATCAGCGAGGTGTAAAATTTACGAATTTCGTTGCGTTCTCCAACATTTCCCTAAACTTAAAAACACGCAGAGACGAACTATGTTCGTGAAAATTACAAAACTGTAATGATAAAATAACGCTTCATACATGCAGGTGCCTGTTTAACATTTTCTGCTGCATTGTGCTAATTTTCAAAGTTAACATTTATAGAGAATTCGATTTCATAATTTTTTTGCTTTATCTTTCAAGGATCGGATTCAGCTTATTTCAGAAAAATAATGTAATTTATTGATCTCATTCCGATTGCATTGACCAACGACGTGTCAATTAAGTAGAATTAAAAACTATATACACCGATATGTAATTCAGCGCAGGATAATTGAAGTGAATAATTCCGGGTGACCCGCAGTAAACGTCACCGCTTTGAATAATTTAATGTTATGAGTGCAGGGGAGCTCGTCAAACTATTCCACGGCGTGTTTCGTCGGCTCGCGTCAACTAAACATTCGCGGGAAAACAGCCGATCCGATTTCCCAACTCGAAAGCTTCGTCGTTTTGCGTGAATATTTCAATATACTAGGCTGTAAATCTGTTCTAGTGTGTATAACCAAACGCTATTTCGCTGCTCAAAAGAATCTTTTAATCAGATAGGGGAAATGTTGTCCAAAGCATCAAGAGATTGATGTTGAAATTTAAAGCTTTTTATTGTGAAGATATTTTCAATCTAAAAACGTTGAAATACAGTATACGAATCAAGCGAAATGTCGATACGCTAGCGACTATGTTTCATCTTGATGTCGCTGCCGCGAATATATATATATATATATATATATATATATATATATATATATAAACAAGTCATGACCGGATAAAGTGAAGCCAAGAATGCGTCAATATGATTGGCTCATGTAGTGCGCATGCGTCAAAAGTATCGTCAGAATTTGATTTGTTTTTGATTTCTAAAATTGATTCTAATATTAAAAATGTAATATAATACTATAATACATATCAAATTATAATTTGTGTATTTATAATATTCTGAATTGTAAATACTATTATTATTACAAAAAGGAAACATGATGTGAACGTTGACACGAACTAAGTTGAGACATAACCTTAAAATTTTAAAAGGAACTTGGTGACAAAACCGCGGCAATTTTGAAATTTATATAAGCGCGAAATGAATCATGTGTAAAGTTTGATATATTTCCTTGATTGAAAACAAATATTAAAAATATCAATCAAGCATTTATATTTCATTTAATAAGTTAATGAATTAATAGTCTACTACAGTGCGCGCAGCGCACCGCGCCAAGTCTAGTATATATAAAAGTACATTGGAGTATAGACATTATAATTCTGTGCGATCTTGAATATTATTTTAAAATCCACTTATTTGTAGATTCAAAAAAGTTTTCTTCATACCTTCCGAAGGATTTTACTTTAACCTTTCGCCGAGAGTCGACGCAAACAGCATTAGATCCAATTTTCATTGAAATTGTATTATTCGTTTATTCCAGGCAAATGTATTTTAAAATGGACCTCAGTACTATGCGAAAGGACGTAAAGCACTAGAAAACAAGATTCTAAGAATATTATCATTGATAGCAATTTGTAAAAGCTTCGCATAAACTGAAAATTCTGTAAACGTCCAATTTAGGGTTTTCACAAACTATATTCATAACTATTTCAATGCTTCCATGCTTAGAAAGTGATCCCGTAAACATCATTTGCAGCTGTCTAAACTGTGCGCGAACCCGCAACTAATCGATAATGCTACGAGAGAGATGCACGACAAACAGCTGTCACTTATACGCTCGCGGGGGATGAAAATATTTTGAAATCTTTAGGGAACAAAATATGGTTCGTCATATTTATTTGTCCGATATGATAAGGATTTCATAACAGGTTGTTTTTTGGGATACTTTCGAACGAAAATATGACAGTGACGCATTAATCGTATGTTAATTATCTATACGAAATAAAATTATATAGAGCCGTCGCGCATTTAAACGATTGACGTCTACTCGGAAATTTTATACCAACACGTCAAAGTCGAGACCCTTCGGATAAAAAGCGAATTTTAGACGCCGACGCGCGACGTCGTTTGTTTGATCATCCCCTGAGACATTCTGCAAAAGCTCCAAAAAGAGAAACAGAATACCGCAAAACCTAAAAAAAATAAAGCAAACAGGTGCGCAAAATTTAGCTATCAAGAACCTGCACACTACGAAGAGTCTAAAGCATAAATCACGCCTACGAATTGACTAATTTATCATCGGACCGACGCAACGATAAGAAAAACGTGACTCGTTTTTCTCATGCGCTGCATTTTTTCCCTGGCTTGAAGTAGTTTCTTTCGCTTTTCATTTCCCGGAACTCCTGCAGTTCGTCGTCGCCCTCGTTCGAATGCTCCCGGCGTTTATATAATGTATATAATGTGTAACGGTACACGAAGCTTTCCATGCGGGAGATGCGAGTGGTTAAATATTTGATCTGGTCGAAGCTTCATAAACACCGGGACTTTATCGCAGCGACAACTTTAGCTCCGGCTTAGCATGTAATTTTCACTCGATATTTCTTTCGATGTATAGAGCACAGTCTTGATTATAAAACATGCTTCGAAAAACGATGTTGAGATTTTACCCGGTGGGATTATATTATAAGGGACGACGCACATATGGACAATATGACGATGTTTTACTTAGTAACGAAGCATTTTCAGTTTAAAGTTGTGAGGTACTTTGAAAGTTTATTCGCTTCTGGAAGACTTTTTCCGCTTTGCATCTGACGCATAAATAAAATATTTGATTGAATGCATTTTTGAGTAATTACGGGAAGAGCGAACTGAGTTTTGAGATAATAGAGTCGTACTGAGGTAATAAAGTTTTTTATTGCCTCTATATAATGATTATTTCCTGTTAATTATATACGCTGTTATAATCCATCATATTTTTGGTTGAGTAATCAACAATCTCTTTTTAAAGTTAAAAAATGTATAAGAAGAATCAATTCTGTTCCTCTTATTTAACAAGAACGCGTTATACGTTCAGCGCTTCCCCGCTGTACGTATAGTACATAAACGAAAACGAGTCGCAGGAGGAGACTGGGAAATAATGTTAACGGGGCTTTAGACGCCCCCGCATAGTGCATCAGGCTGCGATACAAGCGTACATCCTCTGTAGAAACAAGAGATAGATAGACTCACCTCGAGAGCGGGAGTATTAAGCAGGGTATGCGTGGACTGGGTGACGTCGGCGGCGTGAAGACTGTTGTGGAACGGATTATCCTTGACGTAGTGATCCTCGAGAGTCATCATGAAGGTGACGAAAGTTTTCGGCGGTATCATGATGATCTTGAGCAGGTCCCTCTCACGGAAGGCCGTGTAGGCGATGGCGGTCAGCGGCCGGTGATTGCTCAGTTCGCCTATCCTGAAGATGTCGATGCCCCACTTGTCGATGTCGTTGAGTAGCTGCACGAACAAACGAAGGGTGTATATATATAACTAAAACTTGTCAGAACTGTTTCTCTGTGTGAGTATGTATAGACGAAGCTCATTTATCTACATCCACCACCCGCGGGGACCTATCCTCCACGCGATAAGCGCGTCGATGACAGGGAGATTATATAGATACAATACTGTAGATAGTATGCCGCGCTTGCTTCGTAGTTTATCGAGTTAGTTGCTTAACCCTCGTGGCCAGGACAGATAGTCGATCAGGATGCGGTTTATATCTCACGGCTGGAAGAAATTGATTACTTTTGGATTTGATTTATGGAGGCTCGCTGTGTTCGCCGAATTTCCCTTTTCACTCGAATGTAAGTAGGTATAGGTAATAGTAATTGGTCGATACGGTTTTGTAAACGCACATCCCAATTGATTATCCCTTACTAATTAATACTCTTACGCACGCAGAGAGCCCGTTGAATGAAGCTAAATTATACCGCCTGAAATCAATTTATTGCTGCGTTTGAAGCACCTCTGCTCTCCTATCACTCAACGTTAACCTCATTAAAATTTTTCCCACCCTTTCGACTCGTTGATTAGTTATTAACAATCGTAAACATACATGCTTAATGGAATATTAGCAAATATTAAATATTATTCGAATCATATTGAAATTACACCGTTTAAATTGCATATACCTGTTAATCGTGAACCGAATAAACACAAAATACATCTCCACCGATGAGAACAATCGGTCCTTCAATTTACAACAATAACTTCTCTGGGTGCCGCAGAACAATCGCGGCATACAATGATATCGCGTAACAGAGTACAGGACGAGCTTAATGTAAAAACAATGAGCAATTTGCGTGTGGCTTCCAAAGTTACAGTATACTACTAGCTCGAAACCAGTATACTCGTCAACTCTAAACAAAGCGTAACAATTGCAGCCTCTTGGTGTCGGGATTCATCCAGCTTGATTTCGATCGATCTCAAAATTGTGCCATCCGCTTCTTCCGATTGCCAGGCACAAAGCGCGACCCGAGGCTATCAGCCGAATGTTTATTCGTTTTGGATTAAGCATTCACAACCACTGCATCGGCTAAACACTGATTCCGCCATAACCGATATCTTCGAGCTCAATAAAGCTGATGGGCATAAATATATATATATATATACACACACATACGTACAGTAAATTCGTACGATTAAACGCCGCGGAAAGCTGATTCGAATTAGTTGATAACCTTATGATAGCGCTTTCCTTTGTGGCATCTAAATGGAACGGTTCGTGACTTGGAACAATTAAAAGCTCGACGTCAAGATTATATATACCTAGGCTGGAGGAAAAAAACTTCCTCTAACGTAGTTTCAGAAAAGTTATCTCTGCGCTGCAGGGAGATTCGTTATCTGCTAAAACTATGAAATCGCAATAGCCTACTTGGCATTATCCGTGTATGCGAAAAAGAAGCTCAAAGGAGTTTTAGTTTATTTGTATAGTTCGGAGTTTGCATCTCTGAAAACTTGATCTTACTTTCCTTCACTCTCGGTAATAAACAAGCGGAGCAACAGAAAAAAGAAGGTTTTATCGCGCTCCAAATAAAGTTTAGTAAAGCTACATTATCCCAAAGAAAATCCGATATCAATAGCAAGCTAACCATAGGAACAACGGCGTAAACAACACCCAGATACCCATCTCATCCGCCGGCAATCTTGCCCAGATAATTACACCCTCGTTTTCTCTCTAATAACATTCTTCCTCGAGAGCACATAGCTCGAGTTCGAGGCATATAACGAACTTACCTTGCCGAGCTCTTCTTCGTGGGGCGTCTCGACACCGTAGACGGGCACCCGTTCACCGGTGAAGCTATTGGTGTGAGTAAGGGGCCGTTTGACGCCGCTGATGTGCGACATTGCCAAAGGTCCTCGCTGCGCGCGGTCCAGCTTCTTAGCAGCCCGGGCGTCCATACTGCCGGGCGGAGCATCGTCGATGCGAAGCGACGGCAGGTCCAGCTCCTGCTGCTTGTCTGAAATTGTTGGGATGGATTATTGATATTGGAAGACGTATAATGCTCTACGGGTAGAACGGTTTAGATATGTGCGTCTATCCATACTCAGACATACCTATCTACTTGAAAGAGATACGTATATTTACTTGTAGTTTTCAACTAAAATTTTTTCTGAATTTGCAAAGTTTTTCCGCGCAGTAGCAGAAGCGCTGGAACCAGCTAAGCTGAAAAGGCCTCATTTTACATTCCCTTTACCCGCGCGTTACAGACTTGACTAAAAATTAATTTAGTAGTTCCTAACGGTGTTTGGAAGTTTAACTTCGCGACGTACGCAGGAGAGTGTACCTTACTCGTGCAAGCATCTCTCCTTACTAGGCTATTTAATTTTAACATTTTAGAAAACATGACCTACTTTACTCGGAAGTATAACGAGGCGCATTATTTCTATGAGAAAACGCGCGAATTTTGAAAATCTCTCGCCGATACCGTACAATATACAAACGACCCCTTAAATCTTAATGTTTACGAGCACGATCAAGAAGGTCTTCTCGTTCAGCTGACCCTCGGGGAATCTTCCTCTCACGTGCGGCACGTACACTGCCGGGGAAAATTGCTCGGAAACCCTTTAAAAGAACAACCCTTCATTAACAACGCGATTACCTCGTCCTTCCGAACTAACTGCGAGGCGGCCTGGGCAATTTCGTCGTTGAAAATTCCTGCAAATTCAGCCTCGAGCCCTTAGCCAGCGAGACACTAGAATTTTCCGTCTAGCTAATTTTCCACGACCGGCTCTCCGACACGTATTCGCTCGTCGCGACGAAGTAAATTAGGCGCGTGACAACCAGACCTCTACCACTGTATAAATATGACGTACCCTCGCATTGTGCCGAGAGGAGTGGCTCGTGCTGGAGCTCGAGTCGAGAAAGTGGACGTGTATAACGGGAAGGCAAACTTAATTCTTCTGGGATCGCGAGAGAAGCGCAGCTTAAAATTCGCCGGGAATTCATGGGGGAGAGAGCGCGAATTTCGCGAAGCTCCGCAGAGGAAACGCGATCTGCTATAGCTGTGTATACTATGATGCAGTTGAGGGTATTCCGGAAGTTTGCGCGTTGCGCGCGAGGCAATTCAAGTTTTTGGAGAGGATATGATTAGCTGCGGGTGTAATGGAATAGGCGGTTTATATGTAGCTAGTTGTGTGTGATTTAATTTGAGGCTGCGGACTTTTATCAACTAATTAATTCGAGATGATGTTAGTCGTCGGAAGTAGGTCGATCGTCGGCGAGCTGCGCGATATTTACTGTTCATTTTATATATACTTGCCATATAGAGAGCTTCGGCGATGGTCATACTCTTTTTAGTTGTGATTGATTAAAATTTCACGAGCACGTGTGCTACTGCGTTTGAAAATTAATTAAAATCCCGAGTTTAATCAACCTTTACAGAGAGAAGCTTTGAAATTGAACGTTTTAATTTATTCGCGTATAGTGAAGCATAATCAACTTTGTTGTAATAGTTGCAGTTTCGATGTTTTTATGTCGTGGACGATATTTATTAAACGTATATTCGATAAGTTATGAGGATAACAGCAAATTATATTGAAATTTGCGTCAGAATAATATTATCGATCGGGTGATTGAAGTTGCCAGAATCATAGTACGATAACGTATCAACCAAGTTATTCAAATTTTATAATTAAATTTTCAAATTTCAATCATATGTTGTGCTATTTTCGAGAAATACATGCGGCAGATTCGACATCAGGCAGTTTTGGCAGGTACATTCTGCGCCTAGGTAATGATTATAGGAACGTAAAAGTATCTATTCTCCACCTATTGTCACTGGCCAGGGATCCATAAAGCTGGACAGTCCAGAACTGCTTCACTTTCTACACGTGCACGCGAATCAAAACTTAAGCTTTTAATAACATTTCTTAGCGGAACGAGTTCAAAATATTGATTCCAAATTTCTTTTTCACTATCGTTTGTTTATGAATCTCTTGACGAATCGATCGTACAGCGACAAAAAAGGAAACAAGCAGTGCAACGTCATTCCACAGATCAAATACAAACACAGGATTGTAATCTCCGTGTACATAAAAAGACCGACGATCCGCACCTGAAAAGCAGAACCGACCTGATCGCGCTGGCGCGCCCGCGCGCCAAAGAGCGAGTATATAATCGACTTTGTCATGCAGTCCATTAAAAACTCGGCAAGTAATGGAGTTTCCAAGTTTTTCATTGAAAAAAATACGCTTCTCCTGCTGTTCTCCGAGACTCGTCAGCTGCGTCGGACGTCACGTGTCGACGGAGCCGCGCGTGCGTCAACGTCGAAAATGAAGCTTTCAGCTGGCCGCGCACACGCGATGGCAAAAAAGGGATGAAACCTCCGCTGCTATTCTCTCTACTACTACTACTACTACACACACATACATACACGTACGCATATAGAGACACATGCATGTATGCATGGAAGTATGCGGAAATCAAATTGTTCAGCGAGCGGACGCAAAAATGCGCACGTTTGACAACTTTTTTAATCAGGTCTCTCGATGCTGCAGCGAAAAAAGTCCCGCGGGGGTATGCATTCGGCGCGAGTGTTGTGTGTGCGTATAGAGAGAGAGAAAGAGAGAGAGTATGTGTTTACAGTGTATCGCCTCCGCACTTCACTGCGGAGGCGATACACTGTAAACAAGGGAGCCCGACGCACGCACTATACGATGGTTAGATTATTCATTTTCCGCTTCATTTAAATATCAGTGCTATGGGACGGAAGCTGGCGAAAAGAAGGTTTTTATCATATTGCACTTTTACAATATTGAAACATCGATGAAAGATCCAAAATTCTACGTATGCGTATAAGCAACTTTCGGGATTTCCGAGATCCCGCGCAGAAAGCTTTTTATTCCAACTCGCTAGCGCGTGAATTTTGCAAAACTATAAAAGCGCACGAGCTCCGAGCGAATGCATGCACATAAGCATGCACGTCGCCTCGCTGTTCTCGTACAAATTTCAGGAATAGAGCGCGACGATCAAAGCGGCAATAATTCTGCCATCCGTAAAAATCGTTAACGAGGCCCTTCCTATATCGCCGAGAGCTTGCTATTCTCCGCGTCAACGCGTCATTCGCCTAGATGCCACCTACATGGGCATTATACGTATGTACATACGCTAGTATAGAGGGCGGATGGCTAAGTCCTGTCACGGACAGCTTTTACCGCGTCTGTTTCTTTATACAGTACACCTGATGCAAATTCGCGCTGCTCCGGCGCTTGCGTCAAAAGTCAACATGTCCTCTATTTTTCACTTCATAATGCATCGACATTACAGAGAATTTTTCTTCTAAAAGAGCATCTCCTCTAGTATCGAAATAATAATTAAATATCTCCTTAAAGCCGCGAGGCATGTTTATATAGTACACCGCATGCAACATAGATCTTCGAAATCGCGTAATAAATATAATAACCTCGAGCTTGCGCTGCACCGAAAACGCTGCATATAGGCGCGTTCCGTCGCGGAAAATATCGAAAGTATCGGAAAACATTTTACGAGAAAACTAATTGAAGAGCGTATATAGATTCAATTAAACGTTGCATTAACTTTATAAAGACTCTTTTTAGCGGAACTTTTGAAAACTTTTATACACCCTCCCGCACATCGAGCTGCAATTAATACGGCTTACACAATGGACGCGCAGTACGTATAGACGGATACAGATCGATTCGATGCAGGAAGCAATTGGTTCAACGAGGGAGAAAAATATACGTGTGCGTATGGCAATGAGGATCCGTTCGACTTACCGAGGAAAGTGCTGCAGATGTATTCGGAAATTTGATTTCCGGACTTCGAGGACTCCGAAAAGTGGGACAGCTCCTTGTTCAGCATTCTCTTGAACTGTGGACAGAAAGAAGTGTGCATTGTTAGATCGAGTGCGGCTGTTTAATCTTTTTTATATTTCCTGCTTTATTGGCTTATTATCGAGTTAATAAATATTTTTTCCTTCGAGAGACTACATCGCATTACCCCCAAGCCGCGCAAATAAATAGAGGATTAAACAGGCCGAAAGAACTTTTAACGAGGTGTTTTCGGTCCGAGAACTCAGTGTCTGTACAGGAATACACAATGTAATCCCTCGATGTTAGCGCGCCATTAATTATCGTCGTAGTCACAATGTTCTATTCTCTGAAAGCTTCTCCGAGAGCAGTGTGATAGGTATTAACGATCCTTCTGCATTCGTTTTTTTCTCCGATGAAAGTGCGAATAAACCAGCATGTTTGTTTTTAGTCGACGCAGTGTTACGAGTGAGAGGCTGTGGTTCCGTTGAATATTAAAACGGTTCTAGAATTTAATCTCGCAAAAACAAGCGCATTAAATATGAAAAATATGGGTGATGTACGGAGGTGACCATGATTGAAAAAATAATTGTGTTTCTCTGTAAGGATTTGAAAAATGCTGGTGAATCAATTCTGTGCTTTTGATGAATGTTTTGAAGTTGGGAATTTATTTAATTTCACGGTGAAATGAGTCAATGTAAAGTTCTGCAAAAGTTCTGTACTTATGGGTCGAAATCAAATCAGCCACGTATGTAGCCAACATCTAGTGGTTCAAAGAAATAAAAAGTCACGACACAAATGTTCCAAGATTGCAATTTCAAGGTTTTTTTCGCGCGGCATGCATGTAATACGAATAATTTTGCGAAACAACGGGGTAACTCCGCAGTATTGACCTGAATAACTCTCTGCGTAACTCTTTTATCCCGCCTCTCGCGATGGAAAAAATACTTTGACATAAAAACACTTTTTCATTATCCGCTGATGCGAAACAACGAACGAATACAAGGATGCCCCATGGCTGATTCAATAATTTTATGCTCGAAACGTATAACACTCGAATTAACCCATATTTTTCACTTCATTTCTCGCTTTCGTATGAAAATGCTTCCGTAATAATAATCCCGGTACAGCACCGAGCAAATGTTTATCTGGCGTCGTGTTTTTAATAAAATTTTTCATTGTGTAGATTTTCATAAATAAACTCGCTCCAGCATTTTATTTCACGAATGTTTCCTCCGTCGTTCCACAAGAGAGACGCGCTTTTCTAATCGCGAATTCCGCAAACGTCGTGTCGCAGCTGTGATACAACAGCAGCCGAGCCGTGTAATAAACAGGACAAAGAAAGAATCTGATGCGTCTCCACCCTTCGCATTTATCCATAAAAGAGGAAGAGAGAGAGAGAGAGAGAGAGAGAGAGAAAGAGAGAGAGAGAGAAAGAGAGAGAGAGAGAGAGAGAGAGAGAGAGAGAGAGAGAGAGAGAGAGAGAGAGAAGACGAGTAATTCCACAGTAGTAGAAGCCGTTAAAGAAAAAGCATCAAATTTCATTACAGACGTGTACACGCTCCCTTGAATATAGAAATCAAGAGAAAGAGAATGAAACACACGAGACTCGCTCGCCAATGAAAGGGGCGCGTATTGATACAACGGAAGGTGTGGAGTTTATTGCGCGCGCGAGGCCGAGAGGAAAACGCCGCCGGAGATCCGATTTTTCACGGAAACGCTGATCGCGCTCTTTTGCCGCGAGGAAGAAAACAAGCATTGTACACATATACGTGTGACCCAGTATAACTCGAAGTAGGCAAAAGTTCAGCCGTTCGATGTAGCATATATAAGCTAGAGTGAGGAGGGCAGTCGCGCGGACAGCGCAAAACCTCTCGGCAAGAGCTGCACCACAGGGGAAAAGCACGATTCAAGAAAGCCGAGTGTGTGTAAGGCAAGTATATCGCGCTTATGCATCAGGTATCCGTGTAAGCGTTCACTTTTTGCGTTTTTTTTCATCGTTTTCAAAAAGAACGCCGGACTGTGCGCACGATGTAAGCGCTCCCCTGGAGATCGAGCGAGAGTCGATACGCGATTGCATTTTTTAAAAAAAAGTGCACAGCGCACGACATAATTCACCGGAGGAATACATGCGAATTTCGCGGACACAACACGAGGGACGAAAAAAGCTCCGTAATAAATCTCTTCAGAATCGCGCGCATAACCTTCCAAACTCGCTTCTATTATTTCCCTTCGTTACACGCTCTTACTCTCACTCCTCTCGTTTCGCCGCGCACTTGTTTTCATTCTTTTGCGCGCAGGCTCGCGCGCTCGCCCGACGGTCGCAGGGGAGACATGAAGCTTTTAATGCTTTTATTCCTCGCGAGCTTGCAGCTCTCTCTCTCTCTCTCTCTCTCTCTCTCTCTCTCTCTCTCTCTCTC
>QLSS01000194.1:76586-90936 GCA_024372645.1 Trichomalopsis sarcophagae | reverse complement strand
AGAGAGAGAGAGAGAGAGAGAGAGAGAGAGAGAGAGAGAGAGAGAGAAGGGCGCCAAGGCCCCGTGCCAAGGACGCGTCCGCAGTAGTCGACACGCCAGGCAGACCTTTGACGCCGCAAGCTCGTTGCATGCACGCGCGAGTATGCTTGCAGAGACCGGCTGTTTGCGGGTGTATAGGTATATCAGCGAATGCACTTATATACACCCGGCGACGGCTATATTCCCTGGGAATCCTATTTCTAGTCGATGCGCCCAAGCTACTGCCTTTGGCGCGGCTTAACGCGCGAAAAATCAAGCTGCTGCTGCTGTTATTGTCGTCTAACTTTGCTTCGGTATAGTTGGGAGGAAGATTTGGACACCTATGGGTACACTGAGAAAAAATTCGTAGCAAAATTTACTAAAAATATAGTAAAAATTGCTATATAATATAGGAACGGTTTGACATACTCGATATCTATCAAAAAATACTATTTTATGTAGCAAATTTTGCTATATAAGATTACATTCGAATTATACAATATAATATAGTATTTTTTATTTATGTACTATAGCAAATTTTATTTCGCACACAACAATTTTTATAAGGAGAATTTATTAAATTTTATTATATATACGATGTAAAAAAATTTTTAAAACATAGTCAGCCATTTTTTTTAACTGCTTTGTGTGTTTGTCAGTGCTGATCTTTCCTCAGTTTTTGATTCGGATTTCTTCAATTACAGATTTAGAAACAACTCGAACAAATTTCATTTCATTTTAATATCGACAAAACTTCTTCATTAACCCTACCTACCTAACTTAACCTAATTTAAACAACGCATTATAATTCGCTCGCTTAATCGCACGCATGTTATTTCGCTTAAGAAACTCTTTGAGAAACGTCCTTATATATCAAATGATCAGTGTTTTCGTCACTTGCGAGAAAAAAAACCTGCGACGCCACCTAGATGCAAAAGTTACATACATCTTGGCAATGAGTGGCGGCAAATTTGAATTGATTTTTTTGAAACTTAAATTATTTTTTATTTGGCATTTATTTTACTATTTTGTTCAGAGGCTAAATATTTAAATTCTTTCTCATATTATAAATTTTTGAATTTTTTGTTCTTCGGATATTCTACGCTTACTAGTAACAAGTTTTAACAAGTATCGATCATAACTTCTGTAACTAATCGGTTTACCTGTCCGTCCTCTAGCTCTTCCATACTTTAAATGAGCAAAAAATGCCCAGTTTGAGGATGAAAAAAGCACACATTACCGGCATGAAAAGAGAAAAGGATTGAGGTTAGGAAATTGAGCGACGTCAGATACGAATGATACATGATGCTCGCAACAATCAATGCACTTTGTGCACCGGTGTTTAGCGCACGTTTACGTTCATAACACAACCTAACCCAATGCGACCGTGGCACCCAAGGTGGCGCTACATTCGCGGAAAGTAACACTTTTTACTATATTATATAGGAAAAATCGCAACAACTAGGTAGTAATATCATAAAAGGTTAATTTTTACTATATACAGAGCAAATTTTGCTATATTCAAATACAGAAATTGCTATTTTATGTAGTAAAAATTCCTTTCACAGTAACAAAATTTAATGCAAAGTTACAGTAAAATCTCAAATTATTTATTTTTACTATATTGTATAGCAGTTTTTATGAGTAAGTAGTTGTACTTTTTAACCCATACTGATTATAAAAACTATTAGATAGGTAATAATTATTAATATAAATATAGTAAAATTTATGATAAATTGAATATATCCCACGGTTACTATGTAATATAGTAATTTTTATTTTAAAAATAATAAATTTTGCTACGAAATTTTTCTCAGTGTATAAGTGTATAGTTCGTATTGTGCGCGGGTTGGGGGAAATTTCGGTGTCTGGACTATGTTTGTATACGATTAGTGGTGTATAATTCTATCGCTGAGAGCTTTGAAAGCTTTTATCTGTGACCTCTCGGTTTTATCTCCGGGAGCCTGCGACTTGACACTTGGCAGAATTAGCGTCGATACTCGCGGCTCAAGCGCTTTCAGTGAGGATGAGATAAGAGGTGAAAATTAAGTTCATTATGCACTGGGTCAATTTAGAAAAATGGTTTTCGTTCGTTGATTTTGAAGAGAATATTTTATTTGCAAAAATTGAGCTTCTTCAGAAGGCTTTCGGAATTTACTCGAATGATTGTATCCTGATTCGAATTGAAATTTTCGCTCGGCAGTGTATTTTTCTTCAAAATGGTGTTTGCTAATCTCATAATGGATTCCACCATGGACGTCCCTGAGTATAACAACATTATAAAAGTTTTAAAATTTGAGACTATTAGTTTCAACTGCGTGGGTGAAAATTCACTAATGCAACTTTCATATTTAGCTTTGTATGCTAATCAGACTTTTAACAAACAAAACACGTTACGTTTACGCTAAAATATGCAACACCGAGAAATATTGGTTTATAATATTCTGAAAATAGCGTTATCGATATCATCCGTTTTATTGCGAGTGAATCAATATTTCTAAGGAATTTTACCAGACTCGAAAATACGATCAGCCGGCCTACTTTGCCGTTATTATTACCCCCATTAGACTTTATCTCCGCTGAAAATTGTCTCCGCGAAAAAACAGGTGTATTATTATTGAAGATCGATACTACATGGCAATATGCGCTCGTCCACGGTTTAGATTTTTATGCCTCGCTTATTGTCACAACTCGGTCTGATATTAAGCGCAGCACCTGAATAAACACACTTTGATTAATTTCTGATCAACTCACTTCGTCCTTTGCAAGCCGCGTCAATATTTTTTGCTTCTAATAGGAATTACTTTTAAAATATTCTTTCTACAGCGTCCCCGTGTAATTATCGTGTCAATCAAACTTCCATTAGCGAAATTTCGCGTGTATTAAAATGCCCGAACAGCGACGCGCGTATTTTTGAGCATCGAGTTTTTTACCACCGCACTGTCAGCGCCAGCAAGGTTTCATCTCAATTCAATAGCCGATACATGCGTTTGGGACAGTAGAAAAGGCCGCGTGTGGTCAGACGCCGAAGAGATAATACAATGCTTTCGTAATTCACCATGACCTCCACCATAGCATTATGTTTTCTCGCACAGCTCGTGACTCGGCTCTTCGAAAGATCGATAATCCCAGTTAAGTCGGTTCTCGGCGCGCTTTCGCTGCTATACAGCCGTTCATTATCTCTCGCAACGCATCGCGCGAACAAGGATTATCGGAGCTGGGAATCGGGAAAGCATCGCGGCCAATCGGCTAATCAATCTAAAAGTGAGGAATCGTAATTTCCCTAGTCATTTAGTCTCGACCATACCCTCCAGCGTAACAAGCAGCGGCAGCTTTCGATAAGCCGTGCAAGGACTCCTCGGTCGAGAGATAGATAGATGCCACCGAATATGTGCAGAGCAGCAGCAGCAGCAGCAACGGCTAAGGGCATCCTATTATATGCGATACACGACGACATATGGCTCGAGGCCCTACTCCCTGGCGCGTCACGTTAATGAGGTTTCGTCGCGACGATCGAGAGCTGGCGCACCTGTAATCTCCGGTATATACGTGTACACGGCAATGCTGATGCCGCTGCTGCATGGAAAATCACGTTAGTCCTGTGCCGTCGGTCTCTCTCGCTCGCTCGCTCGGCTCACGAAAGTCGGCTATATACGGCCCTCTCGACGTCGGAGATGCCATGCTTGTACGGAGGCTCGTGCAGTGTTTTCTTTCAGCCGCGGGGAGCCGAAGCGCGGGAGAAACAATCGAGAAAGCCGTTTTTCAGGCAGTTTAACAAGGCACTCGATGCTCTCAGCCATTTTGCAGAGGCTTTATATCGCGTATTTACACCGGCTTGATGAGCTTTATACGGCTATTGCCTCCTATTATGAGGCATCTTCGAGTGCCGTTGCTGGAGGAGCAGCTGTGCTTGCTCGCGATTCATCGGTTTACGAGAGAAAGGGGCTACATGCTACTTCTGCATCGATGGAGAATTTCTATTAACGATTTCTAAAAGTCGACTACGGGGGTCAAAATTTCTTCCAACAAAATTAAAAGCCCAACTGTCGAGCCAAAACATTGAGGCAATCATTGAGGAAGTAGACTCATTGCAACCACTTTGGCATGGCTGTTATAACATAAGCGGCTCTAGTACATGCCCAACAAGGCAGTTTTGAAATAGGTAGCAAAATGTTTACATGCTTGGGCTTGACGCTATACTAGATTCGCTTCCCGGAGGAGTTCATACTTAGCTGCAGCTTTCCGAGCGGCGATTGTCTAGCCGTGAACGATTATCGATCTGCAACCGCGCGTTCGGTTGAGATTTCGTCAGTCCGATCTCGGATATCATTCAGTTGTATCGTGTTATTATATAACTACAAGTTCTAAGTGTAGACGATATAGTACGTTAGCCTAAGTTGTTGCACTCGAACGGACGTTAAAAAAAGAAGCCAGTTGTTTACCATGTGCGTGACACAAATAGCGTCGATGCATTAACCGTGTATTTATGAATTCATTATGAACTAAAAAAAAAACGCCTATATCGACGTCTGCGTTAAATGCTCTCGAGGTAAGAAGAACGCCCTTAAGAACTAACGAGTCTGAATTCCTCTAATAGTTCATCGATCCGCAAATTATGTGAATTATTCACCCCCTAATCCAACCGTTATTTGAAAAAAATCAGCTGCATAGATTACTCGAAGAATCAGTCACAAAAAGTGCCACCCACAATCAATTAATTCCATACAGCCAAGCCCCCCTCTTATCATTGGCGAGGTCTCTCTCGGCTCTCTCCAGGGCTAACTTTTCGGGGGTCATCAGCTTCGTAATGCGCCTTGACATCTCCCTGGCAGATCGAGATCGCGGGGGTCGTCTACTGCGTCACGCCATTTCAAGATCAGCGGCAGCGAGTATAGCTCCTGATTTATAGGCGTTGCTCGCCTCGCTATCGATCAGAATGCTCGAGGCGAGCTTTCTTTCTTTTTTTTCTTCATTGGGCGGATGCGCTTTCGGTACCTGGCTTTGGGGATTAAGCGGACTTTTTTTCGAATCTGGATTTCGGTCGCGAGGGTCGTATATAGAATTGCTTTGCGGTCGGCTTGGACTGTATTGCTGCTTTGAAAAATATCGCGGATTATAAAAGTGTCTTTGCGGTTTTAGGAAAATTTAAATCGTATAGTGTATTAGAAGAACTGTTTGGTGTGTCTGTTATAGCACATCGACGATTAACACTTTCTCTGCGACGAAGAGTTTGGAACTCGTTCAAGTCTGTACTCGAGAAAAGAATAGCTGTGTGCGCGTTTTTGAGGGCAGAAATTACGTGTATCTTGGCCATCTTCTCTTTGTGCAAAAGTTATCTGATGTATATAACGTACACGTACTCAATGCCGTTCTTTGTTGTTTCGTGCACAGACCGCGTAAAAGAGTTTAACACTGTATAACGGAAGGTTATTGTGATGCCTATGTATATAATATACTTTGCGAAAGATTTCTTTTTGCGAGCAAAAATTTAACGTCTTCGAGTGGAATTCAATACACCACTCAAGTTTAGCCAGATAAAGCGACGACGCTGTGCGGCTCGATGTGATTTATACTTTGGATAAGTGCAATTTATAAACCAATCGCCCGTATATGGTATATAGTTTACAAAGCACGCGATAATATACATCAAAGTCCAACCGCATACCAAACTCCTTCGTGGGTATATACTCTTGGGGGAAAGTTGAAAACAAATTCAGTCAAGGTCCAAAAGACACATGAGGGTTGGAATATATGTCTATCTCGCGAATACGTTGACTTTTACTACTCAGTCTGCACACATACGTTTCTCTTCTGTACTCTCTTAAATTAATGTAGTGAAAATCCACTACATTGTAGTGACTATTCACTATTCCCTTGAAGTGATAACTACGCAACTACAAAATAGTGAATATTCACTACACGAAATAAAGAAACTAAATTCACTGTACGAAGGAGTGAGTATTCATTATTCCAAGTAGTGAATATTCAAGGTTTTAAACAGTGAATATTAGCTGTTTTTCAATAGTGTAGCTTTAATAAATGAATGAATTTTCACTACAAGAAACAGTGAATACTAACTACTTGTAGCAGTTAAAAATTATTGTATTTCAAAATTCGATTTTGAAGGTTACTCATGCTGAAATAATTACAAAAAAATTTTAAATGAACGTTAAGCTAGTTTATTATAAGGATTCATCGTCAGAAGCATCAGTTAGTGATTCGCAGTCAATCAACTGTTCATCTTTGAGCTAGGTACGCGGGTGGCACGTGCGCAGGCCAAAAATGACAGGCGTCGCGTTCGATAAGTTTTTCGTTGTTTTCCGGCAGCACGATGTTGGCTTGGACGCGTCCACCTTGACCTGGCACAATAAATACACAACCCGAGCACAAACAGCACAGGAGCAATTACGATTACCTCCAGGTTCACGGCACAATCACTCGATGCACGGACCCGAACGTGACAGGACCGGCGATGCGAGACAACTGCCCGCAATGGCGCCGGCGCGCTGCACGACATCTTTCGCGAACCCGCAGGAATTCGATTCACTATCTAAATAGTTATTTTTTCACTACGTAAATAGCGCAGAGCATAGTATTTTACCAAAGTAGTGAAATTTACTATCACACTAGTGAAGAGTTCACTACTTTGTTATAGTGAAATAAATTTAACCTATCATTTTCCACTACTTTCCCAGTGAAAAGTATGTTCACTATGCAAAATAGTGAAACTTTCACTACATTAATTTAAGAGAGTATATTCGCGGGCGTTTCAGACACAATTATCGTTTTTTCGACATTCTTTAGGGACAGAGTTCGTGAGAACGAGGCTAAGCCTTTATTCCCGTCGAACGTAAATTGCGCTAATTGCAAAATATTATTCTTCGTCGTCGTAAACTCCCTGCTCGCAGCGCATATAATAAAAAGTTATCTGATCGGAAAAAGAGCTGTGTATGTACACACACATACTCTGGCTAATCCATTATTAAAATTAATCACACAAACACACACACACACCCTTGAAAATCGTCCATTGTAAAACTAAACAAAATCGCGATCGATTATTCATGAGTATAGTCCGGCGTCGGTATAATACTTTCATACGAAAACATTCCCTCTGGAGGTAAGAGCGGAGATTAAATAAGAATCAGTATATAGGCCGCGTTGAAAAATTAATTGTTGACCCCAAAACAAAAACAAATCATAAATTGGGCGCACGAGGATCGTCCGCACCATACACTATCTTTCCATCTCTCGACCTCCTCCGTATCGCCTCGTTCACGCGGGTTGTAAAGCAAAAGGATACGGGCGACAATACTGATGCCACGGACGATTTACGGCGTCCCGGGAATGCGCCGCTTGCCAACTTTTGCAAGGCAAAGGCACTTCTTTTTCTTCTTCTCCTTCTTTATACGGCTTTCAGTCCTACTGCCCTCGTGTGCTCGGCCATTTTTCCTGTGTCCTTTTTTTTGTTTTGCCAGGCTCGCTTTCTTCGCGGAGACATTATTAGCGGGGACTCGTGTGCTGGGAGTATACGAATGGAATCTTTTTCCGTTACTTATTGCAGGGTATTGTGTGAACTTTCTTTTTAACGTGGCTTTGTTACTTAATATTGTAGCTCTGCTTTCGGGAAGATCATCTTCGCAGTAGTTGCGACGATGAATACGATCGTTTTATTTATGCATCAACGATGATCAATCGTAGATAGTGCAGTCGTTTTATCAGAGTTTAAATACTTTAAAAGTCTCATTTATTAGTTACTTGTTACGAAAAACTTGATTACGCTAATCAAAGCATTTCTTGCTGTATCATCCAATTTTCTAATTAAAATGTTTTTCTTATCTTATACTACACTATATATCCAATATAACACAGTCAGTATAATTCAACATTGAGATATGATTGTACATAAAGATTATAAATGGATACCAATAACTAATATATTTATCTATATAATTATGTTCTGTAGTGATGTAGTATAGACACGGCTAACATTTTTGGTAATTTATAAAAAAGCAATTTCACAGACCAAGCATTTTGAAAGCAGAAATCGACACTCAACGGGAGTAGTATAAGCTACATAAAGAAGCTTTTCATGCAGATGCAACATGAAAAAAGCATATCTGAAAAAAAAACAAATAAAACACGGAGCACAGTGTCCTGAAGCATAATTCGAAAGCAATGGTATAGGAATCGTGCGCTGTGAATACCATTGCATAG
Source organism: Trichomalopsis sarcophagae (assembly GCA_024372645.1). Lineage (NCBI taxonomy): Eukaryota > Metazoa > Arthropoda > Insecta > Hymenoptera > Pteromalidae > Trichomalopsis > Trichomalopsis sarcophagae. The sequence continues at coordinate 82,701 of QLSS01000194.1, read as the reverse complement.
AAACATATACTATAATATTTTATGAAGCGGGAACACAGCAAGCGAAAAAGCCAAAAATCAAAAGGTAAAAAAACAAGTAGATAGTAAGATCGAGTACATACGCTCGCTCGATGGGTGGCTCGGTCTCTTTCAACCTGCAACGTAAGGATCAGACGCGTAAAGTTGTGGCGCTTCAAGCACACAGTAGAACATTATGCGGAGAATAAGCGATGTATTCGACTGTTGGAGATTTTGAATGCTAAACTTTCGCTTGAATAAATTGACTCGAAAAAGCGTTTTCTCCAAAAAATTTCCAGAAAAGTAAAGTCACTGCAGTCGTTAGAGTTCGAAAGTCGTAAGATTCAGAAGATATTGCACCCTTATAGGTTATTTTGGCTTCCTGGAAATATTTTTCTGATACAAGCGTGCGTTATAGGTTTACATTATACTCTCGGTAGGAAATTTCTCGGGAGTAAGGACAGTGAAAGGCACTTAATCTTACATCATATATGCTTTTTGGAATTACACGCCAGAGTGACTTATGCTTCATGTCGAAAAATAACCAGGAAATAATAAGAATGTCGTGTACAAAGTATATTGAACATTTTTATTAAATACTTTATCATGTTATGATATTATAACCTTTTTTCAAATGTACGTAATAATAATAAAAATTGTATCATACCGCCATCTCCAACGTCTAATAATCTCTTTTCTCCAGATATAAAAAGAAACAAAGAGTATAGTATATAGACGAAAAAAAAATTATGCTCTATAATATGCAGCGGTATAATAAGCTTTTCTTCGTTGACATAGACTTCAGAGAATAGAGGTCGATAGAGGAGCAAATAAAAAATTCTTTTTGTTTAGCATATAACAAGATCTCATTACAAGACGATACCAGAGATTTTTCATGTTCATGACGAAACGCACACGAAATAGAGTTTTCAGCATATAAGAAAGAATATATAAACAAGTCACAATGCAGATACTGCTTTTTAGAATACACAGCTATGATATACTTCGGAAGAGTTAGAGCTTTCTCTTATCGCGTTCGCCGTGTTATTTCACGCTCTTTATACCTCAAAAATTGCATTGCGCCGACACTGCCTCATCGTAAACATGTATTCGTGTCGCATTATATTCTCCCCCATAAAAATAGCTCGACTAAACGAAATGAAGTGCGATATTATCAAATCGTCGCACTCGTCGCCTGTAAGTACCTAGTATATTTCCAGAAATTTTGCGACCGTATGTACTATATACAGAGATACGATCGTGAAATCTAATATTCATATCGCACACATAAAATTCGCGTGATGTGCTGCGCACAGTTTTACCTGAATTTCTCTATCTCTCGCGCGTTTGAAAAACAAAAACCGGGCGAAGACAACACTCGGAATGTCGATGAATTTCAAGGCATCCACGCGCTATAGTTAAAATACGACTCGGAAGCCGTTTTACGTTCGCATTGAGCGTATCGCGTTATCTCAATTCTACGCTGCTTTACGTACGATGATATCCACTTTTTCGGAAACGTTCTCTAATATCCTTTTTAATTTTGATGGATATGATCGTCAGCATACCGAAATTTCTACTTGTAAATAACGTTGAAAAAATATTGCTATGAGTGAAAATTGTCAGTTCAGTTCATATTTTACTTTGCTATTTGTTCAATACCGAAACACCTCACAAACGAAAAACAGTCAACCTTTTTTCACGTGTGGTTGTGAGAGTCGAACAATGAAATCGAAACAATATGTATAGACGGAAATATATTTTCAGCGCTAAAACTGCATACCGTGTTTGTTCATCGATTCATTCTCTGATTAAATACAAACACTGCGCTTTATTTTTTATTCTTTGCTCCTGAAATCCTACTCTACACTTTGATTAGTACAAAGTAAATAAATCTTTACTTTTCTCGCATGACGATCACGTTTCTATTCGTTTCATTTGTAGGTGATCAAGATAATATTATATAAATATCGTTGGGTCAAGGTACGGCGTGGCAAAGCTGTTCAACCGAATTAAATTATTTCGATCAAAAATCGCAATTGTTATCTTGGAGCAAGCGATGATAAAATATTAACGAACCGAGCGATTGCGCGGCCAACATCGAGTTTACGTTTGTTCGAAAAATCTCTCGGTCCGTAGATAAGCTTTTGAAATTTCAATCGATAATATATTGTCGAAAATAAACGGATTCCCCCCGGAAAATGAATTTCTACATTCACCATACAGAATTCAATTATACTATTTGCCTCTGCAAACAATAAAATTCCGAGATCCCATCAATAATTGAACTGCATCAGCGCGTGCGCGATTTCGTAAAGAAAATTAAATCCCGAGGCGGGACACGTGCAGAGCACACCGATTCGTTTTTCCCGGCTGTTTGCTCGCGCTACTCTCCCGGCGTAGCCTGTGCGCGAAGCTTACACGCGCGGGCGTGGCTTGAATTTGAAATTCAAACACGAAGCGAGAGAGCCAGTCCGCGTAGTAGGGTATAGCGGTTGAGCAGCTCCGCTGTACACAGCCCGTATACCGGTATGCACAGGGCGAGCACTTGGAGGAGTCTCCATTATGGGTCAATTAGAGAGGGCGGAACGAGAACAGAGAGGCAGAGCTGTGTCTACGTGTAGGTGTGCTTACCTTTCGCTGGCGATCGAGCTGTTGCGGGACATCGATTTCGGGGACATCTCGAAGTCGCTGTCGCTGCGGTAGAGGAAGCTCTCGCGGCGCTGGGGCATCGCTTGCAGCACGAGTCCGGTGCTGGGCGATGTGCCGCCTCCTCCGCCGACGGCGCCGTCCAACGTCGAGGCGCCATTCTCGACGTCGAAACTGAAATTCCGAGGGAAACAAGAGACGAGAGGTTAGACTATGTGGCTTTCTCTGCAGTGTGTGTTGTGTTGCGGATAGTGTTTTGTTTTTCTTAGGGAAACATCTACTCGCCGCACACACGTGCTATATATGCTTATGGCTTGTTGCACTGTGCGCGACATGTTTCGAAGAAGATATCGTATCTATAGATATAGGCCGCTTTCAGTTCTCTTGACTATTTGGTATACTCTCATTGTTTTGACAGAGCGAAGCGGTAAATAAATTTGCCAAATTATAAAGGTATGGAGGTTGCGTGAAATGTGCAGCGTATAACCGCCTCATTTCGCAACCTCAGCTACTGTCAAAGCGTAAAATAAATGTATATATTTATCAATAGAGTTTCTGTTTCATACGGACCTTGTTTATGGAATATGTGTATTATTTACAAATTAGAAGCCATCGGTATTGATCTTATTATATTATATGATAGTAATGAATATTTTTAAAATACATTTCAAGTGTATTTCAATCAGCATTGAACTTTGTATTTAAACAATCATTTTATGCAGTATTTTAAAATTTTAATTCTATAAAAGAGGAAGAATTTATGTTAATAGATTGTAAAACCACGGGTACCTACTGATAGCGGCTCCAGATTTTTAATTAACTTTTCATTTTCAATGTAATTATTCACTTAACAGCGAAGGAAAGACCCTCGCTGATTAGGTAAATCGCGTTTTAATTAAAATGAAAAGTTTAGTCAACAGTTGCTCAGTCGTGTTAAGAGATTACTTGAAAAATATTGAACAAATACAAAGTTTTGGAAATTCGAGCTACGTATCGCTATGTACAATAAGCCATTGTCATAACAAATGTTTGTATACTGCTAAAAAATGTTATTCTTGTATACTATCAAAACCATCGCATAAATACCAATAGAAGTGAGAAAAGCAGAAAGATTCAATTGGTCTAAGCGTGTCGACAAAGTACTCTTACTGCTTTCACATGCAACGAAGTTTTCGAAAGACTTTGAACTAGTTCCTTTTTTCGCAACGATATTCACCTTGCACGAAGCTATATAATATACACAGCTGAGCCTAGTTCGGAAGTTTTCAACTTTCGCCGTTAATACGCCTAAACACCTCGAGCTTCTGCATATATTTATACTTACACTGGGGTCGTTTTTCGACGCGAGACATCCAGCGAGAAAATATATACGCAGACAGCCGAAGAGCTTTTTTTTATGCCTATTGTATTATTAATGATTGCATATTTTTTAGAGTTTGTACAATCTGTATTTTAAAAATCAATACTATGTTGATAAGATGTAGATAAATCTATTTTTCCTTTTATAAAAATACGTTGATGTACTATTTTTTAAAGTACACGCAAAAAATTAATCCTTTAAAGTGTATTCTAAATATGCTTTAGTTTAAAATTTTCTTTTTCTCCGATAGTGGTTTTTCACATACACTTTTTTTCATCGAGAGGAAAGCTCGTGTGTTGAAAATAAGAGGATCCAAGATTCCCTTCAAAAGAAAACCTCATGAATTTTTCAAGCTCAGGGTATTATGGTCATACTTGGTTTTATAATTTCGCAAATATGTCAATGATGTTATACCTAAATATTCCGTACGTCACTCCAAGCCTAACATCAGCTGCCCTCGCAGAAAGTTTCTAAAGCAACTTTGCCATTACAATTTATGATAACAACGTCGAATAACATCCACAACAAACTTCAACCAGAAGCTAATCCACACGCGTGCATTAATTTACCTCCGAAAGTTCCGTTAATATACCGAGTACGTGCATACTCTCCCATCGTTCGCGATAAAATCTGTAATCGCGCTCGGCCTGAAAAGCTCGTAAACTCCGATAAACCGATTTATAAACCTTTGTGTTCGAGACTATCGAGTAATCTTGCGAACGAGGCTTTATCAGGTATGATGTCAAACTCTCCCCCTTTTAACCCTTGGCTTTGTATTCACATGGACATCCGCCGCGATACGTTATGTACTCGACATATCAACACGCGACAGCTATTTTCTTACCGTCTGTCAATTGCACGGACGTCGCGCGGCCTCTTATACTTGCTCGGGGCGCTATTTACACGATAAACTGAAATCCAGCGGGGGTCGGCTTGTGCTCGGCTTGTGGAAAGTTTGGATTCTGTTTGCGTTGCTGAGAGTAGACTGTCGAGTCGTATTAATGAATGATGGTAAGGTTGAGCGTTCGCTTGTGTGTGTGTGTGTGTGTGTGTGTGTGTGTGTGTGTGTGTTGTGATTTTTAGTTTGACGATTGGCGCTGAATCGATATGATGAAGTATGATGGATTCGTCAATTTTATTTTGAAGTAAATAGAGAAGCTTTTTTTATTTAAACTTCAGGATAAGCAACTCGATCATCACAAGTCTTTTGCAAAGAAAAATTTGAAATATGAGTGGAAAAAGGTTTCGTACGGAGTAGGCGTTTCAGAAATTATACAAGTTTCTTTTATTCATTTTGTGTAAAGCTCGTCTCTCAAAGCGGAGAATCATACACGAGTTAATAGGGAGGCAGGGGTTCCGATGTTTCTTATACGTTATAAAATGGAACTTTATATCGAACAATTAGTTTTTGCAATTATAATTAATTTATTAACTACGAATATTATATGCTATCAGTCACTTGGATACATCGCGCTGTTAAATATAAAACTTTATCAGTCCATTGTACACATTAAAATGATTAATTGCACATATAAACCGAGGATCGAATAAATCGCACAAACAATATACATCTCCTTCTAGAAAAAGACAATAAACCAAACGAGCAGGAAAAAAGCCAAGAGGAAAAAACAAATCAGGCGCAGAGCGCGAAGAAGAATCAACGGAAGGGCTGAAGAGACTCCGTGTCGCCGACGTCAGCTCTAAATCCAAGCATCAGCTGCGCTCGAGAGCGTCCGAAAGCCCGTCTCCGCATCACCGGACCTCTCGATCGCTACTGCTGCTGCTGCTTTCTCGGTACTTAGCGAATCGTGCCGAGCAAATTGCTATGCCAGGAATGGATAGCCGTAGCCTCGAAAAAAAGAGGAGGAGGAAGAAGCGACGCCCAAGAAACTGGCCCCTAACGAGCGCAGCAGTGACGCAAATCGCGGGTCGCGCCGACGAGGCTGCATTTAAACGTTGTAAACTCGAGTCCGTGCCTTTCACAAAAAAAATAAGCGCGACGTCCTCCCTTCCATCTCCCATTTCTATGCGCAGGGTGTCTCTCTCTCTCTCTCTCTCTCTCTCTCTCTCTCTCTCTCTCTCTCTCTCTCTCTCTCTCTCTCTCTCTAA
>QLSS01000194.1:52274-69930 GCA_024372645.1 Trichomalopsis sarcophagae | reverse complement strand
CTCTCTCTCTCTCTCTCTCTCTCTCTCTCTCTCTCTCTCTCTCTCTCCTTTTTTATTTATATTTTTTCAGCGCAGTAAAAGCGTCGGCTGAACTGACCGTCGAGAAAAAGTTGGCCGGCCGAACTGAATTTTCGTTAGCTCCGGCCTTGATAAATATGAAGGATCTCGAGAGAAATTGGAATTGCTTGCGTAATACAGCCCATTTCGCGGGCGCGCGTGGAGAAGCCACTTCCCTTTGCCAAGTGGAGAAGAAATTTGGAGCCGAAGTTGCGAAGGAAGCCGCAAGCGAGGACGTTGCACTATCCTGTGCCATTGAATAGCCGCATGAATTTTCGTTCGATCGATGCGGAAAGGGCAACTATTGAGAGCAAAAAGGAGGGAATAGTGAATTACCCTATGTTGCAGATTCTACCTCGATGATTTACATTTATCGATATAGACATATACAAAATGGGCGAATGAATCTTCTGAAAAATTGAAGATATTGAGGATACCTTTTTATTTTAACTAATATGAGAAACTACATTTGAATCATCAAATAATTAAGAAGGAAGAAGAAAGATTCAAAATAGGCTTACATAAGAGAAAGTAAGAAGTATAGAAAGGTTGTACAGGCTAGGTTCGTATACTGCTCTATACAACATTATATGCAAACTGCAAAAACTAAAAATTTTTATTTTACGAAAATCCGTGTGGAAATTGTGTACAGGTTGAACAGTCATTTTTATACACAACTTGTGCACAATTTTTATAAGTTGTAAGTACGTCATGAACTTGCAGACATTATGTTGAAAGTATAAAAAGATGATACACACCTGAATGATCGATGAGATGGACCCCAAAAAAATACATTTTCAAAAATAATTGTGAACAAAATCAATATAACGTACAATAGTGCATTTGAGAGGTGTTCATTCCCAAGATCTTCATCGTGCAGTGTATGCAAAGTGTTTAATGTGTTTACCCTACATCTACAGAAGCCGCAAATGAAATAACAGAGACCGGTTCGCGACGTCGGACGCTTGTCGGAGAGTTTCCACAATTACGAAGCGGTATCTGACCAGAACACAAACAGAATTATTTCGTCGAACGTCTTAATCGGCAAACGCAGTGTATCCATCCGTCGGTTCATCAACTCGAAATCCGAGAAATTGTTAAAACGTCGTCCAAGTAGGCAACGGGAACAATAAACTTGACTCGTATTAAATTTCAAAACTCATTAAAAGCGAGAAATGATGATCAACCGGTCGGATTGGAGCAATTAAAGGAGAAGGCGAATCAGCAACAATAGCAGCAGCAGCGAAACGGAAACGCAAAAGTAATTTATCCAGGCGTAACGATAAGTTATTTCGCTACCCGCATTACGAAACTCATCACGAAACAAGTTCTCTACGTGCGTATAGGTCTGTGATACTCTCCGACAAATCACAAGCGTCGCTCGCGAAAATCAGAATAAAAAGCAGACGTGCATCAGTTGTCTCGCGAGATCGTAAATAATCCGCGTCGTTTTCCTCTTCGACGATGAGTGGCCAGCAGCTGCAACAAACATCGCGTCTGTTTTTTTTTTTTTTTTCAATATCCACGAAGCCATTCGCGCATCGATATTCTTGGTGTGCACCAGCTGCAATAGTACGATGCATATCTATACGCGGGCTCTCGGACGAGAGAAACTCTAATTGGGCTGCTTTGAGCTTGACGGATTAATTAAGCGTCTTCCGCGGAGATTTCATCGGCTGAATCGCCAGCAGCGAGGAATGGCAGACTTTAATCGACGGACTTGAAAGGAGCCGAGGACGCCCTTGCGCGGTTTCAGTGCCGCGTCTGTAATGAAAACGTCACCGATTGCCTCCGACGATAATCGCGGAGCTAATGTTGCGGAAGGAGAGATCTACTCGCCGAAAGAGTCAATGGGAAAACGGAACGAAATCCGCGAACCCGCGGTCGACGGGTGCAGCTATTCATAGAAAGCGTTGAATAAGCGACTGCCCGTAGAGCGCGGATCCGCGCTCGGAGAACCGGCGATGGCGGACGACGAGAGGGGGTGGGTGGAATGAGAATTGCGTGCGTGACTATTGATGTGCTACTCACTCGAAAACCGGAGATTCGCTTCGCGCCAACACCAACCTCGGCAATACGACGTTGCCCTTCTTCCTGCGCGCCTTGAGCGTCTGGCCGCAGCTCATGGCGGCGAAGGCCTGCTGGAAGTCCGGCGCGGCGATGGGCGAGTGGGGGCTCAGTATCGTGATCCTCCGGTCGCTGCCGCCGGGGCTGGTCAGCGAGATGAAGTTGTTGGGCGGCGGCAGGCTGAGGTGCTGGAGCTTGCTGCGGTCCGTGCCGGCGAAGAGGCCCCTGCGGATCTCGGCCTTGAGGCTCTCCTCGCGGTGGAGGTTCTCGCTGCTGCGCGACTCGACCGCCTGGATGCGCCGCACGTCGAGCTTCGAGGCGGTGAGGAAGCTGCGGTACTGGTGGCTGCCGGTCGAGCGGCCCGGCAACACGTGCGACTCGGAGCTCGCGTAGAGCGACTCGAGCGAGCGCGAGTCCTCGACATAGTCGACCTCGGGGTCGAGGAAGTTGCCGCGCTGGCTGCTGCGCAGCGACTCCATCGAGCGGGCCGTCACCTGGCTGCTGCTGCTCGTCCCGGCTATCAGCAGCTGTGGCCTACCCTGCTGGCCCTGCAGGGGCTTCACCTCGGGCTCGTAGTCCTCCTGGCTGGAGCTCGAGTGCGGGCTGCGGGTGGTCATGGTGAAGAGGCCCGCGCGGCCGCCCGGGTACTTGACCACGCTGTACGTATGCACGTCCCGGCTGTGCTGCTGCAGGTGCAGCTTCATCGCCTGCTGGGCGTGCTCGTCCTGGACGGTGCCGTCGAAGGTGCGCGACCTGCCGAACAGCGGGTTCGCGTTCACGTGCAGCATCGCGCTGCTCGTGTGCTGCTGCTGCTGCGGCTGGGCAGGCTGCGGCAGGTTCTCCTCGTCCTTGGGGATCTCCTCGACCTCGTTCTCCGAGGAGGAGGTGATCTTCTCGGAGCCCTCGGCCGAGGTGTTGGTGTTATCCTGCAGCCCGCTGCGCTTGCTCAGCGCGATCTTGCTGAGGGCCGTCTTCTTGCTGTTGTTGCAGGAGTCGGGCCCGGCGCTGGCGCACCTGTTGCCGCCGTTCGACTCCTCCGGCTCGTCGTCCTCCATGCCTCTACCGGCGCTACCACCGGCCAACGCGACTCCACTCCAAGCCGCAGCGATGATACGAGCTCGTGTGCTCCCGGAGAGCCGGATGAAGCTCGCTCAGCTTGTTTCACCGAACCAAGCGTCCTCGGCTCTCGGCGCTTTTCCGGAACTGACTGCTGCTGCTGCTTCTTCTTGTACAACCGCCCGGAACTTTCGCTTTTGTCCGCGCGAACATTGTCGATCCCCTGCCGCTTTCTGTGGTCTGCTGCTGCAGATGCCTCCGCTCCGCTTTCTACACCGCTGCAAAGTTAATTAACCCTTGACGCGCGACCTCGCAAGCTCTGTGTACACGACTGCTGTGCTCGAGTGTGGCTGTTGATGCTGCTGCTGCTGCTGCTGCTGCTGAGATTCGATGTTATATCACTCGCGGATGCTCGGGGCATTAGGAATAAATGCTTTTTCTAATTTGCCAGCTCGATTCCGCTGATGAGTTTACTTTGCTTCCACGAACCTAACGATCCCCGCTTGCTTTTCTCAACTTGACCAGTCGGATTCGCGATTTGCGTTTATCGACTAGGGCCGAATGACGCAGGGCTTTTACCGTAATGAGTTCACGGCGCTCGCATGTGCTCGATATCGATTGGATCACGATATTCCCTTTGTGATACGCCGCGTCGAGGAAAAGGAAAATCATTTGATTGGAATGCGGGTGCGCGCTTGTCTTGAAAATATAGCCCACTCATCCGCGATCGATGGATTCCACACACAGAGGGGTGCGATGTTTCTTACGTCCGCCGCTTGGAAATAACACCGAGAAAGAGTTACCTAAGAAGAAAGTTGAGCCGCGCGAGGGAGAATTGCAAAATTCATGGGGAGCGCGGGAAATCCGATTATGTAGACTATCCGCGCGCGCTAATTTCTGAAAAGGCGATATAGAACGCAGAAGCAATTTCGAGATGAATAGACGGTTACGTCAGTCTGATTACTCCTGTCAGACTCGTCCACACTTTTTGTGGTGAGCAGCGATCAATTACGCAAGTTTCCGCGCAAGAGGAGAGCGTGTGACGCGCACGAGAGAGCCGGCTTTGTTTCGCCGTCTTCGATTATATTGCGCCGGAGAATTTCGACAGCAATTGTGCGCTATACTGCCAAGGAATAAACCAATTCGAACAAAAACTTTCTCGATGATGCCCGATGCCGATGTTGTATATAAAAACCGCTATTAAAAGTCTCCGGCGAATTCGAGCACACTTGAATTGTGAATCGCCGACTTTACGACTAATTATACCCCAAAACCATAAAAATTCGAAATTAGCAGCAAAATTAATAATCGAGTTATGGCGAACGTAGGGACAAAAGTGAGCAATAAAAGGGAGTATTCGGGAAAGTTCGGTCTTATTTATACTCAGTGAGTAGCTTCTTGAAACATGACGACGCGCGGATGCTCTATAGGGCTCGTTACTCGACTTTTATAATGGCAGTTACGACGGGCATAAATTGCTCGAAATATTCTAATTGAATGTACATAACAGCTTGCGCGAGCTTTCGCGTTCCGAAATTCAAGTATACACGAGGTTGTACAATGAAACGCGTAAAACGTAAACACAATAGAAACGGGGTACATAATCCCTCTGCAGGCCGCAGTGATATGTAAATCAAAAGTATAAAGTGCGTTATGTAGGACATTTGATCTTGCATATATACCTACTATATACACGTGGAGTGGAAAATTAAGCAGCGTTTTTTTTTATCTCTCGTAACGCTTCTCAGCTTTTAGGGGTTATCAATGCTGTATTTACCCACAGAGTTTTTAAAGCTCGCCGTAAAATTAATGCGTTCTGGAAGAGAGGAGGAATCGCTTCCATTTGAAATTACACTCCTACTAATGGATTCCTTGGTGCTCTTAATGCGGGCGTTAGTACCGGCAGACATCATCTTTTCAACTCGCTATAATGTACACAATACAAGTATAAAGGAAGAACACAGCAACAGCCCCGTAATAGCACAAAATATGAGTTATAAAAAAAAACAGTTCGCCCCAATAAATGAAGAATGTAACATAACCCACAGCTCCCAGCAAGAGCTCGCTTGAAAATCAACGAACGAATTAGCTTTCACGCGAGTCTCTCTCGAAGTATGTACATGCATGAGCGGTTCCATCAAAGATCTACTCTCCAAAGGTCCGGAAAGTGTGTATATTCACCCTTTCTCCCCGCGTCTCTACGTGCACTCGTGCACGCTCGAGGATTCGCGTCACGAACGCCAAGTGCCATACAATTGCAGTAGCGAATAATTAACTCAATGGCCCGCGAGCACCGGCTGAATACAAAGAGACGTACGCTGCGCATAATTAAGAGGCAAGCCGATGTATACGTAAGAGTTTTTAATCGACGGATGATAATGTACGACGAGGAATTCATGTTTATAAACACGCTCGGAGGAGTGCTCGCGTGTGGGTGAATCTAGGCGCGATAAGCGAACGGTGCATCCGACATAGATAAGGAGGGAATATCAGATAACATATTGCGGCGCTCTCTCACTTCGAGATGTACTGTACTGTATAATGGCATCTAGACTCTGCCCTTTAATAATACACGGGTCTCGGCTTATTGACTTGCTCGATTTGTTTGCTCTACCATTGGCCACAAGTACACTCTCGTGATCCTCCATACATATACCATGCTATACTCATTCTACTGTCGAATCCTCTTCACCTCTGGCTCTGCGTTTTTTTCCCTCTCTTTCCCTCTCTCTCTCCATCCCACGAATGTGTGTTAGCGGCCTCTCGAGCGCTCAATTTTCACCCTCGACCTCTCGTTATTCGTTCGTTTTTCCATCGACTATACTGCAGTGCGCAGAGAATGGCTTATTTCCTTTTTTCCCTGGGCTTCTTTCACCCCGGACACGCGCCAGTGACTCACAACGCGTTTTTTTCTACCCGTGCTATCGTGGAAGAGCTCTGCGTGCGTAGCTCGAGGCGAAAGTTATAATTTTTACGCTATACACGGAGAAAGTTTATTGAAGGGAAAGAGGCCGACAAATGGGACGACGACTCGAGAAATAGGTTTATGGGGGACGATGTCCGGACTGAAATCGACGATTTATATCCCTCGATGTCTTTCCTTTGTTATGCTCGAGAGTGTGTTTGTTGGCAATTCGAGAGAGATCACTTGGATTTATTGATTTTCGTATTATTTGTAATAGAAGGCAACGGAGACCAAACGTTCGTTATTCTGAGAGCAACGCGCTGCGTTTCGAATAATACATGTACTCCTTATGCAATATCAACTTTGCGTGAGCGTTCCCCACTTTCAGCTAAAAATAAACTTCCCGAGAAGCGACAAGTGCAGTTTTCCCCGCTCGCCGGTCGATAAAACACAAAATTCGCTCGACTTTTTTTAAATCCCAGAGAGAGAGAGAGAGAGAGAGAGAGAGAGAGAGAGAGAGAGAACTGTAAATATAAATATACACGTATAGTGTGTACAGCAGTAAAAGGAGCGACCGCTTGAAAAGTTAAAGCGCGCGCAGCTTGTTCGCAAGATTAAAACGGGGCCATAAAAATTTGGCGGGGCAGCAGCAATAAAGCTAAGGCCGCGACAGGTCTCGTCCGGAGGAAAAATTACACCCCAGGTAGATCCGCTGATCGAATCAAGCTGGTGGAGGCCTCGGCTGATAAAATATTGACTCGATGGCACTATGCGGCATCACGGCATTATTTACCCTCGAGAGAGAGAGAGAGAGAGAGAGAGAGAGAGAGAGAGAGAGAGAGAGAAAGAATGTCCGAATAGCGCTCCATCTGTTATTTAAACGGTCGCGAGAAAGGAGAATCGAGCTCTCTTATTTCTGAAAGCTCGCACGAGCTTTTTAATTGGAGTCCAGCGGATCAACGTCGACCTCGTTATTTTTGTTTTACCGTGGGTTTTTCTCGGAAAAGCATGACGTGTTCAAGCTTTTTATTTAAGCTTTTGATTCTGCACGAGTCCAGAAAAAATCTCGTATTACCATTAGTATCGAAACGCGCAAAATTTTTCACGACAGGAAAAAGTTCTGATAATTAAAAGCTTCCCTTTGTGCGATGAGCCAGGCTATCAATTACAAAAGCGCGGCGAGAATCGAGAAGTCGTTCTTTCGCCGTGAAACAAAATGACTTTCATTGTCACTTTTTTCCCCCAGTCTATAAATATCCCTTACCCTTTGTGTGCGCACGCGCAACCCTATTCCTCATTTCCACGCGGGACAGACCGGTCTGTCGATATCGAGACCGAAAAAGGAATGCCAGAGCCGCGTCGACTGTTCATCGGCCCAAAGTTATATAGGTATGCGCGTCGAATTTCGCCCCCAGCTTTTTCCCTGCAGAATAATGCGAGTAGTTGGGATAGTTTCATTCCGCCGAGAGCTCTGTCTTTTACGGACCCCCAGCTCGTCCGTCGCTCAACTGGTCCTCTCTATCACTGCCTTTTCTTCGCTGCTGCAGCTTTCTCTTCTTTTCCCTGCCGATACCTCGACTCGACAAAAAGAATAAAAGAAAGAGGGACCTTTACTATACGGACAACACGCGAAGAAGATTGCAGAGAAAAGTTCCGGGTTGCTTTGTAAGGGGACGAGAGGAGGTCTAAAAAAGAAAGAGCAACTTTAAGCTCTGGGGCGAAGGTGTATTCTTTAAAATTTGTTTTTATTTTGCGCGTCGAACTTTTGTTTTCGCTGCTTTGCGCGCCCGGTAAGCGCAGCGACTGTACACGCTCAAGTTGTAATTAGTCGTTGCAGGAACTTCGTCGGAGGAAGAAACGCGCGCTGGAACTCGGAGTTTTACGATTTTCCGCCGGGCAATACTCAGCGTGGATAATTAGCGAATTAATCGTCGCGCCATACTCGATGAATTTATCCTGCTTGAGAGAATCATTCATTCAGCGTCTGTAATTTTCCATAAATCTGCGCGTCATCCCTGTGAATCACTCGCGACCGTATTGTTTTTACATGCGGGGCCGATTTCCCCTCTCTGAATTGAACTACACATCTGATCCTGTATATAGCTATAGGCGAGTGAAGAGTATATCTATAGTGGGTGGAAGCTTTACGCCCGGGACGTGTCGGAGGAGCCCATCCCTCGATTTTTCCCGAGGTGGCAGACGTGCTGGCCTGAAAAGAAGAAGTTTTTCAAGCCACCACACGGTGTCTGTATATGTGTACTCGTGTGCATACATGAGCTAACGGAAAAGAGTCAGAGTGTGCGAGTGATATAGCTATATCAGCGGAATTAAACTTCCTCTGAAGCTGAATGCGCGATTGTCTGTTCTCTCTCTCTCTCTCTCTCTCTCTCTCTCTCTCTCTCTCTCTCTCTCTCTCTCTCTCTCTGAGCTAATTAAACGAACAGGAGGCGAGCGAGCGAGAGAGAGAGAGAGAGAGAGAGAGAAAGAGAGAGAGAGAGAGAGAGAGAGAGAAAGAGAGAGAGAGAGAGAGAGAGAGAGCAGCGACACGAGAGGACTTCGCTGTGGTATGATTATTAGTATCACGAGACGCAGGAAATTGCCTTACGTCTGCGTCTGATGTATGCATATAGCTGTATCGGTGAAGGTGATTTTTCCAACTTCTGGGTCACGGTCTCCTTTTTTATTTCTTTTTTCTTTGCTTCGCGCAAATAAAACGCCTTGTTTAGATTCAGTGAAAGATCGCTGCTATAAAATCATAGCTACTTCCATACCGAGCACGCTAGGGGTAAATAATCAACAGTGAACCGAGTTGTATTACGCGCTGCTAGGCTATTTATCTTAAACGTTTGTTTTTTTTTTCACGGATCATGGCTAGCTTTAGACAACTGCACGAACAGATGTTTCTCCCAACAAGGAAAGCGATTGTAGTGCGACCTTCCCATACGTACATCACATTTTTACTTATCGTTTACGCAGCGTTTCGACAGCAGAACAGTATTTTGCTTTTACTATATTTAATTTCTCGTATGTTATACATGCCCAAAATGTATAGTATCCGGAAAATTCAGTGAAACTGTAGTGCAATAATTTTTAGAGCGAGGATAAAGTATGCACTTAAAAGTGCAATGTAGAAAATTAAATTTTTCGTCGCGATGAAAGGGTTTTTTGCTCTAGAATGGCTAGGGTCCAGCTTTTTAAAAAAAATTCCTCTCTTTAATGAAATGAGAGCGCGTGCGAGGAGCTGACGCAAGTGCGCTTATTCGGAATGAAATGATGTTTGAGATTTTTTTTATAAATCATCAAGGTCTTCGTAATACGAATACTGCGCAACTCTGGGAAATTCAATATTTATCAGCGTAAATGCTTGCTGCAGCTAACTAACCAGAATAATGGCGAATAATTAGTTTATTTTAAAATAATTAAATTTGATGATTTTGAAATGCATCGACATCCGCGCTCTCAAAGAAATTCTGAGTAATAACAATTCGCAGCGCACTTCGTTCTAGAAAATATCCCCGGCGCTAATTTTTTATCTTGCCAATTTCTTTGAACCCAACGAATACGGAAGGATGGAAGCCTCTGCGTTTCAGCGCGTTACATCTTCAAAGTCTGTGTGTATGTGTGCGTGGAATCCTTGTAATTAAAAGCAGTACATTACCAACTTTATCTCGGGGAACTCTCTCTCTCTCTCTCTCTCTCTCTCTCTCTCTCTCTCCCACTTTGCCTCCTTTCCTGTTTTTGCGCCTCTCTGTTTTTGCAAACGAGAGTGTATTATTGTCGTATTTTCTTTAGACACACACACACACACACATACGCGGCAGCCTGTCAAGCGCGTGCTCTCGTGCACTTGTTTATTTCTGTCTCTCGGAATATTCGCGTATACACTTACACGCACGTTCCGAACGATGCTAATTGCGCGATGAGCTCGATGCTTTTTTAACTCCAAACGAAATCGTCTCTTGGGACACGTGTTTAAAAATTTCCACGAAAACGGCGTTACACTACTGGTGAAAATTTGCGGTGCAAATATTATATCCGCACGAGACGATACACATATGGCATACGCGAAAAAAACAAGGACGTCGAGCACGAGAGACGCGACAACGACAACGATCACCGTGGGGTGAATAATCGCTCGCGATTAAAGCGTCGCAAAGCGATCGCCGCATTATTCACATCGTTGAGAGCGGCATGTAAACATAACGCGGCCGAAATACGGGATCAGAAAATAAGCCCACTAACTGAAAGCGAGCTGCGCTCTCCTTTCAATTCCAGGAAGTAATTTTCTCGGCGCTCGCTCGCAGAGAGCGTTTTTATCCGGGCGTAATCTCGCCGCGCGGAATGAAAAATTGCCCGCCAGAAATGAAAACACATCGCGAGCGGAAATATTTAAGCTTTGAGAAGCGCCGAGTGACAGCTGAGGTTCGCGGGCTTGTCTCTGTGTGTGTGTGTATATATACACACACACATATATATATATATATATATATATATAGCTCGGCTTATGCCTATTCATGCGCGAGAATGGACTCCTTTTTTCGAACGCTCGAGCGGGTATCTCGAATTTTCGGGAAGGAAGTGTTATAAGAAGCGCGCGTGACATACGCGCGAGCTGAGTTCGCGATCCCCCTGTTTACCCCGACGCGACGGAGCTTCGTCTCTTTTAAAGTTGCGTAAATATATCGTGTACGCGCGATGAGTGGAATTTTTATTTTGTTTGGCCAGATTCAGTCTATTTTCGCAAAATTCTGACAACATTTTTTTCATAGCGAAGTTGATATAAACCATAGGTGGAAAATTGCACAGATTCCAGGAATTTTTCGATTTTATCCAGCATCTACTATGAAATCAAATTACGAAAGGACATTTTGTCACCGCGCCTATATACACGAGAAATATTTGAACTTAGCGCACGATTCAACGGTTCGCGTCAGCACATATAGTCGCCTAAATATTCATAGAAATAAATGATCATCGAATTGCGACTCGATCGAACTCACTTCGTTACATCATCGTCGAAAAATGTCAATTGCGCGTCTCTCTGCAGTGTGGAGACGATTTTCGCGCCGCGGAAAAATGCGCCGACGATTGTTTGCGCAGTTGCGCGTGACGTTTGCCTCGATGAATGACACAGAGAAGCCGCGCGGACGATTGTCACAAGCACACGCACGCCGCGACTTCTTTAGACACGAGTCGAGCTGTGCAGCTGATAATTTTAAGTGTCTTCGTCGTTGCCCGGGTCGTAATACGCCGCATGTCGGCTCAATTGTTTTTCGCGCTGAGAGACGAAGCGCTCAATTATCGGCGGAGAGAATTTTTTTCGAATCGCGTACGGCGAGCTGATAATTGTCACGATGTTTTTGTTTTTTGACATTTTTTTTAAACGATTAAGCTTTTTACGCAGCGAAAAAAGTAATTTGCGAGAAGGCTGTATTTTGAAGATTGAAGCTTTATTATTGTAGCTTAATTATGCGGTGAATAACTACATTATAATATTATTAGTCATTTTAATCTCGTAAAAAGAATGCACAATACGGAGCGAGCGCAGATTTAAATCTGATATAATATCCTGCATTAGTTTAAAAATGCTTAATATTCGCCGGATTATAATTTGCAGCTCGATATGCATTATGCAAAGAGCATCCCATCCTTTGACAAACAAAGTCTTATAAGTCTTATATGACCTGCCTATGAAAAAATATTCAACAATGGCGCATTTGCATGATGGAATTCTGAGCGGCGTTTAACGAATCAATGAGGTCGAATAATGCTGCTATATAATACACTATACGTATAGAAGCCAACCGTCTTTTCGATCATCTAATGTATACCTATACGAAAGAGAGAGAGAGAGAGAGAGAGAGAGAGAGAGAGAGAGAGAGAGAGAGAGAGAGAGAGAGAGAGAGAGAGAGAGAGAGAAAGAGAGAGAGAGAGAGAGAGAGAGAGAGAGAGAGAGACGATATTACAACGGCGGAAGGATAGTCGATTATCTTTCAATGCCGTACATCTATCTCTCTTATAATCTCATCGATCGAGTCCAGACGACCGATCAAAACTGTTCGGCGAAGTAGCGCTCGTTTATGAAATATCGCATTACATAATGAAGATAAACCGTGTGTACTTGGTCAATAGCGGATACGTCAGTGAGAAAACAGTGCCGACAACGAGTATATATAATCAGGAATTACAGAGCTTTCAGCGTTTTTCGGCTTATCGGAGCCGCAGTGGGTTACACAGCCGAGAAGATAAATCAGTGATACTCGCAGGTGTGCGAGAAAAGAAAAAACGAATCTTTCCGCTACGATTAATAAACCATACATAATTCACTCGCTAAAAGAGCAAGACCAGCAATGACAGTGTAGCCACGCGTCGAGATGGAAAAGGCGCAAGAAAAGTGCAACGCGCGCGCCGAGCAATTAACAAGCCGCAAAGGAAGAATCGACAACAAAGCGCCACGCGTATACAGCTACTATAGACACCGTCTCGTATACATAAACAATGACGATTTCCCCTCTGAGCGTCACGTCGTCTCTCGGAGAGCGAAGAAAAGATAAAGAACGAGAGAAAAAAAGGGCGCGAAACAAAGGCGCGCTATTTCTCACGCCTAATGTACATCCTTTTCTCGCGTGATGATACGCGCGGTGTGCTTATTAATAGAAGAGGGGCATACTATAACGGAGAGAGGAGAGAAAATAAAAGCAAAAATTAGGAAATCCGCACAGCATCGTCTCTCTCTCTCTCTCTCTCTCTCCCGAGGGATCGCGATAATTTACGAGCCGCAATGAGTGTCAATCAGGGGACGGCCTATGGCGAGATATTAATTGATCGAGTCGAGAACTAAGCGATCGCTTTCTTCTTTTTTTCTCTCTCTCTCTCTCTCTCTCTCTCTCTCGCTCGCTCTGATCTCCGCACAGGTATACTCGAAGCTTGCACGTCTCCTAAGTAATCGATTGCGAGGCTCTCCGCCACCTTTTCCTCCAGCACGGCTAACAACCGATGTTGGAGGACTTTCTCTCTCTCTTTCTCGCGCCTTTGTAGTGGATGAATCAACGCGGAAGCGGAGGCGGCAGGATCAGCCAGCTGAGAAATTGGAAATTTTCTCCCGTGATGTTCAACGGGGAAATGAATGATTCGGGAAGCCGCGTGTGCGGCTACTAACCTCGCCTCGGGTTATTAATAATGCAAGACGCTTCGAACTTTCGTAAGATCGACTAGACTAGACGCTCGCGCGTTATTTTAACCTGGAATCCATACAGCCATGTGTATAGTTTGACACAAGTGCGTGTGCGAGAGCTCAGCAAGCTCTCCTCGTCATATATTTAGAGCTTTCAAGCCTTATTCGCGTGTCGACGCGTAATTTCGCAGCGCGCTGCATAATACATACCCCTTTGTCCGGATACATACTTTATGGACGAGCTTTTAAACTTTGTCATTTTTCCAAGTAGAATCTGGTATTCATGATCTTCTCACCCCGCAGTCGCGTTATGACGACTGCGGCTGATTTTTTCGCGTGAAAATTTTATGCAAATTCGACCTTATCGAGTTCGTCGTCGCTGCTCGCGCGTACGCGTGAATACGCTCAAAGATGCGCAACTTGTGAAGTGAAAATCAAAATGCGGGAAGTATAAATTATTCCCCGCAACTTTGAGGAAATTTAGTCTAGGGGAAAAAAGCTCGTCAAGAACGAAAAGGCGGGAGATTCGATTTTTATCACGCATGCAATGAGTTATACGGAGAGCGCAAAGCCGCGATAAATAAAAAGCTTCCTCTCTCTTTCGATATCCGCAAGTTTTCCAGCGGTAAATATCGATCCTCGCATATACACAATCGCCCACGTGATTCTACGTAGAATCTAGATCGCGTGCCGAATTATTTTCCGCTTATGAATATTCAACGCAATCGGAGATACACACAAATGACATATTTTGAGAGATTAAATATTTTTTTTTTTCGAATTATCTGTCGGCCTAGATATGTACACCGCACAGGAGGCAGCCGAGCAAACAGCTCCGTCCCACCTCTCTCGTGCTATATTGCGAGCGACGAAACTGTTTTTCGAAACGATCGCACAAATATTTTCTTGTCGAGTATTTTCTTAAGAGAAGCAGCAGCGCGAGCATAAGAAGACAGAGAGAGATAGTGGAAAAGGAAGAGGCGGAAGCAAAAAAGTGAGAGAGACGAGGTACGGGGAGAAAATAAAAAGCATCAAAGGAAGGTTTAGAGGGTTATTCGTCTGTATGTGCACGGGGAGAGCGAGAGCTTCTGAACATTCGTGGCGAGGCGAGGGATAAAACGAGCTTTCACAAATTTGTACAATCTTGCTTTTTCTTTTTCAGTATCGCAGCTGAAACAGTTTGTCGATGAGCTTTTATACTTATTCTTTTGACTAAGGCTACTTAATTAAATACTGGCTTATTTATGGATTTCATTGTTGTACCATATATTAGTATGATTCAAATGTGTAAAACATTTTTAGCAGTAGACAGGCGGATTATGTAATCGAATCAAAGTGCTAATTTCGAAAACAAATTTTTAGGCTCTCATACTACGTCGTGTAATAACTTCATGAAATAACTTCGAACAGATGTTACGGCAACTTGCGTTTGTTAATTATCTGTGTATAAATACTACTGCAATTATTTTTATTTGAAGGCATGATTCAGTACTATTTGTAGACCCATAATTTGTTTAAGAAGGAATGCACAGAAAGTAAGTCTCCGAATATTGGCAACAGTTTTCGGGAGTTCGAACGCATACATATACTTTGGGAAATACTATGTTTAAGTCAAGCTTAACTATATAGGCTACCGCGTCTGGCTTGTACACCAATGAACTACTAATTCCGAGTATAAGAGAAGAAGTGACTAAAGCCAACTGCATTAACCATTTCAAATCAAAGCTCAACGACGACTTGGGAATACATTTTTTTTCATGCTGCATATTCCCTTGAATTTTTCAGCCGCATGAATAGCAAAAGCAATGACGTCATGATTTCATAGTATCCGCAGTGCGCGACTACGTCCCCAAAGAAATCCTACATCGCCGATATCGATTATTCCGCGAAAGAAAAAAGTAACAATAAAAGCATCGTGTCTTTGCTTGTCGCTAATATACTCTCTAACAGAAAAAGAAGATCCCGATGTCGTCATCTTCCCTGTGGAAATTACTTCATGCATCATAATTTATTTCTCCAATCTATATAAGTACGCATTGATATGGCAGAGAGATGTTTTTTTTCTTTATGCAAATAATGCCATCTATCTTTATCAAGGCATCATATTGGTTCGAACTCGATATACGATCGACTGAGGGAGGCGCAGGAAAAGATTGGCTTTCTTTGATAAAATTATTGAACCGCGGACGCGATTGGAGAATAACGACGAGTTTCGTTAAATTTCTTTTCAGATCTCTTATGGCTTTTCTAGCATAACTCGCTTTCAGACAGAGTCTGATAAAGTTAACAAAAAGCATACTGTTTCGTTAAGTGGAAAACGTGAATGTGTGTATGGCGCTTTGTATAATTAAAATTTATCGCACGCCTTATAAAGTAGTGCGAGACGATAAGGGTATGACTGTCAGGCATCCTCTTAAAAGCTTACAATTACATTTCACATAATGGCCACAAAGAATAGGTTTACGACGCTTTGCCCATTATCTTGGCCGTTTCAATCACGCGATATCAGCGCCGCTGTAATACGACCTTAATATGAATTTTCGTTCTTATTCTCGAATGCACACGATGTACCTTGCACTCTTTTAACGGGTATATTTGCCAAGTTCACCAGTTATGTTATACCTGTGGTGGGCGGAAAATGATTGTTGTTTTTATGGGTATTCGTATTCCATACGCCAGTAGATTGACATCGAGTTTTGAAACCTTTTCCGAAAAATCTTACACAAAACACATCCACTTTTTCTGTGGCAACCGTTTTATTTCCTCCTTTTAGTTAAACAAATCAACGAAACGAACTTGCGAACATCAGCGTTTTAAATAAAAAAAGAAGAAAATTGATTCATTACAGTGCAGTAATTATTCGCAGCGAAATAGTTCTCGCTGATCCCCGTCATGTAAGAAAATCGCTCTCGCCTCGTCGCTATACATACATACGTAGACGCAGGTCTAAGTGTTCGATTGGACGTGCGATGTGTGTAGCTACATAAAAAGTCTGCGCGTCTCGTCCGTCGCGTCGCCTAAATAAGGCTCGATCTCTCGCCCAACGTGCTCAGCTCTTATCAAACGCCGAAGCATCGGAGCTGAGCTACTTGAGGAGAGAAATTCCTTTAACGCTCGACTCGCTATACAGACGCGGAAGAAGAACAAGAAGAGATTAATTTTTTCTCTCCACTGCAGACGCTGCTATATACCTACACACGACGGAGTAGAGTATAAGCTGCTGCAGTGCGGCGCTAAAAATGTTACGGGTGTACTGTACCGGCGCATTGTGTTTTAATTAATGAATTTTCCGAGCGCGCTTTTTACCTTCCGCTTTTTATCTCTCGCGCACGCGCGGCCGATTATGAAACCGGAATGCAAATAGCTGCAGCAGCGGATCTTGATATTCGACTTTTTCCCGAATGACGCGATGATGTAATCTGATGTGCGTTATTTTGCTTCGGGGTTTTTCGCCTTGTCATCCTCCTCGTCGCTTGTATCGCGTACACGTTTGTAACCGACTCGATATGATCGACTATTACATACCTTTTTGCGCGTCGGTGTTGAGATTTATAGTTGGAAAACCTTTGGAATCGACTAGTTCTTTCAAATTTCCTAGAGAGAGGAGCTAGTCTCGAAATGTAACGCGCTGTGTATTTTTATCTTTTTACGAGTTACGTAAACGCGTCGAGAATTCTTTCGCTCTATATTATGTTATCCAACGCGCGCTCCGGGCGAATTTGGAAATTGACAAAGCACTGACGAAGCCTAGCGATTATTGATAGACTGCAGTCACAAAATTTCACTAATTTCTTACAATTTGTAAAGTCAACGATAAAAGTATACCAACTAAATTAGATAAAACCCCGGTTTCAATAATAACAGTAAAACAATTATAGCATGAGCGGCCCGAGAAGACAGTTCTGAAATAGATATACCGCTATAAACACATCATGTGCGCAGACTCTGATGAGGAAAAGTGAAAAGCGCTCAGGCGCCACATATCTTTGCTCGACAAAGACTGTCGACAATCGGTATTCGGCATATACTAGAACTCGGCACGACGTTGCGCCGAAGAATATCATAACTCTCTCCCGATTATATCGCGCACTTTCAAGCACATTCAATTAAAAACGAATGACGCGCGTCCTCGGGCTCATTAGGTAAACATGAAGCAGAGATTTGCGCTAAGACGAGCACCTGTGCAGTCCCCTCCCAAAACGTGGCTCGACACCCTCTCCCTCAGAGGAGCACTTTTTAATTTCCAGCACTAATCTCCTGAAATAACGGCGCGGTAACTTTCTCGGGGAAAAAAAGAACGAAACCCGAGCGAGATAAGCTCTCGACTGTGTTCTATACACTGCAGAGTGGTGAGAGAGAGAGAGAGAGAGAGAGAGAGAGAGAGAGAGAGAGAGAGA
>QLSS01000194.1:33682-48035 GCA_024372645.1 Trichomalopsis sarcophagae | reverse complement strand
TCTCTCTCTCTCTCTCTCTCTCTCTCTCTCTCTCTCTCTCTCTCTCTTTCTCTCTCTCTCTCTCTAGTCAGCCCGGCTTTCCCCCCTTCTCGTCTATATGTGTTCTCTCTCTCTCTATCTCTCTCTCGAGCCTCGCTGCTGAGCTCTCGTGAAAAATGTATCGTCGGAGATCCGAGAGGTAACGACGGAGCTAAAGAGAGAACGAGAGAGAGAGAAATGGTAGACTTGTTAGTGTAGTTATCGCAAGGAACGCAGGCGCGATGACTTTCGGAGCTGCGGTTGTACGGTTTCAACAAATTTGGAAGTGGATACGCTGATGGGGTATGTAAGCGTATTTGCGCACGCGCGTGCGCGAGGAGTTGGCTGAATTATTATGTTGTAATTATTTAGTCGGAATTACAGGGCGTTATTCGTGTAATTTCGGCGCGATACGACTCAGCTGCATTACGTGATGAGAGCATTTCCGCGGGTTGAAATAGCAATGCACCTGCGGAATGAATAAATCATTTTTTAGCTGATTAATGACACAGTTTGCTTCGGGAAGGCTATTCTGGTTTGTTCGAACTTGTGCACAACTTTTACCGCACACGAGGATAGTAACGGAACACAGCTCCAGCAATACAAACGCAATGGTACTCGACGAGAAAAAAGGGCGCTGTATGCAATCGTAAAAAAAGATATGCCTCTAGAATTTTTTCCTTTCATACGGTTCGTTTTAAATCTAAAATGTTTGCTTTTGTTCCATCTTTCGAGCTACTATAGAGCTTTCAGAGCTTCTTCGTTAGCGAATTCTCTATCTCTGCTTCTCCCAGGCTATGTCTTCCCTGCGAGGGAGAGAGAGTCGAACATGTTCTGCATACGGAAACCGTACGTGTATACGCCTCCTCCTCGAGATATTAAGAGCGCCGAGAGACAAAAGAATATTGCGTGTTATACGCGAAAGAATTCCCTCGTTATATGCCTTGCGATTATATTTACAAAAAATGAGAGCAACATTGTTTTGCTGTGTTGAGTAACAATCTTCTAATATATAGAACCCTGTTTATACATTATTCACCGAGTGTATTCAAAGTTCTTACGCAACTTGCCGACACACGTCCCAAAGTTTTTACTCCGTAATTCGCCGATATTACGAAACTTCTTTAATATGTAGACAAAGATTTAAGGATAAATGACCAATGTCGAACCGCACGCACGCAATTAGTAGCCGCACAGACTCGTTCGACTCGATCTGTATAGTTGAGCTCAGTCGGAACAAGTTCGCAGCGAAAAATTTGCTGCAGAGATTTGTGTCTCAAAATTTCGAGCTTAATTCGCCGAGAAAGAGCTTAGAAGCGAGTAAAGCCTTTCTCTCTGCTGGTGATGCCACGTCTCGGCCGTGTCTCCTTCAGCTTAGACGTGTTCAACCGGGAGGATAATGCCGCAGAGTTCCGTGTCGTGTATAGTATAATACATGTATACCTGCTCGGGCAGAAGAGGTAAATACAAAGGAGAGAGCCTGGGATGGCAACAGTCGTAGAAAGAACAGAGTTATTAAGGGGAGAAAAAGCGAATAAGGCGCTGGAAAGAGAATTACAACGATGAATGCGCAGCTGCGGAAGCGTCTTCTATTGCGCTCGGGTACGTTGAGATATTTATTTTTGCTCTGCGATTCAAGGGATACGCTTTTATACGAAGGATTTTTTGTTTGTTTTTCGTCATCTCTACAGCGCAGAGCGGGATTGCTTTGTCGATGCTCTAAGTACACTGTTTTATCTTCGCGGGTTAACGGAAGATGTAATGGAAGTTATTTATATACAGCTTCCGACGGTTTATGAAGGAATAGACTTGTTACACTCTCGATATTTTTAACGGTGTGCACTTTGACCCTAGATATGCTGTGTGAACTTTACTGCCACGATCTCGTGGCAGGATTTTGCTCCTTAAAACAGTGCATCTTAACGAATATTCAATATCGGACTCGCGATAACAACGTGCACGTGATGAATTGCATGTATAGCGTTAGTGTTATACCGAAGAAGGCTTTTACTGAAAATCTCATACCTTTATAATCTTCGTGGAATCTTCACGCTTCAAATTTTTACAGAAAATAGCACTAGTTTGTATTAACCTTTTGCTCGTATTTCCAACATTGAAGACGTATCAGCTTAAAAGCTACTAAAGTATGTACTTGAAATATTTGAATATTTGACGATGTATAAAACGCTCGAAAAATGCAACATGCATAAGGGAGTACCGTGAAAATTCGATTAAAAAATATCGAGAAAATTATAAGCTACAAGCTAATTCGCGCGAATCTTACAACTTGTTTAAATAAAAATGTGACATGAACAAGTAACTTTGAATCCTTCGCAGAATTCTATTTTTAATGCTTTACGTGTATCTCTGCAATAACAAAACTTAATATATTTCAGAAGAAAGAAGTGACTTTTATATTTATGAAAGTTACAATGCCCGATTTGTCTGTGATTTGTAGTTTTCTGGTATGAGCCAGGCAAAATTAAATCTTCTTTGATCTTGAAGCCAGATTCTCTTATTTACAGCATTAAGTTATTAAATTTTTTTTCGAGTTTATAAAATATAGGCGTATTTTAGGAGAAGCGCCTCTCGAAACAACTATTCTTAATTAAGGTAATTCATTTGTTTCAACTACCGCAACAACAGACAGTAAACATATACACGCTCACTTTGAAAGTTTTGGTTTATATTTACGCAACATAAATATGTATTTTCTCGGTGCAACTATGCTAATATATTACGCTGATTATAACTTTACAGGAAACGTACCAACTTTTTCAAACTATGAAGAAGTTTCAACGCAAAATTGTTTTCTTTTTTTTTTAAGATAGGTGACTAGTTACTGATTATCAGCAGAAGATGCACGATGTTCATCACCTAGTCTTGATGAAACGATAATTAAGATGCAAGGGTCGATAAGGAAGCCACAACTGAGCATGAATATTAAAATGTATTCATAAGCTGTAATCTCGAGTCTTTGAGGTCAGGCGCGTACACTCTCCAAGAAGAAACACAATTAAAAAAGACAAGCAGGTCGTTTGTAACGAGCAACAAACCGCAGAGCCGTTTAAACACAATGCATCGCCGTACAAATTTTATTGACAAATCAGCCGGAACTCGGTCGGTTGTAGCAACCCTCCAGGCATCATTTTTATTCCCAAAACGCAGAGGAACAAACGAAGCGAATGACCATCAGAAGAGCCGTCCTGATTACAACCACGTTGTTTTTCCCGTAAAAAAGCACAAGGACGAAGCGGAAAACGAGCGCACACGTACCATCGAAAAAACCAAGAGAGAGATCCTCTCCGAACAAGAGGTCGTAAATTTAAAGATCTAAATAAAGCAGTCGGATGACTGATCGAGAGGCCAGATTCAGAATAGTCGCAGGGGGAGAATGAGATGCACGAAGCTCTCGGCGTGTATGCGCTTAGCCGGGCACAAATCCAGAGAAGGGTGTGCCTGAAGAGGGAAGCGTAGGCGAAAAGGGGATCAATAGATTTTACGGCTGCTGCTTAATTTACTCTCGGTTACATCCCTACGCTGCTACGCCTTGTTTCAAAGTTTTTACGTATACGCCCAAGCCATTCGGAAATTCGACAGCCGCTATACGGTCAAATGGATCGTAAAGAGTCTACGCGCGCAGCGTTTTTCTTTCCTTCTTTTTCCGTACTTCGCAGGCAAATAAATGCGTGATTTGGAAAATTGGATTTTACTCAAAGTCCTTCTCGTATTCATGCGCCGCGAGGCTGATGAGAATCTCTCGCCGGGGTCAATATTTGCAGCGACTAATGCGCCGACTCTCTGAATGAATCAATTGATGCTTTTAATTAGATGGTGGGCGAGGAGCGAAGGAAATGATTGTATATAGATCGGTCTTATTTGATTACATTCAGTGGGAAACCTATTACATTGGAAGTATCTTAATGTAAATCAGTAATAAAGACGGAATATGTTGGAGTCAAAAACGTCGAGGACTGAATTGGAATTCCGATCGGCGATGATAGTAATTTCAAATTTGAAAGATCAACTTACCAACGAACGGTGGCCTAACACACACACACACACACACACACACACACACAGAGCGGCTTTTTGATCAATACGAGTCATCTGCAAGCAGTCACGTACGTCCTGACTTGCTACTCCACTAGCAACTTCCAGAAATGGACTCTCGGTACTCTGGGGGCTTGGCGGATGCGCAAAATACAGTCGCGCTCTGTACTTTTGCAATTATCGTTTTCTCGCTGAATCGGGTTCTCTTGTGAAATCGATCGAGCGCGGCACTATATATAGGTACACCTTTCGAATATAGTGAGTATAAGGATGGCGATTTAAAATCCATAAAATTTTCATATCGCCCATCGGTATTTATTATGTCCGTATGAGAAAGATGAGTAAAGTTGAAACGGCCTCAAGTTGGAATGACTTTACCGTTCAATATGTGTTTTAGTGGATATTAGATGATGTCCAATAATATCGCGGCGATAAAGAAAAGTTAGATCGAGTATAAACCGCCGTTATAAAAAAAAATGGGAACTGCCGAAGGAGTTATCGGTTGAGAGGAAAAAAAAAATTATTCTGTGTTTTACATTTTATCTGCAAATAGTCGACGTTAGCGAATAATAAGGTAAGTTTTTACAACACCACGAGTGTCTAATCTCTCGTCTATTTCCTGCGCGCGGTTATCAGTGTTTTTTCAGTTATACAGTACTAGTTTTATTGCCAGGAGGCTTTTTCAATCAGATTAAGCAATTCAAGACGACGTACTCTTGATTTGTTTGAACAAGTTAAAACTTGAAGTTGTAAGTGATCCGAGCCATAGATATCAACGTCAGCTCTGATTACGCACGAAAATCGATTTAAATCACTCGTTTTTTTTTTATAGCTTTGTTTGTTGAACGTGAATGAGTCGCGCACGTTTCTACAAAAAATTGTAAATCAAATCGCGAGATCAATATAAATTCCTACCGAAATATTGAATCATATCTTAGTTCCCAATTTATACGTCAACTCGAGAACAACTACGTCACCGTTGACGTTGCAACGCAGTAAATATTCCGTACGCTTGGTACATATCTTTAAAACTCGTCGAATCAGCTGTTCGATCCATCGAGTTCGCATTATTACCGAGCGAAATTGTAACTACAGTCGAAATATGTTAAGCGTCGAGGGTATCAAGCGGCAATTGTAAATCCAAATGAGAGGAAGGTCGAATTTAATTGCCTGAAAAAGTATCAGGAGCGCAGGCGGGCGAGCCACGCGCACACAACAATAACCGTTCGATGAAACGCGATCGCGTTCATCGAGCTGAATGCAATTACAATCGCTGCATTGTTATTTTCGGAGTTATACATATAGCTGCAGACAGGGCAGAGTATGCGGCGCTTGAAAAAGTTCCGCTTTCGAAAGCTCGGGGCCGTTTTCCCAATTCATCGCGGAGCTCGTATAGCGTGAACTGCGTCGATATCGGAACAACGACTGCAGAAGCTTCTAACGATGCCAGTGCAGCTGGAATCGACCAATTATTCCGCATAAATATGCACATGAACAACGAATTTCACTTGTCACTTGGACAAGGCGTCGTACAGAGGGAAAGTGCGCGTGCGGCGACACTTTTTGAATGGACGTCACGTAGTGCTCTGCCAGGCGCAATGATTGTATCTCGAGACAACGACGGCGACGAGCTCTCGTTATCAACTAGTCGGGCCTCTGATGAATTTCCTTCGTTATCGCGCTGTATTTTTCTAGCTGAGCATGATCCGCTGATGGAGCAAAGTCGAGCACAGCAGCTGATGATCACGTTGTTTTCGTCTGGCACTTCAGTGCGCTGCTCTTCTCGTGTTTTATTGACGACGCGACTTTGTCATTTGCTGTGGTTGGACTTGCAAAGGTGTTAATGTAAAACGGCACACACTGCCGGTCATAAATTAACATTCACAGCGAACGCCAGCAACAATAATTCCAATTACACGACCAAAGCCAGACAAAGGGTCGAAATAACCGTTCCCGCACTTGCTATTAATGAACATAAAATCAGGTCTAAAAACCCAGCAGCAGCCGTCGAAACAAATTCCCCTCTCGGATTCGGCGCAACGTATGTGTGCCTGCGCGCGTGAGCCCGAAACAATCGTCGTCTGCGGCAGCCTTTACCCAACCGCCCACGTGTTTCCTCGTTTGCTCGTGATTGCGGTTGCGGCAGCGGAGGCACGTCAAACCAGAGTCGCCAAGGGACGGTCAAAGGGACGGAGGGGGGGGGGGAAGGCAAGCTAAATGTCTAGCCAGAGCTCGACTAGAACTACTACCGCAAAATACCGAGCCTTTTGCAGCAGCGTGCAAATGGACGACGCGATTATTGCCCTGGCCTGAACCAATATTCAAGCTGCTTTCATATTCTATGAGCCGCGAAGTTAGCTCGCTGCGGACGCCCGCGCCGGTGCCGCTTGGGATTTGAATTTTGTTGTCGTGTCTTTCATCCTTGACTGTGGACCGATTCGAAGTGGCTCGATTATTATTTTACTTATACTCCACAAAAGCTTGAGAGCAAAGTATTATACAACTGAGCTTCGACGTTATCGTCGCACTTCGCCTGATGAATCCAGTGAATAATTGATGCGACTCTTTCGAGCGAATCATCGCGCGAGAGCCCTTGAAATATTCGTAACTGCTCATTTGACTTCGAAACTGTAACGAGAGGGTAAATTTCAATCGTCAAAGCAAAATGTAATTACAATGGCATTTGTTGCAGTATACGAGTTTGCAACTGCAGCCTATCCAGCTGGGGGACTCGCGTATACGTCGGGATAGCTTTTCCAGCGAGTGCAGCGTCATTTCCAGTGGCCCGAACTTTATAATGTGCTCGTGGTAAGCGACACCTCGGTAAGTGTCCATTTTCATCGGGCCGCAGAGAACTTCATTCCTGTGAAAGCACACACTTATGCGGAGCTTTCACGTGCTGAGAGCGTGTGGCTGGGGCGGATGAAAGAACCGACCACAAAGCGGGAGAGAAAGCTTTTGGAAATGATTAAAAATTGCGCTGAGCTCAGTAGTGCCGATCATACAAAATATCTCGGATGTACAGCGCAGAAGTTGTGAACGTTTTACAATTTTCCGCTTATTTTCGAACCGGTATACTTTCAGAGAAGAGAACCGTGTCGACAGGCCGTATTGATTTTACACACCAGGTTACGGTTCGTAAATCGAAATGAAAAAAATCTCAACGGGCGTCGACGCGATGGAAAATTATTGTTTGCACGGCAACAATATTTTCCAACGAAAAACTGGCAGCTCTTAATTGGAACGATGCACTCGTATAACTGGGAATTATGGCGCCTCGTTATACTGAGCTGAAAGCGTCAGCTGTATACACACAGTTGCGCGATTCTGACTACTGCAGACTATTCGGAATTAAGTCAACAACATTCGCCCCGAGATACAAAATCGCACCCGAGGGTGAACACGTCAATGCTAATTTGATCGTTATAATTGGCTGAATTGTACTCCTGTCCGATCGGTTGCCGTAAGCGACCTAAGTACAATACGCTGCCGAATACAAGCACGTGTGTTTGCGGGAATGAATCTGTAGAGGATGTGCGATGCCAGATTCGTTTCTGAAGATATTTTTGTTCAATACTTACGAAGTGTGGTTTATGGCTTTGCTTTTACGGATGTGAATCACACATCCGGGTTCGAAGTGTAATATCTTGATTTATGGAAAAGGATGTACTCATATAAGTTTAAGTATTATATTTCCATTCACGTGCGAATGCGATCGTATAATTCGAATCATTAAATCGTGATTAGAGGAGACGAGAGCTGGGACAGCGTCATCACCGAAATGTTCTATGCGCGTAATAAGACGCGCGCGCGCGCGCGAGAGAGAGAGAGAGAGAGAGAGAGAGAGAGAGAGAGAACTGATAAACTGGAATCTGTTTGATAAGACACGTAATTAAGTGATATCTAAACTCGCTCTAGAGTCCTCTTATCTATAACTATGTAATATATACTATTGAAGAGTCTTGCGCGCGGTAAGCGACGATAACGATATTTAATTAGGATAAGCTTTGTATCCGCCTGTGTTTGTCTTTTAATAAGGTGAAAACGTCACGGAGCTCTCGCCGCTCTGTTTTTTCTCTCCGAAAACGTTCATGATTTACACACGGCGAATAACCACACATCTCAACTCGCAGCACGGGTAGTTAGACTTTGCTCAGTTTGTTGTACCCGCGTGACTAAAAGGAATGATAAATTAGGTCGTATAACTTTAGATCAGTAGTAGAGATGCTCATACGGCAGTAAAAATATTCATGAAGTCACAAAATTTTCCTTCCTCTAGGAAAAATCCACTGTTTCTCTTGCTTAGAGCATCTACAAAAATTTCCTCTCGACACGCGCTCCCTAATAAAAACGCTCATTCGACAAAAGAAAAATTCATGTCCACCGCTGTTACGCGAGAGCTGCAATAGTAGGAAACCGTTGCAGTCATATTAATAAAAAGCCAGATAAAACTACGCGTGTGTGCTATATCTCCTGCCGCATTGGAAAGCGTTGTGCAGGACAACGGCGCGCTGAATGTGAGCGCACCAAAGCGTCGAGCGCATACGCAACGGAAGGAAATCGCGTTATTCGGAAATTGGCCGTCTTGCGCACAGTTCACCGCTTGGGAACTCGGACGAAAGAAAGAGATGCAGGAGGATATAAAAGAAACGGTGGGTAACGGCTAATGATTCAAAAAATAGGTAGAAGTGAGAGATGCACGGAATATAAGAATAATAGAGAAGAACGAGAAGGGTTATAAACAGTGGTAAAATTATCATGGAATAATTCGTTATCGTGTGCATCCACCTGTATCAAACTTCATACAAATTATGATCAAAATATAATTTTAATTATGATGCTCGTATTGCGTAAGCATTAATATATTGTATGCAGGTGAAAATCGAGCAATATTGCATTTCAGTATGCATGCGTTTGAGATTGTTAATATAAATGAAAATATTAAATGTTTTGATTATATTGCTGGCAAAGGTACAGTTCTCGCCAATTTCGAATAAACGGCGATAATTTGGTATTTCGGTGTGTACAAAATATGAGTAAATAGTAATTCATAAATGCTTACTTCAAAGTAAATTACTAGCGTACTTTGAGTAATTGTAATTATATGCTATGTATATATTGTTCGTGGTAAACACGGTCTATACTTGATTAGCCGGAACTCATACGTGAAACGTTTGGGACAGCGAATTTCCTTGTCAAAGACGAAACGTGGAATGATTTTTGGGGAAGAAAATTAAATCCAGTTGGAAAACGATTCACCAGTGTATACTGCATAATACAGTGACACAGGGGGATAAAGTTCACTGCCATTTCGTCGTGTGATACAGAGTTGAGATTTACTGCTAAGCATAATTACGACGTACCTCACGTGACTCTCAGTCTACAGTCACAGCAGTAAACACAAAAATTTAAAGAATAAACGAACTTAATAAGTAGCACAATTGTCATTCTCCCTACACAACCCGCATGTAGAGTAACGCCATTACAATGTACCGTTACACGATACGCTTCGCAGACTCGCGTTTCCGAGTGTAACTCCAAACTGCTCAATTCCGCGCATGAAGGCAACAAATGCGCGAACCCACAGCCAGAAATTCGAATATTCAAAGT
This sequence comes from Trichomalopsis sarcophagae, assembly GCA_024372645.1. NCBI lineage: Eukaryota > Metazoa > Arthropoda > Insecta > Hymenoptera > Pteromalidae > Trichomalopsis > Trichomalopsis sarcophagae. The sequence continues at coordinate 38,354 of QLSS01000194.1, read as the reverse complement.
GTTTCTCGGAAAAAGGTCCATATTGCGGAGCTTACACACTGCGGCCAATTTCCCAAGCTGATGCCTGAGTACCTATTCTCTCGCTCGAAAGCTCATTGAGGAACATACCGCACAAACAACACCGCACGAAGAATCGAGAGCAAAGAGGATTACGCGAGCTGAGGAGAGAATGATTCGAAACTCCCGCCCCGCTGACGTAAGAGCTGCTTTACTCTTGCTTTCCGCATATAAAATCCGGAAATTTCGTTGCGCAGTGTATCTAGATGGACGATGCTTTTTTTCAAACCGAACTCTTACGTGCGTGCTATTTTCAGGCGAGTTTTTTCCTTTCGAGCGGGAATGTTGAACGGCGTTAACTGCACGCAATCGGAGCGGTCTTTAATTTGTTTTACAGAAATAGAAGGGGCGTTAATTGCGATTGCGGTGTGCGCCGGGTTTTGATGATTGTTGTAGCCTTCTCCCCCAAGAGTTTAAACCTATCGCTTTGGGAGGGGATTTAAAAACTCGATTGCTTCGATCAGACGATGCGGTGAAAAGTGTGCTTTATTCAAAGCGTTCTTAATTTGTGTGAAATGTATACTTTAACATTTATGTTTTAATTTGAAATTTTCCGTGTGCCCGGAATCCGGTGAAACGTTAAGCTTCTCTATTGTACTAATGTGTAGAGCAAATTTTACGTATGTATCTGACAAAAAAAAATGTGAAATAAAAAGAACCGTTTCCAGGAATCCACGCGCACATTCGAAAGTGAAAAAAAGCTTCTTTCATGATTGAAAAATAGTTGTACGATATCCAATCGACGGCGAATTTAAATACATGAAATTATACCAAAGACTTTAGATGCGCTTCGTATGCAGTTAGAATACGAGCGGCCAAAACAGCAGCTCAAACAAGGCAGATTTAGGCACTATACTATATCTAGGAAATGGAAAAGTGCCTATGCACCACCTATGTCCCCCTGTCGCAGACACCTTTTATCATCATAATTACCCAATCTTCACTTTTTGAGGTTAGGAATTCAAACTGATTGATTACCATGTCTTTTTTCAAGTAGAAAGGTACATAAACAAAGCTCATTAATCCGTCAGTAAGCTTTAGTACGACCCACAACGTTCCTCCTCTCTAAAATTATTCACAAAAAAGAGTCGCAGCGCACAAAGCTTCCTAGACGTTTTCCACAAATCTCAGACTTTCCCTGCCCCTCTGCCGACGACTTTGCATAAAATTCAGCGCGACCCTAAATTCCAGATAATACCCTCACAACGGCCGAGGGCGCGCATACGCATAAATGCATGGATTTTTCGCGGCGCCTCTTAATACCCGGGGCTCGGCTATACATGCGCTGCGCTGCAGCAAGCCTACATCGATGTTCCTCGGCGACACGCGTACACACGCACACATTTTCGCACGAACGGACACCTACGCGTGTACGTGTATATCGCAGTCTCGCGTCATCGCGGTGCTGGTGGCCCAGTTTCCCGCTGAACCCCCGCGAAAGCTCTACTCGCTCCCCTTCACTGTGCTCAAGCTCGGCTGCTCCAAGACCGTAGTGGCGCCATCTGGCGTCGGTTCGAAGCTGCGGCGATCCTCGCTTGGTAAGTTCCGACTGAGGGTAGAGCTTCCGGTGAGGTTGCGTCGACGGTGCGGCCGAAAGCTCGTTGGTTGATAAAGTCGAGAGCGACTAGAACTACTGACGCTACCCTCTGACGATAATCGACTACGTGTGTAGCGGGCTTCGAGTAGTAAATAATCTCGGAAGCTGAGCAAGTGGGTAATGCTGATGGACTTGAGAAATATGGAGCGGGATGGCCGGCAACTGCTTTTTCTTGTACACTGCTCGCTCTCCCGCATCCGATCATATCTCGAGCGACGTTTTCTCCTCTTCTTCCTCTCCGCGTTGATTGACTGTATTACGTATGTGCGACGCAGCTGGAGATAGAGTGCCGACGCTTTATTTTTGCGAGCAAAGCTGTTCGGAGAACTGATTAATCTGTTGAGTGCTCGCTGATGCGCACTGCAGAGAGCGATAGAGCTGGACCGTGTATAGTAAATTACAGGGGCGGTCACTGCCTTTCTCGTCTATAGCCGCCTACTGTTCCAACATCCGTAATATGGATTGGATTTTTTTTCTCCCGCGAGAGCAATTTGGCTGCGAGGGGACTTTTGTTCGAAAAATTTTATCTCGATTGCTTCTCTCTGGTTTTTGCGGCTGCTTGGATTTTGCACCCAGCCTTTGAATAGTCGGTTCTGTAATACGTGTAGCGAATGGGTGATAAAAGTTAATGGCCCAAAGATATGCCAAAATCGCTACTTTCGAGTCTTATATTGCGCTGTTAAGTATAAAAGCACGGGGTGTAATCAGTTGTGCGGGCTGCGGGTGTCGGGTTTTCAAACTCGCGAATTTCGAGACAATAATTACGAGAAAGAGATTAAATTGCTTTCAGTGGAAATAACAATGAGTTCATTTCGGAATAACGTGATTTATTTGTTCGACTCGAGTTCCAAGCGCCACTGCTCAACCGGCACGTAGCTCTCACGTAAATCCGTGAACTTTGCTTTTATGTAACTGTAAGCCCTCGTGCTGAGTAATTAGGCTAATTGTTTACAACTGCTCTTCATAAGAATCTAATCTAAACTCGAGTTGCACTAGGCGTTGTTTCGTGCTTTGTTTTCGTTTTAGATCACTCTAATCTGCGAAGATAAGTTAAAAATTGTTAATTGAGAATGAAAAATAAAAGTAGCCAGAGATTAAGATTAAATCGAAAATTGCTATTCTATTGATGCACTAAATTACCTTCGATTATCCGCTCACCGGAGATAACGCACACAAACTTATAGAACGAGGATGAATACACTGTGTATAGAGCAGCGTTTAACGCCGACGAAAAAACAAAGCAAACGGACATTTTTCCAAAAAAGCCAAACAACCAAGAGGAAAAACAGCGGCAACAAACAAAATCTGCATAATTCAGTGTACTCTCTCACGGCGCGTTTGAACCGGACTCGTTTGCGCGCACCCGAAAAGCTCGAAAAAGCTCAGTCGGTGTTTCCCCCCCCCCCCCCCCCCCCGAGCTATTTCATATTAAAATTTCGCGTAGCGCGCTCTCTCCCCTATTCCCCTCAGCAAACTTTTAAAAAATCTCTCCTGATTCAGCGCATGCACTCCCTCGGCTCGATCCGGCAGCAGCACGTGCGCCGTGGGAAACAAGCGCGTTTTAATTGCCCGTCTCGCTTTTACCGCTATATACACACATGCTATAGCTATATCCGCAAGGATTTCAGCGGTCAAAGGTCCAGCGCTGATCTGCCTCTTGATTCACGTAGCGGGAGTGATATAGACAGGAGCGTCATACATAGCGATAATAACTAGCTCGCTCGCTCGGTATAACTTTTTTTAATTAATGCACTGTGCAAGCGCGCACGTACGTACGTCGGAGCAGCGTAGCTAAAGCACAGCAGCAGCTGCGTTGAACTTGCTTGATTGGTTTAATCATCGGCCTGAATTATTTAGTGGATTATAGGCTTGTCGGTGAGCGAGCGCTCGCGCGCAAATCGTCTGATGCTGCTGCTGCCTTGCGCGCAGCACCTATATAGGTGCACGTCATACGCTCGCGCGCATGTAAGGTCGAACTTGGGGCGTAAAGGTATACACGCGCACGCATCGAGTATATGCTCTCCAGCATCAAAGCCTTCCTGATTGGATTAACCGGACGATGGGAAAGTCGTCGTTACATACTCGTGTATGCTTGTGGGAGCTTTTTATGTTTTTTCGGTGTCGGTGATTGTTTTTCTGCACTTTTAAAATTGAATCGTTCGCGGGATATTTTTTCATTGTTGTTGGGAGGATACGATGATGACACAGTCGCGCGCGGCGCTCATTTTCAAAATGTAAATATACACAAAACTAGTTCTGCTTCGTCGCGGCGTTGAGTAACCGCGCGGACTTCGGTCATTAACACCTGTTCCGAAAAAGTATAGTGATAAATAGTATGGATGTCTATTTTTACATACGCCGCCGAGCCAGCATTATCGTAAATTTTTGTTCTTCTCCGATGGCTTAGAGGTTATCATTATTTTCTGAAAGTCCGTCAGAAAAAGACACCCACCGCACGTGCGCACCGCAAATGCCCACGTGCTGACGTCACAATAGAATTTCGGAAACATAATAATTTTCGGCGCGAGCCGGGCCATTGTTCGAAATTTACTGCTTCACTGACAAATTCATAATATCAGAATGTATTCATGCCATGGGTTCTCGAATTATTTTTAAATGCGTGATGTAAGTACGCGGCACGTTCGTGTAAGTTATAACTCGATTTTCCGAAGATCAACATTATCCCAAAGCAGTCGAAACAAGAATTTTTCGAAAAAAAAATCAGCCTTTAGATTAGTAGGGAATAAACAATCGTCAAGGTCGAACGAAGGAGCTGAATATTTTTATAAATCTCCTAAATTTGTCTAAAATGACACATTAGGCTGATGTATCGCTCGGCGATCTATCATTGCAGAAGAATGATATGCCGCGTGGAAATCCGCCACGAGATGTTGTCCTATTTTTTTGCGCTCTATAATTAATCCTAGTAACTCTCTTTTCCGTCTCTTCAATCTTGGAATTCTTATTCTCCCTCTCTCTCTCTCTCTCTCTCTCTCTCTCTCTCTCTCTCTCTCTCTC
>QLSS01000194.1:0-33672 GCA_024372645.1 Trichomalopsis sarcophagae | reverse complement strand
TCTCTCTCTCTCTCTCTCTCTCTCTCTCTCTCTCTCTCTCTCTCTCTTTCTCTGTGTGTCTCTCGCGGTGTACCCTGTGCTCGAAATTCTTGCCGAAAAATTCTTGGATCGCCGAAAGTCACGATCAAGAGAGGGAGAGAGAGAGAGGAGCGCTAAAAATAAACACTACATATTTGTTCCAAATATTTTCACGTGTACCGCGTAGTCAAGTGAAAAAGTTTTCGGTATATATTTAAATTCGAACAAATTGAACCGATTACCACGGAAAGCATCGTAAACAAGTCAACCGCACGGTAGACACATAAATTGTTGTTCTTCTGTTTCCTTAATTTTTTTTTTTTTGTATTTTTAGATAAATTATTTATGTAATATACAGCGTCACCGTGTATCGCTGGTACATAATTCAGCTCTAAATCAACACGAAAATTGAAATTCTGCTCAATAAAGCACATGCGCTGTAAACATTAAGAGCGTAATTTCACGCGAAAAAAGTGTCGCGCATAAAACAAACTCAGTACGCGAATATATTTAATTTCCCCTCTCTTTCCACCTGCACAACATTCTCGGGGCTGATTTATAAGTCAGCCGAGGATAAGCTGAGCTGGTGGGCTTCTAATTTTTCGCAAAGCCGATTATGCTAATACGGAAAAAAAGTCCGGCGGCCGGTCCCCGTATTTGCATAAGACCGTGCGTTGCACCGCTGAGTTATAAAAGCCCGGTAGAGCCAAATTTCACGCGTCGCCAGTGATTTACGCGCTCTTCGTGAAAAATCTCCAGGGGCATAAATTTACCTCTTTATTCCAAGAGTTCTGTGGAATGCCGGAATCGCAATTTGAAAAAAACGATGTATCGCACACCGCTGCGCGAGTACTCACCGAACTTCGTGGCCTACGACTACGGTCCAGCCCCTCCTCCTCCTCCTGTCCTTGCGACGGAGCTGTTCGAGCAAGTCGACTCGTTCCATGGCTACGAGGCTCTTCTCGCGCACTTTCACAGAACTCGAGAGTTGCTTGTTTATATCCGCGACTGACGCGCGCTTCTCGAGTTTTCGCACTTTCTCTCTTCTCTCGCACTTCAGAGAAGCATTATGCGATGATCGCGAGATATTTATTATCTACTACACGCCGGGCAAGTGGCTCTGCGCTATTACGGAGGAAGGGCGTATCAGCAGAGTTAACTGACTAGGTACCGGCGCAGCGCGCGATTCACTCGATCCCGCGCGACGTGTGTTTGTTTGCTCGGCGGCGAGCGTAATTTATTTTCGTACTCGAGAGACAGAGAGGGCTCCGAGTATACGTCGTTAAATTTTTTCGCGATACGGAGCGATAGCTTCCTCAGGTATTTCCGCTCCACTGTGCGCGAGCGACTCGTGATCCGCGGAAGGAGACGATCATGCGGGTTATTCCTTTGTCTATTTTAAAAATTCCGCTGAACTTGGCGTTCGAGGTACAACGAGTGAATCAGCTGCGATCGCGAGCCGGTCGAGAGCGAGAAATTTTGGCAATATCTCGGCATCCGATGTTTGTTTCTTCCCTCTCCTCTTCAGCCCTCGCGCACGTACACACCTACTACACACACAGACAGTTCGGCGCGAAAATCTCAATATCGCGCAAGTAGCCTGCAGCAGAGCACGCGCACTCGTACATATGCCATTTGTCGAGCTTCGCCACGAGCTTTTCTCGGCGAGTTGGCCAAACGAGACAACGGCAACAACGGCCGGCTATTCAGCAATGCATCGAGCATCGGAGCTCATTCACTGCGCTCGATCGATATCGCGCAGCGGACCACGTGTGCTCCGGCGAATTAGCCCCTCTGCGAGATCGAGCTGTATGCGCCACTGCTTGGATTATTTATCACCGCGCGGGTGACTTGTTCGTTATAGGTATACAGGTACACACACACACACACACACATACACACACACACGTATAGACAGAGTGGAAATCGGGGCAATAAGCGCGGGCGGCATCAGCGACCGAGCATCGCGACGCCGAGCACCGGACTGACTTTTCGTATTGTATTTATAGAGAGGAGAGCCTCCGCTGCGCGCGTGGATTATTTTGAACCGCCCGCCGATCTGCTTCCTTTCTCACGTGTGTCGCGTGTCGCGCGTCGTCGCCGTCGCCGTCGTCCCACGGCACGGAGAGAGACGGACTGTACAGCTGAGAGCAAGAGAGAGAGAGAGAGAGAGAGAGAGAGAGAGAGAGAGAGAGAGAGAGTACGCGCGTTTATATTAGATTTCGCCTCTTGGCCACGAGCGCCGCCGCTGGCTGCGATGCTCCGCTGCTCTCTTTTCTTCGTACCTTTCTCTCCGTCTTGGTCCGTCTCTTTCTCTCGCCTCTTATCTCATAGTCTGCGTACTTTTGCTCGACGAGCTTTCTTTCGCCTTTAGGTCTGTGTACCTTGGACTTCGATGTCGTCCCCTTTTCTCGCCCGTCGCTGCAGCTCGACTGAATTAAGGCCGAGCGAAGATGCCTCCGTACGTGCTCCGGTGTTAACTCTCGGGAGAGTATGTAACCGCTGCAAGTGGGCTTTTAAACTGGAAATCGATGAGCGTGTGCATAACTTCGGCGAGAAAACGAGATCTTTCGTAATCTCGCGGGGATCGCGGTGCTCGATGCCAAATTTGAAAATATTCCATTCAACTTGTTTCGTACACTGTATTTATTCAGAGTAAACCCATCGCGCAGCCAGCTCGAGCGAATATTGTAGGCGCAGCCCGTGTGCTCTTAAAAACTGCGAAAAAGCCTTCAGCCTCGAGAGCAGCTGTAGTTTTGTGGATACGCCTTTATATTACGCAGTCAAAAAGATTTAAATCATTTTTCCAGACGCTTCCTGCTCGTCGCCTAATGCTGTGCGCATCTATTATATAGTTCAGTGTACGGAACGTAGCAGAAAAAAAAATCGCGTGGGTTACACTGATCTAAATGAACTCGACACTGGCTGACCTTAGAATCAGATATGCGTCAACTAGTCCCGCGCGTATACCTTCCAATTTGCCATGCTTTATATTTTCATAATTTATGCTTTAATATATACTTTATAAATTTAAAGCCGGTTATAATAATAAACAGCGCTGAATGTGCGCGATGAACTTCGATTACTCTGCTGTCGGTTATTTGAAGGTCGTGTCGAAAGTTCCGGCCTATAAGATCAAACTACAGGCTGAGAGCTCATTCTCCAAAGCTCGAAAATACCTACCATAGTTTAATCAAAATCCATGGCCCGGAAGCTCAAAACTCTCCTTGTTAGGAGAACAAGGATTAGAAAGTTCTCAAATAATACAATCGATGTAAGGTAATCTTCATCACAGACTACAACGCTAATTAGAATCTTTCCTCTTCGCGTAATCGGTTGTTGATGATGTGCTATTACGGCATTGAAGAATCAATATTCGCAGAACATCACTTAAAAATACCCTTTTCAATCGTATTATTCTAATTTTTTCATAAACAAATATTTCAATGACTTTTGTTGACACGTGTATTAAATGGACGCGAAGAGGCGCGACGGGAAATCAATTTCAATCTGTTATCTCAGATTATTCGACTGTCACACTTTTTTCACAAACTTCGTGTTTTTTTCCAACTCTTTTATCTTTTTTTCCGTCGCATTTTCTGTCGATCCCCCGTTCGCTCTCTATCTCTTTTTAAAGTAGCGAGAGTTCCTCACAGTAAAGTACGAAAATAAAGGACACGATCGAATATTTTACAAACTTTAATACCACCGCTAAAGTCTGTCAAATGCAGGTCTCGGGACTCGTAATAAGTTGGTAAATATCGTGAACTTTGAACTACACATTGGAAATTGAAGATAAAAATATGTTCTCAGCGGGTTTATATAGAAATTCGTGGAATCTCGAGACTTTAAAATTAAGAGAAGATATAAATAAAGGCTAAAAATAACGCGAGAAAAATCGCGCGCTTTTAAACAAAAGAATTGTTTTTTGAGGGCACGCGAACTTATTACCAAATCTTTTGTGTGCCGCAGTTTCGAGAAAAAGGAAATGAATATCATTTTCGCGCGCGTGTTTTCAAAATAACTCTAATAGTTGTATATGCTACAATTCACCAATAATTCAAACAACAAACAAAGTATAACAACCCAAGGATATTTTTGCCTGTAACCTGTATGTTCTTGTGCTATTTACGAGAGCCGCTCTAAATATAGCTCGAAAGTATCATGCAAGTCGAAGCATCGCGGTGAGATGCATTATAAATAAAATGCGAATTTTTATTTATTGCAGAGTATAATATGAGGCAAATACACTATGTGAGTATTTTGAAATCATCGTTTCTAAAAATGTAAAAATCATACCGAAACCCCAAATGACGGAGAAAACACGAGATGAAAGTGAAGCTTAATTAAGCTGCCATATTCTACAAAAAGATGTAGATCTATTCATCTCATACGAAGACATGTCAGAAAAAGTAAGATAAAATTATCTCCGACTGTGTTTGGAATTTCAATTTGGCTCAAGACTGTGCAAACAGATGTCGAATTCGTTTTTTTAAGCCAAGGTTCTAAACGTCATTGAAAATTCTAGTTTCTTTCTCTGTTGTAGCTGTAAAAAATGTCCACAAAAAGTGCAATAACATCGTTAAATATGGAACAACGCAAACCACGTCTCCCATTTATCATTTCCCCGTGTGCTCTTTAACTCAACTTTTTTTTACTCCTCGTATAAAATAGAGCCGAATGTCTTTGATATATATTTTAGTGCACTTTGAATGATGGCGCAAGTTCGCATAAGATACTCGGAATAGTGACCCATCATATATTTTGCAGTGTTGGTACTGAGCAAACACTTTTAATGCAGTTTTACCAACTTCTTATCCATATATTGACTGTAAAAGTTTGCGTCTAAAACTTATGATTTCGCATAAACTTTCTGTAACTTTATTGTTCAAATATTTTTTCCACACGCCTCGTTATACGACACATCTTCGAAGCCGTTGCTACGAGCAAAATTACAGCGGAAGTTTGCCCATACGCAGTATAAACACTGAAATCAACGATTGAGTAAACCATTAAAGAAATTTTCCTTTTCACCTGCAGTGCGAATGCGATTCAACGATGAAAGGTGCGAAAAGTCAGAAAGTTGAATCCGAACATGTAGACGCAGCATGGACGGCGCTGACCTCAAGACTTTTTAGTGTGTCCGGAAATACGAGGCGAGAGTAGAGCTTGCGTTGCTCTCCTTCTCTTTCTCTCTTTCTCTTTCCATCTCTTCGTCTTAATAAGCTCCGCGCCGCTGCTGAGAGCCGAGGGAAACCGAAGCGTTACCCGACTCGAGCTTTAACAACACGGGCGTTTCGAATGGAAAATATTTTTGCAGTTGTCGCTTTCGCAAATGAAGCTCTTTACACCTCTGCTTATTTTGTAAGAAGATGGCGCTTTTGAAAGCGATATGTAAACTGAGTGAAGTCGGATAAGTGATCGAGAATATATCCGTTACCACGCAATGATTATTTTGAGAACAAATGATCGGATAGCATAAAGAGAGATAATTGGCAGCGTTTTGGCACAAATCCTTTATAGCTTTATAAAAGACATTTCCGTGGGAATGAAACTACGTGGGCTAGGTGAGAAACAACATTTTTAACTTGCATTTCCAGTACGTAAAATTTAAGTTAAAATCAGCCTCTGAAGAATGACAACATGGAAAATTTTTTCAGATTGAATCTCACGTGATTGTGATTAGCATTTACCTTGAAAATAATAATAATAACAAAAACAATGATACGTTTGCAGTGCCTTATTATTTTAATTGGATGACTCTTTATTTGAAATTCCATTCGAGTACAAACGAGATCTGCGGTAGAAATGAGGAAGAAGTTAACACGCTCTACGTAATGGAAAATACCGTTACTGGTCAGTTACCTGCGCGATCACTTGCTTTGCATATAAAGCAGGTTATGACGCGCTAAACATAATATTTACATGTGAATAAAACGTATCCTTTAAACAGTTCGGTATTACAAGGCAGTTTTTGTGCAAGGCAGTGTTTTCTTTTCACATACTTAAAATGAATTATAAGATTTATAGTTTTTTTTGCTCTACAGTTAAAGTAATAGCTACGTTCAGTTCATTAACTGTTATTTAACTTATACTAATGAAGCGTTTTTACAACTGTATCGAAATCAGACTATGGAATCATCTTTTAGCTGATCATTGTTTGAACTAGGGTAGCTTAATTGGATGCACGAACTTTCTCTTAGTTACAATGCTGAGTTGAAACTACAAGACGAATTGTAATCCCACTGTAGTACAGAGGATTGAATAAATTACAGAAACCTAAGCCTATTATTTGATAGAAAATTAAAATGTGCTGATTGAATAAACATACCGGTGGCTTCTTATTTGTTTTCACATAAACTATGAATACAGGATATTGATGACTTACCTATAACAGAAATAAAAATAGAATAATTAGTACAGATACTATTGCAAATTATTCTTAAAGGTCTAAATAATATTATCTCGAATTTTATTAGCGCCAGATTTGAATGCCAATTTTTAAGCTTTATTCATCAAAGGCTCTGTTGCAACACCGCGGGTCTTGGGCGTAGTCGTCCAGAGCGGACGGATGGGTGCCTATCACCGCTACACAGCGCGTCCTCAGGTTGCGGATAGAGGAACGGCCCCTGAGAAGGAGGTTAGCTTCGAATAAATCGAATAAGCAGTCGCGGACAGCCGATAGGCCTGGGCGTGGGTGTGATGAGCCCACACTGGCGAACGCATTCATCTAGAAACACTACGCAAGCACCACCACAACAACGAACACTCACCAATATTTCCTATTTTCACTTTCTCTTTCTATCTCACTATGTCTATATCCTATCTCTTTTAGCAGACATTACAAAAATCCTGCTGTCGTGGAGGATGCGGGAGCGATGACAACTGCCCCGAAAGGGGATGTGTATAATGATTCGCCACCTGGTCTTACGCGGTAGCGAAGCCAGCGAAGGCGCCCTGCCTTGCAGGGGGGCGTTAGGATACGAGAATGATTCCGTAGTGTGTCCGACGATGAGTTGACTCCGTCCTCATCAAAGTCGGAAAGCTCTCATACTTAGTTCTAGAGTGGTATGGGGGTTATCACCTCTAGAACGGTTGACTCACCTGCGATCGGAACAGGATCCAAAACGCGCGGGTTTAACTTACTATCATGGCTCAAAAAAAAAAACCAAACCAAAACCAATAGGGACTTAAAGGTGGGAACGTGGAATGTGCGCAGTTTATACAGAGCAGGCGCGTACCAGGAAATCTTAAAAGAAGCTGGCGAGCGCGAATTGGATTTAGTAGCAATACAAGAAACTCGATGGCAAGATAGCGGGATTTTAGCAAAAGATAACTTCACCTTTATAGTCGGGGGCGCGAGCGGACACTCCTTAGGTACCGGATTTCTGGTTAGCAAAAGAATTATACACGCTGTTAAAAGTTTCCGATTCGTGAAGACAGACTCTCGTATATCATCATCGAAGGAGCGTGGTACAATTACGTGGTTATTAACGTACATTGTCCTACGGAGAACAAAAAGGAAGAGGTAAAGGATCTTTATTAAGAAGCTTTAGAACAATTAATCGACCAATTCGCGTCTTATGACACTAAGATAGTAGTGAGGGATTTCAACGCTAAAATAGGGAAAGAGGAAATGTTTAGGCCTACTATAGGCAAGGAAAGTCTGCACGAAACCAGCAACGATAACGGTATTACAGTTGCGACGCTGTGCCTCCCAACACAGGTGCGCAACACCTAGCGCCTCGCATGCGCTAGGATTTTTCTTGTTTCGTGGGATTCGACGCGATCGTCACGTTTGGGAGAACGCTAGGGAGAGGGGAAAATAATCACACAACGGTTATCACTTTATTGCTCTTATATTTCGCCCAGCCCTTCCCTACAACGCGGTGGCAATGATGCCTCCCGCGCACAATGTAGCCACGCAGGGCTTCGGTTGGCGCACTCACGCACGAGCCGCACTCGTGCAGCAGACGGCAGGCCTTAGGCCCAGGTCCAGTCCGTTGACGGTTGGCTCTCTCTCTCTCTCTCTCTCTCTCTCTCTCTCTCTCTCTCTCACTCTCGCGCACGCTGGCTCGACGCCTCGCGTGGATGACGTCGAGGTGTGCGCCCGCACCGCACACCACTCTCCCGTCTCACTCACTCTCCTCTCTCTTTCTCTCTCTCTCTCACTCTCGCGCACGCTGGCTCGACGCCTCGCGTGGATGACGTCGAGGTGTGCGCCCGCACCGCACACCACTCTCTCGTCTCACTCACTCTCTCTCTCACTCACTCTCTCTCGCTCTCTCTCTCTCTCTCTCTCTCTCTCTCTCTCTCTCACTCTCTCTCTCTCGCTTACTCGCTCTCTTCTCTCGGCTTCCGGTAGACGTCCGGCGGTGCTCCCGTCGTCGTCTCCAGGACTCCTCCCGGACCTGATGGCGGCTGGCGGCTTCGGCTCTCCCACGCCGATGTTGCTGGCTGCTCTCGTCCTTTGGATGTTGGTGGCGGACTGGCCGGCCTCCTCCCTCTCGTCAGGATGGTCGCTGGCTCGTCCGGGCGTTGGCACTTCCTAGTGCCAACGCGCTGCACCTAAAACACACGCGCACTCTCGCACTCTTGGGAGACCCTCCCAATCTCCTCTATTCGTCGACCTCGGGTCGACGAGCAGAGGAGGACGCACTCAACTCTCACAAACGTCGACGTGCTCCGTCGACAGTCGTGAGAGAACTCTCGGATTTCTCCGCTCGTTCTCGCGCTCACTCTCCTCTCGTGTTCGTCGGGCCCGCGCTTCTTGCTGGCTCCCCATTGGCTGCCAGTCCGCGCGGATAGCAAGCCGCGCATCGGCGCCCGCTGATTGGCTCGCGACATGCGGAGGACCTTTCAGCGCGCGCGCCGACGAGGCTCGCTCTCGCGCCAACGATGCTCACTTTCGCGCCGACGATGACGGTTAGCTAGCCCGTTCCCCGAACTTGAGGACAGGCCGGCGCCGACAACAACACGTCGACTCGCTTGTTTCTTCCGCGCACTCAGGGCTTGGCCGCATCGAACGAGGTTCCTCGTCTCGACGCGGCTGCGACGTTTGCAACGTCGCACAGTCATACATTTCGCGGCGGCAAAAGATCTTATAGTAAAAACTACGTGCTTTAAGCACAAGGATATACACAAAGCAACGTGGACATCGCCGGACAGAGCCACGCAAAATCAAATCGATCACTTCCTTATCGATAAGAGACGCCACACAAATGTACTTGACGTAAGAACCTATAGGGGGGCGGATTGCGACTCGGATCATTTTCTAGTAGTGGCCAAATCAAGAGCCAAATTAGTATCCGGGCAAAATAGTAAACGGGCGAACAAAGTAGTAACGGGTAGAGCGAATTCAGTATCAAGTAGAAATAAGTAACCGGTTTCAGATTCTCGAGGACACAAATACACCGACGGAGGTAGATGACGACCCAAACAGTCTATGGGGGGCTATCGAAAGAACGGTAAAAGAGGCCGCGAACAAAGTGCTAGGTAAAAAGAAAAAGCCAAAGAGCAAACCATGGTTTGACAAAGAGTGCGAACTCTGGTTTGAAAGGCGCAAAAGGCTAAAGTAGACAGAGTTCACAATGGAAACGATAGGGCCGTAGAAGAGTACCACGAAATAAGAAAGCAAGTGGGTGTGATTTACAGAAACAAAAAGCGCGAGTACCAAAAGAACGAGATTAGAAAAATAGAAACTAACAGTAAGGAAAATAACCAGCGCGAGATGTACAAAGGAATCAACGCTATTAGGAAGGGTTTCCAGAGTAGATCGCATTTAATGAAAGATGAGGGCGGGGATCTCGTTACAAGCGAAAATGAACTGCTAAAACTGTGGAAAGGATATTTTGATAAGTTACTAAACGTACATGAAAACTGCGAGGAAACGGGAGATGAAATCCACATTGCTGAACTTCATATGGAAGAACCGACCTACAAAGAAGTAGAAGCCGCGATCAAAAAACTAAAAAACAATAAGGCTGCGGGAAACGATTCTATACCAGCTGAACTACTTCAATATGGGGGCACCGCGCTTACATTCAGAATTTTTGAACTGGTATGTGCTATTTGGAAAAATAAAACGATACCGGAAAACTGGAAAGAATCCATCATCATACCGATTTTCGAAAAGGGAGATAAGACAGATTGCAATAACTACCGGGGAATCTCACTTTTAGCTACCTGCTACAAAGTTCTATCAAACGTAATACAGTATGGATTCCGGCGTAACAGGTCGACGAGTGATCAAATGTTTACTATAAGACAGTTGTTAGAGAAAAAATGGGAACATTGCGAAACAATACACCAACTATTTATAGACTTTAAAAAATCGTACGACTCTATCAAACGAAGCAAAATGTATCAAATTCTTGTGCTCCTCGGAGTACCAAAAAAACTCGTGAAATTAATTCAAATATGTCTGAACGGAAGCACGGGAAAGGTCGGAGTAGGCGGTAACGTATCCGAATCATTCATGATACGCGACGGTTTGAAACAAGGTGACGATCTTTCTACGGTACTCTTTAACTTAACGCTATACAGTATGTTGTTAGAAAAATGCAGACTAGCGGGCTAGGTGCAACCCTTAACGGAAAAACACAAATTCTGGGATATGCGGATGACTTGGACATACTGGGGGATAACGGTGCAGCGGTAGCGAGAAATGCGGAAATTCTTATAAATGCGGCTGAAGACACGGGGCTAGAGGTGAGCGAATCGAAAACGAAATATATGATCATGGACAAACTGGGCATTTGCGAAGGTGACGGTGATCTTAGAGTCGGAAATTATACTTTCGAAAAGGTTAGCGAATTCAGATATTTAGGCACAACCATAAATGATCGAAACGAAATTAAAGCCGAGATTAACAAGAGACTTCATTCGGGTAAATGCCTGCTTCTACGCCGTGAATAGATTACTAAAATCAAAACTGTTATCTAGAAATGTAAAAGTAAGGATATATAGGACTATAATAATGCCGGTAATTTTGTACGGGTGCGAAACCTGGGCGCTAACTAAAGCGGAAGAAAACCGTTTTAGGGTGCTCGAAAATAAGGTTCTGCGGAAAATATACGGGCCAAAGAAAGATGAGGAAACCGGGGAGTGGAGGAAACTGCACAATGACGAGTTACACAATTTATACTCGTCACCGAATATAAACAGAATAATTAAATCGCGTAGACTAAGATGGGCAGGGCACGTGGCAAGAATGGGAAACGATCGTATGGCAGTGCGTATAATGAAAGGAAAGCCAAGCACACCGCGACCTCTAGGTAGACCTAGGCGCAGGTGGGGGGACAACGTAAAAACGGACTTAACTGAAATCGGGAGGGAGGGTGCGCAATGGATGGGGTTGGCACAAAATAGAGATACGTGGAACGCTTGCGTAGATGAGGCGATGAACTTTCGAGTTTGAAATGCCACTTAAAAAAAAAGAAAATATTCATCAAAGGTTTGAGAAATCACAAGATGAAAAAAGCGGATCATAAAAGAGATGAACGCTGCATTATAAGAGCTGATACTGCAGCTTAAAAGATTTTAAAGCTTTATTAGGGTAGAAAAAATCAAGTTATATCACATAGATAAATATCCTCGTTATCATATTTAATAGAAACACTTTAGTTTAAAGTAATTAACCACAAATCACGTAGCTGATGTTATTAAATGACATGATTTCAATTATCTTAGTAGTGTATATTAGCATCAAATAAGTATTTAATTTATACATTTTCTAAATGATTACTTCACAAAAAAACATCATAAAATGAAGTAATCTTTTTACGAAATGCATTCGGATCATTCGAACACAAGTTCTAAGACGTCTCAAAAAACAGCTCCGAAAACTCTAAAGATTCCCAGCCTCTAAAGGTCGTCGCAGCGCCTGGCGCAAATGCAAATCAATACACACAGTGGGAGAGAGAGAGAGAGAGAGAGAGAGAGAGAGAGCAAGCAGTTTCAATCCTAAAGCGCTAATGCCGTGCCGCCTCCTCGTTCGAACGTCAATACCATCCCTAGCGTGGCGTCGCCTACTCTACAAGTTCGTAATTTCCCGGGCTAAATGCGCAGAGGCTTCAACGTCGCTCCGCCAGATAGCACCAGTTCGCAAGCTCTCCCTCGAGCATCTGGCGCCATCTGTGATTCTCTCTTCAAAGCTTCGCAGACGCGTACGTAAAAAGCGCGAAAAGTAAAGGATAGAGCAGAAAGAGCTTGCAGCGGGCATCGGGTAGCGGCGCTTGCGATGCGCTCGGGCCGCGTTAACCTCGACCCCTTGGCCGGTCTTCGACGAGAGAGTGCACAGTCGAGTCACTCGTACAGTCGTCATCGTCGACGCGGTACACTGCACTGCCACGCCGAAAAAGAGAGGAAGTATAGGATGAGCAGCCGGCTAATCAGCACGCGTCCATTTCGCGGCTGTCCTCTTCTCGGCCGCTCGTTTTCTCTTTTGTCGCCTGTCTTGGTTTCTGCACGTGAACCCTTCTTTTTCTCTCTTCGTTATGCACTTTGTAGCGGAGGGAGTGCCCGCGCGCTTTCGCTTATTCAGTTATTGCTCTTTTTTTTAATTTTTTCGCTCTCGGCGTCCTCCCCACCCGACGGCGAGCGTGCTGCATATATATGTATATCGCGCCTCCTCGCTCTACTTTTTCGCCAACGCACACTTATTCCTTCTTTCTTATATGTGGCGTTTCTTCCCACGTCATCGGTGGCTGGAACCTGTAATTTCGCGCGGCGGCGCAAGGTCGATCTGTGCGATGCATTCGATTAACGATTTCATGTGTACTGCGAACAACATTTTTGCGGCGAATGATAACGTCTTATTTTCGATTCGTGAAAAGGACATTTGCAGACATCGGACATTGAAGTCGCGCACCTATTACGGTTTTTAGTGCATATAGTTAAGACGTGGCTCTCGTTCTCACGTACCTACTCAAAGTTTACTCTACTTTAAATTCTGCTTACATAAATCATGTTTTAACATTTTGATTTTCTGGGTTTCTAGGTAGGCTTTTGTGTTTGCCAGATAAGTTCGGAGTCGCTGTCATTTAACGTCCACCTTTGAGCTTTGGTGTAATACATTACAAAGAGAGATCAAAGTTGTTCTTTGGATTGAAATTTTTCGAAAGTTTTCGTATATCAATGGAATTTTTATTGTGTCATTGAAGTAGTAGAGTACACCTACTATTTTCAACTCGAAAGTTTAATAGTTCACACCTATATAGCGAGGAAATTAAATCATCTTCCGTAATTTGGTTGATATACCTATTGCGATGCCACGAAAAAGTATAGCGGTATTGGATTAACGTTTAATAAACTTGTCAATCTCAAATTAAGTAGAGAATCCTTTGTAAAGTTTGGATGGAAGTTGTTAATGAGCTTCAGTATATTGAGATCGGATCAGCGGTGTAGAAAATTCGTAATTTAAAGCCTCTATAGTTTGAAAGTTCATTTTCATCGCCTTCATTCAAAAAAAACTTATTACGCAATTTTCTATTGGGTAATTCTTATAACGGAATTAGTGTCCAATACGAATACTAAAAAAAATAAAAATATTATATAAGTATGATTATTATTCGTATTATGAAAGAATATGAGGAATTTAATTTATTTGACGATAAAGTTTAAAAATACATGTGGCATCTGTGCTTAATTCAGTAGAAAATAACCGGATACGGTCAGACGCAGAGGCTACGTTAAACAACGTTCAACTACACACTATAATATTTCAAAGTGGATATTCTTCATTCAGTAATTTCTTGTTCTCTGATAATATTCGAAATAACATATACTGTCTCAAAGATTTTTACGTCACGCGCAGTGCAAAGCTATTTAAAATCATTCAAAAATAGTTCCCCTCTATTGCGTACTGGTTATCAGCTTCTATTACAGCCGACGAGTTGAAATTGCACGTAAATGTAAAATAGTTTAACTATTGTAACGGACGGAGAGGAAACGAGTCGGAAAGCGAAAAAGAGTAGACGCGGGCTTGAACCGCAGACCCCGAGATTAACAAGCGGTAGCTCTAACCACTGAGCTAACGTCTACGATGAATTCGGACGCTATGCATCGTAGTACGGCTCGGCGGACTCTTATCGCTGACTCGTCTTCGCTGCTAGCGTTGCAAACGTGCGCGTCTGTACACTATTCAAATTGTTTCACTGAAACACTATTCCACGGCGAATTTGATAAATTAAGAAAGCTCCGATCAATCGGCCAAAGCTTCAATCAAAAGCTCAACGATTAAAACGCAGACGGCGTGCGTGTGTTGTTTATAAAATATCGAAAACCATTAGCGCTCGGCAGTAATCGTTTTTCTCCATTAGAGTCTCGAATTCCCCGCAGC
The DNA here is from genome assembly GCA_024372645.1 of Trichomalopsis sarcophagae. Classification (NCBI taxonomy): domain Eukaryota; kingdom Metazoa; phylum Arthropoda; class Insecta; order Hymenoptera; family Pteromalidae; genus Trichomalopsis; species Trichomalopsis sarcophagae. Next base: position 19,313 of record QLSS01000194.1, on the reverse strand, counting down.
AGTAGCGAGAGAGAGAGAGAGAGAGAGAGAGAGAGAGAGAGAGAGAGAGAGAGATTCAATAATCACGCTCTCCTCGGCACGCGCACACACAACGACGAGCTTGCTTGCTTGCTAGGGTATATAGCGCGCAGGTTTGCGTTCAGCGGACGGTAACGTCAATCATCTCCAATTCGAGTTCAGGTTCGCCCTTTCTCTCCCGGAGAGTATAGGTAAGTAGTGTAACGCTTGCGCAAAACTCAATGCGTCCCGCACGCATATAATTATACTCTCACAGACACACAGTGCATCGCAACTTTCTCTATCACTGCGAGTTTCGCTAGTTTGTTTCTCTGCAGCAGCAGTACAGTGCGAAAAGAAGAAGGAGAGGGGATCAGCGAGTGGTTGCGAGCTTCTTTATATATAGCGCGATTAACAAATAAGTGTCGTATCCGCGAGCGACGAACGCGAGCTTTCGGTCGTCGACGCTCTCGCTGGATTAGAGAACCTTAACGACCCACTAGCAGCACATTCCTGTTCGCCGTTAACTCAAGGAGCTCCTGCTACTGCTGCTTTCGTTGCTGTATGTACTCTCGAGTAGTCTCTTTCGCGCGCGCACTTGGCATATGCCGGGGAAAAAGTTTCTCCCTGCTCTCTTCCCCGCTGGGAGGACGCGACTCTGCGAGGATTTCCATTTTAGTTGTTCTCCGCGATTTTATACGTAGGGGGGCAAATTAAGTTTGCGGCAGGTTTCTTAATCTCGCGGACTGATTGAGGCATTTGTTTTTTACGCCGAAAGTTTTTTAGCTGTGTACTTGTACATTCTTTTTTATAATTGGATGGGCAAAGTTCAGGAATATACGTAAGCGTACAACGCGAGGATGAGTAAAATCGCGTAAAGTTTGAAGTGCAGTATACGCGAACTGGAAAAATTCTAAATAATCCACGTATACGGGAAATTAAAACAGCTGGAATACGCATTAGCGCTTTCGATAAGCGAGTCGTCCTTATTGGTCAGGCCGTATACCGCTCGGGCGTCGAGCTTGTGCAGCGCGGCCGTAACTCGACCCTTAACCTTTTGCATGTGTCAGTTTGGCTCGTTACGCCTCGGCTGTACGGGAATCGACGTCGTTAAACGACTCGGAGTTTTCGCACGATGGAAATCCGAACTCGTCAAATTAATCTGCCGTAGCAGCTATTAAACGTCCTCCCCCGAAGAGCTGCTCTTCTGAATAATCGACCGCCTCCCGCGATTTACTCGCTGCTGGCTGCTATTTCTCTCTCTCTCTCTCTCTCTCTCTCTCTCTCTCTCTCTCTCTCTCTCTCTCTCTCTCTCTCTCTCTCTCTCTCTCTCTCTCTCTCTCTGCTCTGCTCTCGTGGAACATACATCTTGCACACGCATCTCGTGGAAAGCCGCATGAATTTTTCATTGATGAACGAGCTTCGAGCGAGGCGAGGCAGAAAAAAAGCAAAAGCTCTATCTTACGCGTTTACGGCTCGGCTAATGTGCAGCAGCAGCGACGGCAGCACAGCAGCGATGCTCTACTTATGCAGATTGAATATCCATTTCCGCGATCCCGATGGAAAATCGATACTTTTTTCCGAGCGATAAGCCCGCAATATTCAAATGGGCTCGCTCGTATGGCTGCCTGGAATGATCAGGCCTAATTTCTCCTCCTTTTTTTGAGAGCTCGTGCTCTCCGGCAATCACGAGCCGGCGGTAAAGGGATCTTTTTTTTCTTGTTCGACTGCGTGCGCCGGTATGTGGCGTGTGTGTACGTGCTGAATGTAAGCAGGAAGGTTCCGATGGCGGCTATTACGGCTTGTATCACTCGCTCTTAGCGGTGACTATTGATTGCGTGGAAGCTTTTTTGCTTTTTCGTTAATCATGATCATGATTGAATCGAAGAAATTCTGAAAAATATGAAAGAATTGAGACAATGCGCGTTGTGAGAGATTATAACATCAACTGTGCGATTATTCAATATCACGCGGATACATATTCATTAATAAATTGTATGAAATTCTATCGTTTTCGAATATTCGATGAATTTCCTCGATTAATACCTGAAAATGTGAAATTTGCAGATTAACTTTCGGAGAATCGAACATTTTCCCCGATTATTCGGTTCGAAAATATCCTTTTCGCAGAAATGAAATCCCGATGTTTTACTCGGTTCCCATAACGCTGAAACATTTTTCCACTCCGTCGTTCGCCATTCAAAAGCCATTCGAGTGCGCGGAAAGGAAATTAAATAACGCTTTTTCGCGGAACGTGAATTGATTTAATCATCGGCGTGTATACACGGAGAAAAATTTTTGATGAAAAATTACTATACTTTTCATCAATCGGGGGACAAACTTGATCTATGGGGGAATTTTAATATATTAACATCAATATTTATAATGTTTATATCATTTTATAACATGTAGCTTTAAAGAAACTGCTCTGCAGTATAGCAAAAATTATGAAAAACAAGTTACGATATACGCTCATATACGTTTTAACACGTAGTATAGTAAAATTTGTGGTAAGTTTTCAACAAAATTTATTTATAGTTTGAAAAATAATAAAGTACTAATAATTGAAATTTCTAAGTAATTTATTTATAACCTATCATAAAAATCAATAATTGTTAGCTTAATGTATATTGCATTTTATTTACAGATCGTATTCCTTAAATCTCGATATTCAATCATTCATATATTTGACGTTAGGGGGCATCTCGTAAAGTCTACTCGCAAGTGATGAAATTACTTTGCGATCGGTATATAAGAAAAATAAAAATCAATGTATTTAAATTGTTCTGCGATAGCGAAATTGCGTAATTAGGTAATTTGTTTGCGATATATGTACACATTAGGGTTTAATATAATTGTATCTGTATAAGCGTTTGAAAATGTGTGAAATGTAAGAAGTGCTTGCGTTGTGAGCAAAAAATCGAACAACGAAAATTCCTCTAGAACCAAACAAGAATGCTATGAATGCTAAAATAGATACTAAACTTTTGTGTTTTCATAAAATTAAAAAATTCTCAAGTTCCATAAAATTGATTACATAGTATAACAAAATTTAATGTGGAGTATAGTAAAATTTGATGACTCGAAATTTTACTATACTATGTATTAAGATTTATTATAATTCAAGTTTGTCTCCTCTTTAGTATGTAGTATAGTAATTTTTAATGGGAATTTTAACAGTATTTACTGATATATTTTTCTCCGTGTACACGATGTGGGAGAAAGGCCCACACTTTTGCTGAAACGTTTTTCCAGTAGCGCAAAAAACGTCGACTCCCCTTTTCATTAAAATCCACCATCTCTTATTCGAAACGAAGGCATATTTTTAATTTTTTTCGTCGATCGCACGATTCAACAGGGCGATTAGCGAATACCCAATAACTGTGCGCGCAGTGACATAAATCCAGCGATAACGAGGGGACGTCGAGTTTCTGTATACAGACGCGATAATTCCGGCGCCTTGTTCATCTTGATTTTTCGAACATTTTTTCCCCCAATTTTTGACGTTTTACGATAGAGGAGTCATCGCGAGATACTAGAAAAGCAAAAAGTGCGAACGAACTGCACAGGAGTCCATCCATTAATAGCCCGATGCGAGCATACATCTCCGCGCAAGAGACAGTAGGCGGAATAAAACTAACAATAAGAGAAGAAGATTGAAAAGCGAGAGCGCGGCGTTGACGCGCATGACGGCATATTCTCATTATAGCATAAGCATCGCTCGATACGAAGGCAAAAAGGGGCAGCGACGGCGGTCGAGAGGCGCAACAGCCGCGCTTTGCGACAAGAACGAATACACCCGACAGAATCAGAGTATATATTATACGGCGTCCGACAAACATCAGCAGCAACACAAAAGTACCATCTCCTTTTGTCTCGTCCCGCTAGCCTTGCCTGCGCCTGTATATATATATATATATATATATATATATATATATATCTTGCGCGCGCGACGAGAACAATTGAATCAGCGAGGGATACAGCACACCACCGCCAAGAGAGAGAGAGAGAGAGAGAGAGAGAGTAAGACGGTATACACATCGCAGACACGCCGACGAGTTGAGAAAGAGAGAGAGAGAGAGAGAGAAAAGGGACAATGAGTCGGTGACGGCGATGAAGACTCATATAATACAGCGCAGTTATATACTATCGTGCGGATATATAAATCCATGGAGAGAGGCTGCGAAGAGTTATACCTAATCCCCATAACTTGGCCGCCGTCGCTGGCGGTGCTGTGTACTCAGGCTAGCCGCACGGAGGAGCCCCGCGCACACGGGGGGAAAATCAATGCCCGGCTAGGCGCACTTGTTGACGTCCTTGACATCCTAACCTACGGCAAGGTTCATTGCATGGCAGAGTCGTTATATGCCGCGACTTGAGGCGGCGGCGCGTCAAGCTCTATAGACCTCGAGGATGAGCCGCCGCCGCAGCTGCTGCTGCACTCTCGGCCAGCCGTACTATACGTATGAGTCATTGCTATCGAGCGCACAAAACGAGACAAAAAAGCTAGCCGGCAGAGATAAGCGGAAGGAGAGTAGATTACGTACGCGAGTGCGTCAGAGAGCTGGAGAGACGCCCGGGAAAACGGTACGTATAATAACGGGCCTTATTTCTCGGACGCGCGCGGCTCTAGTGGTCTCTCTCTCTCTCTCTCTCTCTTTCTCTCTCTCTCTCACGTTCCATTGTCACGAGCTTGCAAGCGCGAGGTGCGTCAGCGAGAGAGTTTGACATAACGCGTGACCTGAGTGAGCATCGGACAATGGAGATGGAAACTTGATTTTCGTCCGCTGAATTTTTCAGCCTTTCTAAATACAGCCTACCGCACTAGCTCGCCTGCCTGCGCGGCGAGAGCTTTCAAGATCGAAGACTATTTGCTTAGCCTCGAGCGGTGCAATTAATGAAATGGCTGCTCGCGGACGCGGTTAGCTAGGATTACGCCCGCCGATTAATTGCTTCCCGGAAAAAAAAAACCAAACGGTTGGCTACGGCTTGTTGGAGCTTCTTTTCATCTCCGGGAGCGGATGTGTTGGAAGAGCAAAAGAACAGAGTTTTGGGGTTTTATTCGGTTTGAAGAGTTGAGCTAATGGAACGGTGAAGGTCGCGGGAAACGTCATGTGCATTACCGTGACGAGGATGCTGACATCGGGAAAAATGAAGATTATCATCCCGGAACATTATGCATGAAAGGCAGAAAATAGCTTGTAGGTGTAATTAAAAAGGAAACTGGATCCTTTCCTATCGAGATTTTGTTCTGCCTCGAGAGGATTGGGTATCACTGATGCAAAAGCTGGAGCCTTCAGAGAACGTATTAGCTTTTCATGAAGTTATAGCAACGGCCGGAAAATTCTCTGTAGCTTCGATCGAAAAAAGTTCTAACGTTACGATGTCATTGTTAAAGTAATGTGTACAGGATTCATTGAAAAGAAGAAAAATTGTGTAACGCGTCATGCGTCGGTCTGTTATTTTTTCGAATTCCACATTCCACATATACAAAGCAGAAAAAAGAGATATTCTTTCCCTTGCTCGTACATTTTGCCGCTTCGCGTTACAAACACACCCCGTGGTGAGCTTGTATTGTTGTACACACACTGTAGCAGTTCTTTTGTCATAATTCTACCGCACGTGAAACATTACAAAGTAAACACATTTCAACGAAAATGTTTTTATGACGCATGATACGCTACCAAGAATACTGCATAAAAGAGAGCTGCTGCAGCGCGAGTGTAATTATTTACTCGTTTGAATTTAACGTTAAATTTACCCGAAACGAATTAAATATTAAAATCGGAAGCGAGTCCAATTTTCTTATCGAGGCGAAATGCAAATGACGTACCGTCGTTGCTTTTGTTTTAAAAAGCGATACACGACGTGGGAGGCAAAAAGCAATTTGAAAACCCAGTTTGCATCGTCAATATTGGCGCACCTATAGAACCCAGGGCAACAAGCAAAATTTTGCATGTTTCTTTTCTACGCCCTGTGTATTCTGTGAAATAGATCGCAAACAAATCTTAATAACGCTGGGTTTTCGTTCGTGATCACTCCTCGAGTATCGATCGTTTGTGCCCAAGCAACAATGGAGACGCGACAACAAAGCGTAAAAAAGCAAACTTCTCAATAACGCAATTCCAAACTATTACGGGACGTAAAGATCAGCCGAGAGAAAAGTGAATGAGGGTAGGGCAACGTTTATTTCCAGCATCTCGATAAATCCCAAATTGTGTAAAAGAAGCCGGCGCACAAAAGAGGGGGATCGACCAAAGCCTGCGAGTACACAGGAATAAAGAGGCCGCCTCTGTTTGACGAACACTCATATACGCGACATCGCTGGAGGCCGAATAAGCAGACTCTTTCTCTACCAAAGTGCTATACGCTGCTGAACAGGGAGAGTAGAGAGTGAGAGGGTGAAAAAAGCGAGCGAGGGCGGAACAACTCTTGCGTAAGGCGCAGCTAGGAATTTCAGGAAACAGTGATGAGGAAATACCAAAGCCACAGGAGGGATTAGCGAAAATGCCATCGGCCGCAGAGCGTATACGCACACACACACACACTCGCGCACGGGGAAACGAGTTTCATCTCGAGCGTCACACATGAGCGATGAGTTTAGCTATACCGCCCGCCTGAGTCCGTTTATCCCTGGAATCTCATACACACCGAAGACGCGGAGAGAGAGCTTATTCTTTTCCGCTTATTTCCGTACGCCGCTGCAGTATACACGAGGGGTGAGCTTTATATAGATGGGCTGTGTGCCTCTGATGTGTAATGGTAAATTAGAATATGTCAGGCTGGAAATTGCTTTGATATTGAATTATAAACTTTTGCCGCTTTACCTACGATCAATCGGCTGTTGGAGGACCGCATTTTATTGAAAATTCGCGGGAAATGAACGTATTGAAATGACGATGTTTTAGCTTAAACGAAGAAATCGGTTTGAAGAAAATTATCGTCGTCGATTGTCGGGAAAAGTTAAACAGAGCCCAAATTATTCCACGTTTCAAAACGAATGCAACGCGGTGATGGATCTCTTCCGAAACACAGTCAGCCGTGCGAAAGCAGAGTCTAAAAAACATTCCACGAAACGAAATCACCCCTCGGATTCGAAACTCTCCCCTTCTCCAAACATCACGTAGCGTTCCGCACACACGCTCTATAAAAGTCAGTCTCGAAAATATTCATCCCCCTCCCCCGAAAAAGACCAGTCCAGCGTCCCATCAGGGATCTTTCCGAGTGGACAGACGTCTAATTTTTTGCATTATGCACGTGTAACGTTGCGTCGTCCCTCTCCTGTAAGGCATCAGCCGGTATCAACAATCTTCCTCCGTCTCTCCCTTTCGTAACCGCAGACACCCCTTAGCAAAGAGTATATACCCACTTGTTGGACACCGCCGATCGGGGCAGCGCCACCTGATGCTACGCCACTGGCACATCGATCCTCCTCCCCCGAGCGTCGCCATGGCAACGAACCTCACCTTCCGCGCCAGCTTAAAGCCTCCCCCGGCGGCCGCGTTATACTCGCGAGCGCGCGCGCACCACCCCCCTTTACCTTGTACCCGACCGACTCTCTCTCTCTCTCTCTCTCTCTCTCTCTCTCTCTCTCTCTCTTTTTCCTTTTCTCATGTTTTTCTCCTCTTTTTTCTACACGTGAGCCGCAGTCGCGCACATCCTTATGTGCGGCTGCGTCGAGCGACGATAAACATTTGCGCGACGTAACTACGGCGTCAATTAAAGATCATCCTCCGCTCTCGAATTGCATCCGCGCGTCGCGTCGCGTGCAAACGGCGCGCTCGCCTACCGCTATTTATAGACAGAGGGACGACGGAGAGCATGCGTGGGTGCGATGCCGTTGCCGTTTCTAATTTGTCGCGCTGCAGTCGTTGGGCGCGTTAAAGCTCCGCGTGTTAGCGTGCATAAATATAGCGTCCGCACGTGCGATGATCCGTGGTATTATTACACACAGGCCTGGAGGCGATCCTTACTTAAAGCGAGCTTTCCACCCCCCGTGTTTCTCTCCGGCCTCTTTGTATTTTCTTAAGGGCGCTGTTTTCATTATTGATCCTGCACACGGCTCGTCGGCGAGCTGGCCACAGAGAGTGAGATAGAGAGAGAGAGAGAGAGAGAGAGAGAGTCCCACCCCCCATCAGTGCGGATACAATCGGACGCACTTTGCGCGCCCGGCCGAAAATTAACGACGCCGCATACGCTCGATGTCGATGCTGGCAGTGTGTGCAGGCTGGCTCCGGGCAAATAAATTACCGGATTTTGCGGCTGACATCCTCTCCGTGGCCCGCTTTCTTTTATCCCGCAGCTTCCACCCCCGACGCTCTGCGTGTGTGTGTATTTCCATATCGTTCTTATGTTAAAGCGTTCTAGAGTCGCTGCGGGTGTGTGTGTGTGTGTGTGTGTTCTGGGAAAAAGCTGCGCTATCTCGTGAAAGCCAATGGAATCTCGAGCGGAGGTGAGCGCTTTAAGGGGTAGCGTTTTCAGGAGAGAATTTTCCCCACGTCGCGGAATAAATAACTGATAACAGCGTCTCGCGCCTTTTATCTCGATTTTTTCTTCGGCAACTGCGCTCTCTAGTATACTATGTAACTCGGGACTCGCGAAGAGTCGGTAAATTTAATGAAAGTTTGCTCTTTAACGCCCGACCGAGTCGGCGGCGGGGAACAGCGCAAGTTTGTGTTATTCACGCACAGTACCTACTTCGATCGCCGTCTCGCATGAGCATGAACTTTACCACTTGAAATTATTCATGCGGATTTACATACCACTCCCGGCTCGTGTAATGAGTTCATTTTACGATACTCGCCTTGACTCGTAAACTACGTTTCATCTCTTTTCTTCGGCCTCGACCACGCCGAGAAAAAAAAAGATGATCGAGCCGGCGACGACGAGAAAGGTCAAAGAAACGCCGAAGTGAAGGCTCTCTCGCACGTTCGGCCGCGCAGAACTCGGCGAGGAATATTTATTTAGCGACTTAATGACTCCGGAGCCAGAGGAGAGAATTCCATATTCAAACACGGAGACTCTCGCTCCCTTCTCAGCAGCGGCGGCAGAGGTTATTGACTCGGAAGTCAACTTTCATCTGTATACGTGTACGCTTGAAATAATGCCCCTCCGCGGAAACACTCCTTTTTCCCTTCGTCGAATATTTTGTTATTTGTTTTTCACGCCTCGACGGGGCCATTGCGGGTGCGGGATTATTAATGACAGAGCTTACGGGAAGCTGTACGGAGAGAGAAAGAGCCAGAAGAATTTGTGATCCGATACTTCCTTGACGATGATGTATAAACTCCTTTTGCTCTGACAGCGTATATTCAATGCTTTTGCGCGAGACTGATTTAATGACGAAAGTTAGTTCGATGTTGTTAACGTCGTCTCGATTAGCTTATTACGTGTTCAATATATAATTAAATATAGGTCACCGCGTCTTGACGTACCGAGCTTTTACTGCTTGCGCGTAATTTTTGAGAGAAGAAAAAAAACATGGTTTAGAGTTACAACGAAAAAAAAAAATATATATTATCCCCTGCCTTTTTTCTCGCATTCCGGATCAAGTTAATGAATTGCAAGCATTCCACGTTAGCTCCAAGCCGGGTTTGAATTTCCAGAGAATGAAATTTCGCCCCGAGCGCTTCGCATGCGCTACTCGTCGTGTAAGTTTCTATCCACGTCGGTGTAAATTTTTTACTCCAGTATAGAGAAGGAGGGAGAAAAAAGCGCAACCGGAACACCTTTCCCTTATCGCGAGCATGTTGATATTTTTCTATTTATCACGCCGTGATATACGGTGAGCCCGAATGTGCTTTTCGCGCTGATGCAGTGCGCGAATATACGAGTCTCGGGATTTTATTGCTTTTTTACAAATAATACGAATAAGAACAGAAACGTTTACAACTTTTTCCGTGGTGATAAAAGTCTGACGTGGTAATTGTCCCGACTGCTCGTAAAATTAACGTAATTCAGCCACAATAACGTATGATATTAAACGCAATTAAATTAAAATTTAATTAAAAAAGAAAAACTGCCAATGAAAACGGAACCCCGCTGCTTGGGAAGCTCGTAAAACGCTCCCCCAGATAGCGCGATGCCTCAAGGCGATGCTGAGTTTCGTTGTTGCATAATAAACCGCCGGCCTCGTCGTTACATTATGAGAAGGTGCGAATCCAAAATTAACGAAGCTTCACGTAAGAGAGGAAAAGAAGAAGTGCGTTTGCTAATTAGAATAATCGAGTATCTGGTAGCAAACGGAGTGAAATTGAGAAGAATGTTGAAGGGTGAAATCTGGTAGAAAAGTTATTGAAAAATGAAAAAGAACAGCCGCGCGGTGGAACTTTTAAGCGCTGCTTCGAGTTCTCATCTTCTGGCGTGAATTTTTAAAGAAAATAATCACGATTTATGAATCACAAAGCCGCGCGTGGTTAATAATTCTAGAACTACTGCAGCAGAATTTATTCAACAAGTTCCCTTGTTCAACGCGCGCGCCTTTTGTGCGTCTCTAATGCGAGGAGTCATTTCGCAATTTAAACTGCGATTTCAATGAAAAATAAGTTTTCGCTCCAGTGGGAATGTCCGAAATAACACATTAGACTCCGAAGTCGGAGTCGTTAAGCATAATGGATCCTGAAGCATGCAACGAAATTTAAAAGGCGGGAGATAAAGTATTTTAATTTTCGTCCCTCGAGTTCACGGCAACTTAAGAACATATTAAGAGTATGAATTTTTTGCGGCACGAAAGAGACGATTAGTCCTTTTTACACTCGACCACGTACATAATCACGCGGATATTTAATGCATGTGGCGTCGATTTACCAGCCTGGCGGAAATCGGATAACTGAAACGGAATCGCACGATGGCGTGCCAGCATTTGAAATACCGATAAATTTGTTGTAAACTCGAAACCAGTAAATTCTCTGCGCGTAGTAAAGCTCAACGTTAACCGCCAGCAGCGACAGAATGAAAAGAAGAAGAAAAAAAGCGCATCCGAGAAACCCGAGCAGCGGTGTAATCTTCACCGTAGCGCTCGGGCATCAATAACCCGGATTACATACGCTCGCGTTTATGTAAACAAATAAATTCGAACGTAACGAAAGCTCTGTTGTGGCTGCGGCGAAAGCACAGGCGGAGACGAGAGATAAAACGGAAGCAAGAGAAAGAGTGCAGCAGGTCGGAGATAAAAAGCGATCGTAACTCCGTTCGAAAGACCGTTTCAAATTAAAATTTTAACGGTAGGGAACTCGCGCGCGGCGCGTGGCTCTTGCGGGCGCGTTTTTAATTTATAACCTCGTATTTTCAGGTCGTTACATCGTCGGTGGCGGCGAAACGGCAAAATCCGTCGCCGAAGAGTGAAAGAAGAGGAGAAATAAAAGGAAAACGGAGTAACGGCCGCTGCTACTGGATGTCGCGCGTCACTTTAAATCAAAACATATTTGTGTTCTACCTTTTCCGTCGACATCTCTCTGTGCGCGGATGGAATAAAAAAAAAGAAGAGACGACGAGCGCCGAGAAAAATGTCGCGTATGCGACGGGAAACTCGAAGCGAAAGTCTACCTTTTCGCAAACATTTGTTGGGGAAAATCAATCCCGAGTTATGATTTACACTTCTTGATGTTTGCCGGAGTAGCCCGTTAGCCCATTAATTCGCCAAAGCTTGCGATGCCCGTGTGCGTTTATGTGTTTTATGAGTAAAGAGGGAATTAAGTCGTTGCGGTCAGTTAATCTGCATAGCAGGTGCGGATTTGTTCGTTCGCTCTCGTGGAAAAGTAAATAGTTGAGATGTTTGGAGAACAAATAATGCAATGAGTGTTGAATTTGATGCTTTGTTAAGCAGTGTACAATGAAGTAAGTTTAACTTTTGGACTTCGTAGTGTTATAATATTGGATTGATGAAACTTTGAAACTTACGAATTGAAGATAATTCTAAAAGAAACGCGATATTTTTGGAACTTACCTGAAACATAGAAAAAAATTTGCATTTAGTATGACAACTATATGGGCGGATGAAATATTTGTTTGTTACTTTCAATATATCATTAGCGTTTGTCAGAGTCATGGTTATAGATTTATTTCCACGAAATTTATTAGTATGTGTCATAATGGAAATTCGAAAATGGTTCGGTTACAATGTCAATATAAATTCAAACAGCAGTATACAATTTTCGACAAAGCATTTTTTAAATACAAATGGTCAAGACATATACAATCCGCCAAAAACGAAAAAAAACATTCACAATACATTTTAATCCTTTTACATCTTTTAACAAAAAACACACGCACTCGGGAAAAACCATTAGTCCAACATCGACGAACCATGATCGCAGCGTTCATTGTTCTACAGCATTTTTTCCATTGATCTGCAAATAAGCGCTATCGGATGCGCTTTGCGCGAAAAAATAGCATAGCTTTAAGAACGTGAAATTCGCGATTATTCTCACGACTGGAAAAAAATATATTCAGCTCTCGCACGCAAAGGTCCTTTGTGCAACAGTTGAATAACAACGTTTTATCCGGGATAAAACCCCGTCGAGCTTCGCCGCCTCCTCGAAAGACTGACAAAAACAGTAATTTCAAGGCGTTTATAAACGAGACACACACGCGAGCAAGTTCGCGCTGAGCTGTAGTTAAGAGCTGAACACCTCGCTGAACACTCTCTGGCGACTGTGAATTTGGTTATCTCTCTCTCGCGTTCCTACGATAAACACCGTTCTCGCGCGGTGTTTATTCAACGTTCGGCCCTGTGTGATAGAGAAGAAGATTAATGAATTCTTTTTGTGAAAAAGCGCTCTTGTCAATTCCGGGAATTAGCGTGTATATGGATGTACGAGTAAACAGCAAAAAAAAAGGAACTTGGAATCGTAATTCGCTCGCAGCAGCGTCGAACGGGTTTTAAAAGAAATTGAATTCTCGAAACAGCGCGCAATTGCGGACGCGCGCGCGTATTTGCATAGCAGTTTTAATTACGCGCGGGCTCGCGCATACGTATAAAGGACCGAATTCATTTGGAGCCTTCGCAACCCGCATAATTCAAACGGTTTGTGTATACGGCCAAAAGGCGGAATTCGATGTATGATTGACGCGCGTTTTTCGTGAGTGACTTTGATGGCGGGGGTGTGAAGATTCTGTACTGGATGTGTTATAACTGCTCGATCGATCGATCAGCAGTGAATATTTGAGTGTGGCTCTGACAATAATCTGAGTTAAGTCGTATTTTAAATGTAGGCCACTTTTCTGAATCCGAAGCTATCAACGACTATACCTATGCGCTTATATCCGGTTATTCCGTGTATGCGATTCAGGAGAAATCGTGGACTGACAAAGGAAATCAAGATGAAATATTTCATCATATGGGACAAATGGAATCAGAACAAAATTAAAATGTCTTTTAAAGTATGTAAATACACGGAACTGTTGCTTTATACATGAACCAAGAAATTAATATTCGAGTTTGATTATCCTGCCTTTATTTCATATCACATAAATATTCAACCTAACTAAATGTAAATATTTCTGCAGATTAAAATACACAAATAATTACGCTAGGTATAGGGTAGATGCGCCTAGTATGGAACTAATTAGGGAATTTGACTACAACTTTCGATTAGGACCGTGAAAGTTCCTAAAACCGGAGGATTTACTTGTTGTTATAGGGGCTTTTGATGCTCTGTGCGGTAGGGCCATTAATTTTGCAAAATAACCAAATAGATAGCCAAACTGTGGAAGCTAATTTTGTTGGATATCGAAAAAGTGTCGCCCAGTATGGGATGTCATTGATATTTACAATAATTACTTTACGTATATATTGTAAAAGTCTGAAAACTATTGAAATTGTTTGCTTTATGCGAAGAAAAATATTTCGCTTGAGCCGGTTTACCCTTGTTTGCCGTCGAATGTATTAATACTTGTAAAATTTATCGGAATCGATCGCAGTTTCTCTTCGAGCTTCCCTTGATGCATTTCCAGGCTGAACAGTGTATTTTTTTTTTAAACTATTGTAAGCGTTTGAAAGTTTTGAATTTAAAAATCAAAAAAATCACTGCCAATCCTATGCTAAAACAGGTTCCATACTGGGAAAAAGTGCGTTAACGAGTTGAGAATTTGCGTTATGTCGATCTGCCAAGAAGCGGAAATTTATTTTTTGACAACTTTAAAGATGCGAAAAACAATATCTTTCAATCAACTTTTTTTTCCTCTAGCTCGAGCAACATGGCCTCGGAGTATGGCTTTTAAAACTTTAAAAACTGCTTACCTATCAAGCGTAAAGGCCATAATGTTGCATTAAAAGTTGGTAACTGATGATATTCCATGATTTTTACTTTTATTAGACTTATTAACTTATTAAATGAAATATAAATGCTTGATTGATATCTTTAATATTTGTTTTCTATCACGGAAATATATCAAACTTTACAATATATGATTCATTTCGCGCTCATATAAATTTCAAAATTGCCGCGGTATTGTCGCCAACTTCCTTTTAAAATTTTAAGGTTATATCTCAACTCAGTTCGTGTCAACGTTCACATCATGATTCTTTTTGTAACAATAAAAATATTTACAATAGGATATTATGAATACACAAATTATAATTTGATATGTATTATAGTATTATATTACATTTTTAATATTAGAATGAATTTTAGAAATCAAAAACAAATAAAAAAAATTCTAACAATACTTTTGACGCATGCGCACTACATGAGCCAAGCATATTGACGCATTCTTGGCTTCACTTCATCCGGTCATGACTTTTTTATATAGAGAAAAAAGAACGTTTTAAACCAGTACATACATTGTTAAAGCTTTTCCTATAAAATAAAAACAGGAAATCTGGATTTCAATATGGACCGCACACGTATTAACATGGAATTTAAATTTCTTGTTAATCGTATTATAAGAAGTCAAAACGCATCGTTACGTTATATTATTAACTTTTAATCCTGTTTGCATATTCTGCTTTTACTCTGATATTTTTTAATTCCACGTAAAAAAATTCTACCACTACGTTAAACATACTTTTTACGTGAATATTTTTGTTTTACGCATGCTTAATAACTCGGATATATTATGCAAATCTAAAACACTGACGGATGTACTGTATTGTAGTCATTATATCCGACGTAACTGAGATTTGCAAAGGTAAAAAGTTCATCATTACGTAACTCAAACATAAAAAATATAAATTTTCTGTAGAAATCTGCAAGCTCTATGAAAATTTTATGATTAACTTTTCATTTCAAACTTTTAATCAAATTTGCATATGCAATAATGTTTAAGCAGTCAAATACCCATTTATAATTGCGTTCGGTACAAGTGCCTTCAAAAAGTTTTGACACTTTCTCGGTCAATCTATTAAAAGATAGAGGTCTTTGTTCGCGAGACGTCATTCAGCACAACCGAGAGATCACAAAGGAACGAGAGAAAATTAATCGATTAGCGTCAGGTCGCGCGGGAATACGCGTGAAAGGGAAGCAATAATTTTCATGTTGGCGCTTGCTCGTTCGAGGGCTAAGCTTACACAACGCTCTCTGCATCGGTAACGCGGCTATTGTCCTCGGCATTTCGAGAGTCAAATTGACTCTTCACTCGTGCGTGCGCGCGTAATACCGCGGAATCGGGAAACCGAAGCGAAGTAGAGGAATGAGTCAAAGGGGACGAGGAGACAAAGATGCGCGACGAGAAGAGTAGCTCGAAAGGGATTGGCCTTTTATTTTTTAAGCTCTTTAATAAAGAAGCGGAGAAACCCGGAAAAAAGGGGGCAAAAAAGCAGAGCCACTCGCCGAGCTCGGGGAAAACAGACGTAGACCGGTGCGCACTACTACTATGAGTGGCGCTCTCGAATGAAGGTACAGAAGAGAGAGAGAGAGAGAGAGAGAGAGAGAGAGAGAGAGAGAGAGAGACCAAATGCAAGCGAAAGGGGCTATTGTGAAGTTCGCTCGTTCGTGTATATGTTGCGCTCGTTCTCGAGGGCTCGCGATTACATTTCGAAAAGCTCGTGACGACTGAGCCTGTAACTGCAGCATCGACGCTGAATAGAAGGTGAATTCGAGCATGTGGAATCGTTGGAATACGTACGTACTGTTTTGAGCGAAAAATAATACCTACACGGATCATTATTCGTAACTCGTAATATCGGCTATGCCATCAGAAGCTAGAACACACTGCAACGCTACCTTCGAGTCTACATCTCCGTCGAGAATACCCACTTGGACAACTTCGGAGACGGAGTTTCGCGGAATATTCTAAATGATTTCGCAGCGAGCATAGTTGTCAGAAATTCGATTCCAAAGACGCAAAGTACATACTTACATTCGAGTGCGCTCGTTATATCTCGGATCTGCGCGTCGTTTCCCCATATCGATAAGAATCCTTCGCATTTCCATATACATCCATTTCTCTCGGCGGAGAGAACCGAGTCATTTTTATTTAACATGCTCACGAGTAAGTTCTATCGATCCCTCTCTCTCTCCTCTCTCTTTCAGGCCGGCTATATAATATTCGTGTCAGCGGGCAAATCGACCCCTCCTTCGTGCACTCGTCTATACCTATATAGTGTACACGCACCAGTAGTACCGGAGATCGAGAGGCAAGCTGTTATGCATACGTTATATTGCTGCCGCGGAGCGGCTATATAGCGAATATAGGAGTGCCACGCGCGTCAGGACGAGATGTATTAATATTCAAGCTCTGATTTTGGCTGGCGACTTCGTTAGCTTTCGGGATATACATATATGGTGTAGGCGCGTGCGAAGAGGATCACGAGCCGTATACGTGGATGAGGTGTGATAGTCTCACGCGCCCGCGCGACACCGAGACGTGTACATATCACCTATCGTGACTCCGCCCGCAGCTTTGCAAACTCTCTCTCTCTCTCTCTCTCTCTCTCTCTCTCTCTCTCTCTCTATGTCTGTATATAGCTATCACTCACACACGCACACACGCACACTGACTTAGTCTTTGGTATACGGCTCTCGTAGACTACTGCAGTTCTCCTACTCGTTAATGACGCGCGAGAGAGCGGCTATAATGTGCTGACAAAGGTTAATTGGCTTGTGATTCGCTCTGGTAATTGAGAGTTCGCGTGGGCAGCCGATGCTTTTTCCAGCCGTAATTAGTTTGATAGATTAAGGGATTGTCGGCCCTCGATGGCTATCGGGTTGTTCTTTCAGATAAGCGGGGGATAAAAACTTGGTGCGCGGGATCGTTGGAAAACAAGAGAGAGAGGCTCATGTTTACACTCGTTTATAAATTTTCGTACGCGCTGACTTAATCTCGAGGGGAAAATTTACACTGAAATTTCGGGAAAAAGGTTGAAAAAACGTTCTTTTGCTTGAATCAGACTTGAAATAAATCGTAAGATTTTTGCAGTCAATTTTTTAAAAATATCTTAATTTAAGAAAATAAAAAACCATTGCAAATTCTTTGGCACGTAGCTTCCTTTAACTTTGTGTATTGTTTTAATATTGAAATTGTTTTTATTTAAGTATAATTGGGTAAAATTCTTTTGTACTCATCCCACTAGTGTTAAACACAAAAAAAAACATAACCGTTAAACTCACTCAATTAAAAAATGAGAATGTATTATTACTTGAAAAATATCTAGATTTTAATTAAGTTTTTGGACCATAAGCAATCGTATTGGATATTAAAACAATGGGTAAAAACCCTGAAGTAATGTAAAGACGGTCGATTCTACGTTCTTATTACCAAGCTTTCCGCTACAAACTTTAGCGTAAAAACTTTTCTCACGCGGTTGTTTTCGCTGATCGACTCTTTTGCCTATCCACGAATCCGTCACAAAGTGATTTTGTCAATAGGCGACCCGTGAAAATTCCGGGCACTAATTTACCCGGCACACTTGACCTGCAAAACTAGCCTGTCTCTAACAAGCTCTAAACACGCTCGAACGTACGTGAGCTATACATAGTTCCTAATCAATCCCTTTCGCATTACTCGCCGCGTGAGCCATCAATCTACCGATTTAACTTCATCTTCTTATTCGCGAGTACTTAACACCAATTCGCCGTTGACCGTAAAATGCATATATCTCTCCCTCCGGCTATAAACTCGAGCGTATGTGCGCCGCTGCTGCAGCGCAGTATAATCACGAAGAATTATCAAACCCTCTTGTCTCTACTACTACGGCATTGAAGTACAATATACGCGTATAGGTGTGTGGCTCGTAAAAAGCATCAAAGCTCGTACGTGCGCGCGGCTTTAGCGTATTGATTTTTTTCCGATACTAATTCTGTACTTAACGCCGCGGCGCGCAATGAGGGGAACATTAGCGTTGGTAACGTGAATATTTTAAGCGAATCGATTTTTCAGAGTTCAAAAACCCAACATGCGCGCACGAGAAAGTGAGAGAGAGAGAGAGAGAGAGAGAGAGAGAGAGAGAGAGAGAGAGAGAACCTCCGATAACAACATTATCTTTCAGCTCGACTCGTCGATAGTCCTCTTGAAATATGTATGCGTTACATGCAGATATAGCTATATCGTGTGTACTGCGATGCTGTAGACGTACGTGCGGCTCAGTTCGCCATAGCCGCAGGAGTTTGAGTTTTACGGTGTGTGCCTGCGTGTTATATAATATTATTATAGGTTAAAATTGGAACGAGTTGCGGGAGCTGAGCGGGTCGATCAGGTGTATATATACATACGTGTGGCTCCAGATAAGCTTTATTGGTTTACTCGATATATTATGCATGTACTGGCAGGCTCCAAATTTCATCAGCGGATCAAACATTAAAATCACGGCAATCATTCAATCTTAGCGATATTATACCTGCCCTGTCGTTATACTGTTTGCGAAGAACGCAATATAGCCAATATAAAAGTTACTCGGAATTGTCATGTCATCGAACACACTTATTTAGATTCATGTAAACCATTGTAATATTTTATTTCACAAGTTTTCGTCGTATTTTCAGTAATATACTACTATACGCAAGAGATATTTTAATTAAAACTTTACTTAAGAAACAATGATGCGAAAATAACGAGTACAGAAATTAATTTCCGTACGAATTAATAATTATTAATTTAAATAATCCATCGATACATCATCGAGGAATCTACAGAGCGTATGCATCAGTGTAAAGTGACCGAATAAGCGATATACATTAGTTTGTCGCGCCGGCGATTTCGCGTGAAGAACAAATCAAGCCTCAAAAAGCTCAGATTTAACAGTCGATATAATGTGAAGACACCGAGGCTTCCAACTGCGCATACGAGCTAAATCTCGTATAAGTGTTAAGAATCTCGTTCCAACTGCTTCCCGCAGTATCTCTCTCTCTCTCTCTCTCTCTCTCTCTCTCTCTCTCTCT
>QLSS01000193.1:192164-236450 GCA_024372645.1 Trichomalopsis sarcophagae | reverse complement strand
GCCGCAACCGAACATACCATTCTGAACGTAAAATTTACCGCTCTTTCCATTCCCGCAATAAAAGAATGGGGTTCCTATTTAAAAAACCAAAGTTGACCTTCAAATGACCTTCAAACGCGTTCAAAGTCAAATCCAAGGTCACCATCGGGTTGCCCCTTCGATATCCTACAACTTTGGTCTCTACCATTTTTTCGATTGTGGCTGTCCCTGACGAGTTATGAGCGGTGCCCGTTTAAATTGGGTCACCCTGTATATATATATATATATATATATATATATATATATATATATATATGAATGAATGAATTTCTAAATTGTTAAAGCATGCTTCAATATTATAATAAATAGGTGCCAATCCTCTGAAAGAAGGAAAGAACAACAGAATTGCGGAAATTTTACAAATTTGGCAAAAGAAACCTGACACGGATGATGAGGAGAAATTTGAGGTAAATCATAAACTTGTAAACCTATACAAATAATTCTAATATCATTTTGTTTTTAATTTGTACACATTTATACTTGTAATTATAGAAGATTTGCAAGAAGACATCGACTTCCAAAGTTATACTTATTGGTTGGTTTCATAAATATGCGAACACTGAAAAATTTACCATGAAATGTTCAGCACAACATCGTCTAACAATAGATCTAGAACAGGAGTACAGCTATAGTGATATTGTTGAAAAGGCTACGGAAGTAATTAGAAATACTGAAAACAAATCCTATTTTGAGAATGTCAGTGTTTCTTTAGGTAATTATAAGGCTCCCACGTACGAAAACTTCAAAGTCGATGGTAAAGAAGTCAATTTTAAAACATACATCAAGAGCATCAGTGGTTCAAGGGAAACACGGATGTATATTTATACGATGAAAATCACTGATAATACTTCACATGCACAAACTTCAGTTGGTGACACTCCCAATGAAGGCCATCTCTTCCAAAGTGAGACAAATTCTAGTATTTCAGTTAATACAGCTTCGAAACAAGAATCTAAAGATGAATTGTCATTCCAAACAAAAAGATTGAGATTTAGTAATTCTCCAAAATTATTGTACTTTATGCATGTTAATGAGAACGGAACTGAAAAGTTAAAAATCTTATTACCTCATGATAATTTGGAGAATTATGAAATAGTAAACAGCTTGGAGCTTTCTGTGCCCATTATTGCCGAGGATGACGTGTTCATTAGCTCTTTTAGTGGTTTTGGTCGAGGAGCCTTTGGCATAATAAGAAATGCAGTTTACAATGGTACAGATGTTGCTGTGAAAGAGCTTAGATTGACACTTGACAACAAGTTCATTTTACGAGAAATCAAAGTGATGGACGCAGTCAAGCATCCTAATATAGTCAGTTTGATGGCAATCATAATAGGATACAGTAATATTAATCTTGTTATGGAACACTTCGTCAGCAAGAGCCTGCGTCACTTATTATTTGATCCTCTGCTGGAGGATTTGCAAAATATGTTAACACTTTCAAACAAGAATTACATATGCTTACAAATTTGCAGAGCGGTGACATTTTTACATAAGTTGCAGCCACCAGTGTTCCATAAAGATTTGAAAACCAATAATATTTAATCACTGATCGATTTGATACAAAAATATGTGACTTGGGCTCAAGTCGCTTTGAAGAAATGCCCTTGGAGCTTGAAACTGAATTTGGAAGAACATGTAATGGCACTATCGCCTATATGGCACCAGAGGTATTGTTAAATAATCAGTCTGGTAAAGCTCCCGCAGACATTTGGGCTCTTGGATGTGTTCTAATCGAGTTGTATGATGAAAAGGATACATGGGATATTCCTGGAAATCGATGTGATCTAAAAGAAGCATTTTCAGAAGTTTTAAGAGTTAGACAGAAGCCAGATATTTTCAGCGTGCCTGAAAAATTACTTCCCATTGTTTATGCATGTTTCGAGTACGATCCCAACAATCGACCAAAGGCTAGCACCCTGCTGGATATTGCAAAAATATTGTAATTCAATGCCATGTGTAACTATTGTGATCGAATATAAGTATAGCATTGTAATTTTAAGGTTATAAAAATTAGACTTGCCAATATAAAGTACAAAAATTTACTTAAACAAGATTATAGTAAAGATTATGTTTCGTTTGACTTTCTAAAGTTAAGTAAAATTAAAGTAAATTGGCCGTCCAGTAAAATAAAAATAAAATAAAAGTTTATACTGTAAGATCATAGTTCAAAATATTAATAACTAATAAGCCTTGTTATATAAAATATGTTGTATTGCAATTCTTACATTGCAAATTTATTATATTTAATATTAAAGTGCAAAATTGATCTCTAAGATTGTACGAAAAAAAGTCATGTAACTACGTGTCATGTAACTAATATTAAGCATCGTTCTTAGTTTAAGATAACTATTGACATTCGAAAAAAATTAATGATTATTTATAAGGTCAATTGTCATACATTATACAAATGTTCCAAAGCTTGTGTATAACATAACAATGTATAACATTACTGAAATAAGTTAACAAAATGATGTACGCATGTTTTTTTTAATAAAGATTTTATTTTTCATAACTTCATATTTTATTCATCAACAACATTGATTTACAGAAGTATACATGTATGTAATTTAATTGTAATGAGATTTCTCTTCAGGAATCTCTGAAGACTTTATTCATAGAGTATATACAACAGTGAATGCTACATTAATCATTTATAATCGTTAATTAATCTTATTATTTCTCTGTACAACGCAACTGCCTCCACTGGTGTACAGGGTTGAATAGGTTCAGGTAATAAATATCCAACTAACTCTTCAAAAAGTGGGTCAACCAGAGTAGGTACAGTCGTACATTCAAGTAAAGCTCGAAGTGCAACCAAATCAACATTTTTCTTGAAGTCGTTACAATTAAACCTGTTTGGCAAGTGGAACAGTACGTAAGGTTTACCACTAAGATTATTTCTGGCAGCTTGTTTTCGAATGCAGTGTTGATTCCACAAGTTTTTTGTACATTCTAAATCAAACTGTATCAAACGACCAAAACAATGCTGTAAGCACTTAACATGCACAAGAGAACCATCAAATTCATTGTCTGCTTGTAAACTCTTGAATAGTTGTATATAAAAATCCATTGAGTGTTTACGCATCTGTCCCCAGAAAGATTCTATTCGTTGATTCCTCGTGTTTTTACCTTTAATAAAGCTTGACTCTCCATTTAGTAGATCTTCATGTGTAGAACGTAGTTGTTTCTGACATTGTTCTATCGATACATTTTCAGTTCCTCTGTCTGATCTAATAACGGTTGGAAGAAAGTTCAAATTCTTTACAGCATTTAGAAAATAATTTGCTGTTACTCGAGGATCATTATTGGTTTTAGCTACTTCTAACCAAATAATATATCTTGAAAAGCCATCTATACAGCCATGTATAGCGAATCCAAACTGCTTTAACTTATCGTACCCATCCAAGTGCCAGATGAAATTTGGTCCTGGACTCAAATATACTCTGCGGTGCAACTTGTTTCCATAACGACTCTTGATTCCTTCTGGGTCAGCAAGCTTTAGAACTTCATAGACTGTCTCTCTCTTCACAGTAAGCTTGTGGTATTTCTTTAACTTAGCCCATAGAGCACGATAACCAATATTATAACCACAAGAGTACAACTCGTTAATGACAGCTGTAACGATATCTGCTATTGGAGATTCTTTAATATTTTTTATTTTTAAATCTAACAAGGATAATTTCCTTTTAACCGTGGTAATTGAAATAACAATACCATGTTCTTTCAAAAAAATGTCTTTAATTTCATCATGGGTAAGGTTTAGATGAAAATACTTGGTCAAGAGAAAATCCATGTTTCTATAGCTAAAAAAAACAGGTAACTTAAAATATTGTTTTCAAAGTGTATACGCACAGTCTTTCGAGCATAAATATATACTTACATTGTTACTTCAATGTATGAAATTTATGGTTTCACACATTGATACAGATGATTAAAAAATAGTCTGCAAACAAATTTTCAATATACTGTATAGCAACACATTTATTTTGACATCATAAATTACGAATATTCCCTGATTTTACCTCATATAATCTTTATTTGCAAGCGCTGTACAACATCTCGAAAGCTCGCACAAATTAGTATTGATAAATCCTCAAGGAAGCTCACCAAAAACAAAGTTTATTAAACAGTAAATTAGGTTAGAAGTATCGTATCGTTATAGAGCAGACGCCAGACCAGACCGAGCAGACGAGACGCGCCGCGAGTGCAGGAGTGCATGTGCACGTAGGTACCGTACGTATCAAATCTACCACCAGAGTGCGTGCACGTATGAAGCGTAGGTAAGTGACCTGACCGGGCTTCCGTAGCCACAATAGGGCGTATGCGTGCGTATGCATGCGTACGCGTGCGGTGAAGTTACTAGAAACATATAGTGACTTTTCATAGAGCCAACTATCGAAATTAATTTTCGTAGGTGACTAAAACTAGTTATAAAAAACGAATGCACCACAACAATCGTATAACCTCATCAACCTTCCAACTTGTCTGTCTCTATCACTGATGGTCTCCAGCAGATATTCTGTTTTAACAGCGATTATCTCCGAAAAGAAAATGTAAGAATGAAAAACTCGATGAATACTTGAGTTAACTCCACCAGCAATAATCCAATTTCAGCATAATTTTCATTATCCATCTCTTGAGATAAATAAATCTTCAAAATTAGATCACACCTTCCGGTGATATCGGAGTCCTGCCCCCCTTTTGACTTTTGAATTTCACAACTTTCAGAAAAACTAAAAATGATTAATTGAACTTAACACAACGACGTGCAGTTCGTTGGTTTTTATTGCAAGCTTTATTTAAAAAATTAAGCGTAAATGAAAACCAGTGTTTTTTGCTCCGACATCCCCTTATAGATAACTAATAACTATACTAATGTTTTTTTTTTTTTAACTTACGTTGAAAAATTACACCAAACTTAAGTTTTGTATTAATAACTCCGCTGCAAAAGAATTGATGCTCTTCTCAAAGAGTAAACAAAATACTGGAGACCATGAAGCAGACTATGTTAGAAGGTTGAGGTTATACGATTGTTGTGGAGCATTCGTTTTCTATAACTAGTTTTAGTCACCTACGAAAATAAATTTTCATAGTTGGCTCTATGAAAAGTCACTATATGTTTCTAGTAACTTCACCGCACGCGTACGCAATACGCCCTATTGTGGCCACTGCCTACCACTTTCCTAAGGCGCTTTCCACAATTGAGTAACCGTTGCTTGTAACTGCAACGAAAATGGCGATTTTGCTATTGCTGCCAACTTGAAGTGTATGAAGTTCTTTAATCTTCGTTGCAGTTACAAGCATCGGTTACTCAATTGTGGAAAGCGCGGCTTTTTACTTTCCGATTCATCTAGCTTTTAAAGTAGATCAACGATTGGTCTAAAAGTGTTTTTAACAGTTTTTTCGTAATTTTCCTTTCCAAATTTCAGTAAGTTGTATTTACGCTTGACAGCGTTTCGAGCTTTGATCAAATGATGAAGTGCATTTTTCTCTTGATGAAAATCAGACATGTTCAGCACTTTCGCGTTCAATGACAGATTAAGTGTGTCGTACTAAGCACGAGCTATATTTATAGCAAACTTATCGAATACCTTTCAAAATTATCGTCCACCATTGATTGGACTATCTTTGTCAATCATGGGTGAATCTATAATTTACGGCTGACCAATATTGCCCTGCTAAAAATAGTCAATAGGGATCGATCGGGATCGATTAAATTATCAACAGATTCTATGCTAATTCTGAATACCATTTTTTGTACAAGGACTCGATTAAAATCGATCAGAATCAACTGGAGTCAATAGATTTTAATACGGAAAACAACAATTGAAGTAGATAGTTAATACCAAACGTTGATTATATCTATTTTAATCGATTTCTTATGCAATAAATAGGATTCAGATATAGCTTAGAAGTCAATTAATAATTTAATTGATCTCTATAGACTATTTTTAACAGGGTGCGCACATAAATCCTTGAAGCGAGCATTATACGTCTAGTCGGAATTTACATGATCGTCGTACAAGTGCTTTTTAGATTCACATCGTCTTGTCGAAATACCACCAACAAATCTCTTACAAGGTTTTTACTCTACTGAAAAAAATCACATGATTATCACGTTATTATCATGCGATAACTACGTGAAGTTACCGACAAAATCATCGCGCGATTATCACATGACATAATGATCACGTGATAATCGCGTTATCATCGCATAATAATCACGTGATAATCACGTTATTTTTTCAGTAGGGTAGGGACTTGCGCATATGACTAAAAAAGATAGAAGCAGTCAACCTTTTTATGCCTACCCATGCAAAACAATGCTCTGACGTTATTCTGCTTTTCACAGGCTATATCGTCGAATACATCATTGAATTGGGAAGTTCGCTATCTGGTGCTATAACTTCTTTGTATTCACTAAAAGGAAGAGACTTTATACCCTTGAGAGGCTCCAACAATTTGTTTAAAAATGTATACTTTGGTTGATTAAGTCACTTGGAGTATACGTATACATTTTTAAATCTAACACTGTTGGAATTAGTTGTAAGTGCAAGCAAGCTGTTAGTTTTACCACAATTCGACGACCCGCAAAACACCGCTTTTATGCTATTAGGCAAAAGATCACCATGCTGTTTAACTTTTTTATCTCCCTGGTAAAAATAATTTATTAAATCCGATTCGAAAGATAATAGGATTTAATAGGATTTCTTAATCAGAAATTATCCAATTAAAACCAATTCAATCGATTAAAATCTATTTAATCTGATTATAAATTTTAGTCGGTCTTAATCGGATTTAAACAGTTGTGTTTTTAAATAAAATGTTAATTTGTTGAAAAATACAACTGATTGAATCCGATTAAAATCGACTAAAAGTTATAATCAGATTAAATAGATTTTAATCGATTAAATTGGTTTTAATTGAATAATTTCCAATTAAGAAATCCAATTAAAACCTATTACCTTTTGAATCGGATTTAATAAGTTATTTTTACTAAGGATCCTTTATGAAAAAAAAACTTTATATTTTGATTAGAATCGATTAAATGCATTGCGAAACTAGTCGATTTTAATCAACCTTATTTTTCGTTTCTTAATATAACTGCTTTAAATTATGTTCATACTCGCAAGTGACAAGATTTCTTCTCCATTACTATATAAGAAAGGTCAAATACAGTAGAAGACAGAATAGATTTATTAACTACAATTGATTTGAATTGAAACTTTATTAAAATCGATTGACTTTATTAAACGACACATCCCTGTTGAAAATATTTAAATGAAATTTTGCATAAAATTATATGTAAAGATTTCAAACTTTTACATGTAAAATTTAACATGTATCAATGAAATTGTAAAACTGTACGTCAAATTTTACATAAAATTTTATGGTAAGATCTTTATTATAAACTGTCATCGCTCGTAACTTCCTTGCTATCTGCGCGCGTTAGTCAGACTGAAATAGCCCATCTTTATGAAACGCGCTCGTACTACCACGTGGCTCGCCGATAAAAATGTTTCAATCCAACTGAATTGTTATTCCAATGGAATACGCGTGATTAATTCCCATGTTGATAAAAAAATTTCAAATTTCTTAGCTCCAGGCCGATCTTCAATAATATTTTAGAAAACGACGTCATGTCGACGTGCATGCTGCTAATTTCTTGGTGTCTTCCAGGAAGATTCTTCTTGCTACTGCGCGTGTGTTAGTGGTAGGCCCTAAGAACAAGGACACGTATGTACGGGCGCCTTTAGATCAAGGCTCAGAAGCTCGCTTGTGTCCGAAGCCATTGTGCAGTTACTTGGACTGCCTAAGCGACATACACACGTGCCACTGTCTGGCCTGGGAGCTAGTGCAGCTGGCACTGCTCGTCGATCGTCCCACTCACTCTTCGTTCAGCGGTAGATCCAGGATTCCAGGTTGGAACTGAGATGCTAGTTCTCCCTAAGCTTACGTCGATTCTTCCTTCTTATAAAATCAGTGAGAAGTTGGCGAGAGAGCAATTTTTAGGCGTCACTTTAGCTGATCCGGAGTTTGCGATCTCAAAGAGGATTGACATGATTTTGGGTGCTGCTCTTTATGGCCAGTTGCTTCGCTCTGGGGTTAAAAAATCCTCAACTTCGCAGCTTGTCGCTCAGAACACCGTCCTCGGTTGGATTGTTTCTGGGCCGATGGACTCAGGGATGACACGGCGGGGTCACACAGGTGCTGCTACCCAAGCTCCAGTTCAGGCTTTTCACTGCGCTCCTCAGGATGACTTGGAGAATTTGTTGCAGAGGTTTTGGACTCTCGAGGAGTTTTTGCCGCCATCTTTTAAGATGCAGCCGGAGGATGAGAGATGCGAGAGAATCTTTCAGGACACTTATCGTAGGGACGCACAGGGGCGGTACGTGGTGAAGCTGCCGTTGAAGCCTGATCTTCCGTCAGTGGGAGCAGAAACTTGACGTATGGCTCTTGGTTCTCTCTCGAATTTACATCGTCGGTTTTAGCGTAATTCGAGGATTGCCAATTCGTATCGCAAATTCATGGAGATGTACGAGAAGTTAGGGCACATGTCGTGCTTTCCACCGTCGGAAGTCCACAAGGCTGACGCCTCGTATCTGTCTCACCACCCAGTCGTGCAAATGCTTCTGTCGATATGGAAGTTGAGAGTTGTGTTCGATGCTTCTCGGCGTACAAAGGATAGGCACTCGCTCAATGCTTTTTTGTTGACAGGACCTCCATTGCAGAGTGACCTCTCTTTGATTCTTTTATATTGACGTAGGTATCGCTTCGTATTTACTGCTGATATAATCAAGTTGTTTCGGCAGATTCAGGTGGAACCAGAGCACCGGGACTATCAGAAGATCGTCTGGTCACCCGATGCAGCATCGGAACCAGTTGATTTTCGTCTGACTGCGGTCACCTATGCGACGACCTGTGCTCCTTATTTAGCGAAGCGCACTCTGTCTCGGTTAGTTAAGGTTGAAGGGCATCGGTTTGATTACGTTGACGATACCTTCGCAGGGGCTGATGATCTGTCGGTTGCAATTCGGAAGAGAGTCGAGCTTACTGAATTGTTAGCTTCTGCTGGAATCGAGTTGGACAAGTGGGTTGCGAACCATCAGGAACTGCTTCCAGATTCAGCACAGCAGGTATCGGAGAAGCAGATAGGTGAAAATGAGTCGGTCAAGGCTTTAGGCGTTCACTGGGTTCCATCGCAGGATAATTTCAACGCTGTTAACCTCGAGAACGTGGCTGCAGCTTATACGAAAAGGTCTGTCCTCTCAAACATCGCTCTTTTATTCGACCGGTTGGCTCACTCCAGTCACGGTCATGGCGAAGATTTTGATGCAGGATATGTGGATTCTGAAGTGCGTTTGGAATTTATTCCTACCAGCTGAGATTCGTGAACGCTGGTATAATTATTGCAAGGGTTTATCCGCATTGCAATCTTTGTCCATCGAACGTTGGTTAGGTGGTACGGCGAATTGCTCTTACCAGATCCATGGGTTCTCGGATGCTTCTTCTAGAACGTATGTTGCTGTGGTATTTCTGCGAATCAACGAGGGTAATGGCTAAGTCAAAGGTAGCTCGGTGAAAACGGTGAGCATTCCCAATTTGGAGTTGCGTGGTGCAGCTCTTCTGGTCAAGCTCATCCTGATCGTGACAAAGCTGGAGTTTCTACGAGGGTTACAAATATTCGCTTAATCCAATAGTCAGATCGTGCTTACGTGGCTTCGTAAGCATCCGTGTCACAGGAAGACCTTCGTAGCTAATCGAGTTTCGTTGATCCAAACTGGAGAATCCGGCTGACTTGGCGACGCGAGGAGTTCAACCGGGAGAGTTGGCTAATTGTGCTCTTTAGTGGCAGGGCCCGGCGAGGCTATCACTGTCTCCAACTGAGTGGCCTGGGCCTGCTGACCCGGTTCGAGTTAATCAGGCTCGTCCAATATCCGAGAAATCTGAGATTCTGACTCGACTTTGACTAGGCTCGTTTGGGTTGTAGCGTTTTGCAGACGTGCTCTCGATCGAATTCGGATCAGAACAACGCAGTCAGAGAGCGCTTCGTCTCTTGCGTGCAGGAGGTCGATTGACCCACTCAGTTCTCTCTTTCGATCGAAAACACCCTCTGATATTGCCGTAAAATTCTGCTCTTAGCTTGTTGTTTGTCCGACACGCTCACTATCAGTGCCTTCACGGCGGTCCCACCTTGACGTCGAACATTCTAATGCCTCAGGTTTGGATTCTGGGTAGAAACCCTGCTAAAAATATGCGATTGAATTTGATTGAAATCGATCAAAATACAATCGAATTTAATCGTTTTAAATACATTCAATCGACCAGCCAAATTCGGTCGATTAAACTCCTATCGATTTAAATCGTTTTTAATTGCAATCGATTTCAATACGAAAAATAAGTATTAAATTTAATATATTTTTATCGACTTTTAGTGAAATTGTAATTTTTTGTACTAATTCTAATCGATTTTAAAATCTCTAATCATTACTAAATCACCTATCAATCTTAATACTAGTTTTATTAATAGCTTCGAATATATTTTAATCGACTTTAATAACCAAAACAGCCACTATTCTTGCAATATAATTTAATTGTTATTTTATCAGTATATATAAATCTGTTTGAATAGTACTTTATTACGTATAATAAAAATAATAATTATTTTTCTAATATGATTTGTTCGTAATTTTATTAATAAATTTAAATTAATTTATTAGGTAATTCGTTTATATAATATTTAATCACTATCGATACTTCTTTACGGTTAGATTCAATTATCCTTCAATCAATTAAAATAATCAAAAAAAGAATCTCTGCTAAAAATACTAGACTGATTTAATCGACGTTTTAAATTATAGATGTGAATCGGTCTCGATCGCAATCTAAATATCAAAATAAAGATATTTTTATCGACTTTTATTTGATGATTATTTTAATGCAGTTTAATTAAGATTCCTTCAATAAATATGAATCAACTTCTTAGTCGATATTAAATTAGTTTAATTTTACAAATAATTTTGATAACATTTATGAAAAAAAAAAATTTTTATATTTCGATTAGAATCGATTACATTTATTGCAAAACTAGACGATTTTAATTGACCCTATGTTTCTTAATATAACCGCTTGGTGTCGCTTCAAATGTTCATACTCGCAAGTGACAAGATTTCTTCTCCGTTACGGCCAGTACGAAGTACATGTCACTGGCTAAGAACTGCCAAGTATAATTTATACAAATCTATTATACGAATAAACAGGTACAATGAGAAAAATCAAAACATATTTAATAACTATAATTATTTTTAATTAATAATCTACTTGAATCTACCGTTTACCCAAATAATTGTGATAATTTTTCAAATGTAAGTGTTAATTTTCTGTCGGGTTTCCTCTGGGGCCAAGTTCCACCGAGGCGACGGTGTTGATGCTGGCTCCGGGAGACTCGGCATAGAGCAGGTGGCGATACCTCCGGTGCTTGACGGGAACGAGTAGGGATCTTGACTTGCTGCGCGCGCAGGTAGCGCCGACGGCCTCGTGTCGCGCGCTATCAGCGCAGCGCCGAGTCAGTCGCATTCGAGCAGTCTCACGAGTCACCTCGTATCACAGCTCTAGCGAAACCTCGAAACGAACTTGAAACGAAACGCTTACGTCCGTCCGAACTTACTTGCATCGTCAGTGTAGTTAGGCTATTGGTGCAGTGCTTATTTTCTGGCTTTATTCTATATTTACACCTCTTAACTAATTCTCTCTTCTTCTATTGATTGGCTTTGGGACCGCGCACGGGTCGCGAACGGAATCTCGCGGACGGGTTCGCGCGCGAGCGATACACGACACGACCGGGATCGGTGGAATTGCGGCCACCCTTCCTACGAACGACTCTAGCGATCAGACGACACACACACACACACACACACACGAACATTCGATTTGTTCACACTTCTCTCGACACGACTTGCAAATCTTTGTATTATTTTCGAGAGGGGTTTTATGCCGTGAGGCTTTCCCCTCTCAAGTTGAGCGATTAAACATCCTCATTTTTCGCTCAAACGAGTCTTATTTTTTTGTACCTGACTTCCTTTCCTTTATCCACACAGAAATACCTAATCAGCGGAAATCCGCATAAAGTGGCTTTTCGCGCCCGTCTTTTCAGTTAAAGAGGCAAAAAGTAACCACTTAACCTAGTATGCTACGTAGTGTATACTGCAGGTGGTACAGACTGTCTGCTTATATCTTACTTATATTTATATAGCAGCTCAATCAGTACCTTAATAGAATTTTTAAATTCACAAATGCCAAATGGCATACTGCCTGATAAGTTACGTTTAAAAGTAGGTGCTATAATTATTTTGCTGAAAAATTTTAATTTTAATGATGCGCTTTGTAACGGTACTCGATTAATGGTAAGGAAAAAGATACAATTCTGTATACAGGCAGAAATAATTAGCGGTAAACAAATTGGTGAAGTTGTTTTAATACCACGGATTGATTTGACTTCTTCAAAAGAAGAAATTTCTATTGATATGACAAGACGACCGGTTCCAGTACGATTAGGATATGTCATGACAATCAATGTGGGCCTTCCCAATATTTTTCTTTTATTCCACATAACTCATACTATACTCTAACAGAATTTCATCACATTTCGTTTACTCAATCGTGAGATATTAAGTTTGAATACAAAAAAAAAAATTTGTTCACACTGTGCGCCGGTTCAGAAATTTTCCCCTGAATTTTTCCTTGCGAAAGTTAAGTGCGTGCGTCGAGTGTGTTTGACCCTTTTACCCTCCCCTACGCCCGTATAAACCTAATTATTGTAATCTTTGTGTTTATCTGAAACCCCTCCCCCAAAACAATAGGTCCAACTTTTATTTTGAATAAATTATCTTTTCACATAGATCGTATAATTTTCCCTATAATGTTCCCTTACGGAGATATAAGAGGAATCTAATGTTTAAACTAAATCATAACAATGATAAAAATTTATATCCCCTGCAATATTATTCATATCGATTAGCTTATAGGCCTATATCAAAATTTAGTTCTGTTTTATATCTTGAAAGATTAACGAAAAAGTATATAATTCAAGCTTGTATCATGTACAATATTGTAGACTGAATAAGATATAACCAGAAAAAGAGCCAATGAAAATGGCGTATTCAAGAATTACCAATTTCTGCTTATTCTTCCTGTTGAAAATAATGACGTCATTAAATGACGTTTAATGACGTCATTATTTTCAACAGGAAGAATAAGCACGAATTGGTAATTCTTGAATACGCCATTTTCATTGGCTCTTTTTCTGGAATTTGAAGCTACAAATTGGGACCTTTTATGACGTCATTATTTTCAACAGGTTGTACTCTTAAATACTTTAAAATTGATGAAATGGTTGTCTACATAGGTACTACCATCTGAATGGTAGTAAGGTAAATGGGAGTTAACGCCAAAGAAATATTGTTTTTTAATTATTGTTTGTTTAGTAAAATTATTAAAAATTATTAATTTCTTGGACATTAGCCCCTATTTTCCGTACTACCATCCGGATGGTAGCACCTATGTAGACAACCATTTTATTAATTTTGAAGTATTTAAGAGTTTAATTATTTAGTCATTTAATATCGTCTCGGTCCTCGCGTGTTGGCCATGAGTCTACTCAAAGCCTTCGTCTTTTCTGCTGCTTTCGTAGTCACGTTACATATGTGTGGCCAGAAGGTCAGTTTCGTGTTCAGGGTCACCCCCAGATACCTAACTTCGCTCTTGGTTGTCATCCGTTTCGTTCCCACAGTCATCGGTATTATCGTCTCGATCCGTTTTCTAGTGAGAAGCAGCAACTCAGTCTTTTGCAATGCAAGTTGCAGTCCGTGCTCTGTCATCCATCTGTCTACGCGTCTCATCACCTGGCTCAGTTTCAGCTGAGCCAAGTGGGCGTCACGTGCGGTTATGACGACTGCCACGTCGTTCGCGTACGCGATGAGGCACGTGTCGTCTGGCATGTCCAGTCTCAGTATACTGTCGTACAGTGCGTTCCAAAAGTCAGGACCCAAAATGGAGCCCTGTGCCACCCCTGCCGTCACCCGTTTTCGTCGCATTCCATCCGTTGTCTCGTACGTCAAGTACCGATCCTGTAAATAACTTCTCACAACTCGCGCCAGGGAGGCCGGCACTCGGAAGGTTGTTTCCAACGCCTCCAGAATGTCGGTCCACCTCGCCGAGTTGAAAGCGTTCCTTACGTCGAGTAGCGCCAGGAGTACCAGCGGTCTGGCTCCGTGGCATACGTCGTTCGTCTTGTCCACGATCTCCAGTACGTCCGTTATGGCTCCGATCGTTTAGCGTCCTCGTCTAAAATCGTGCTGTCTGTCCGATAAGTCCCCGGCAGCTTGCACCGCCTGCAACAGTCTCGGTCGCAGCAATAGTTCGAACAGCTTTCCCGGTGTGTTCAGGAGGCTGAGAAGCCTATAGGAAGACGACGCGGCAGGATCCCCCTTCCCTTTGAGAATGAGGACCAGCCACGCAGTCTTCCAAGGCCCCCCGAACGCTCCCGCGACCAGGCACCCGTTGTAGATCCGCAGCAGTGCATCCGGCCTTTCGGCAGCGATGATCCGCAGCAGCTCCGCCGGGATGCCGTCTGGTCCTGGAGCCCTTCGAGGCCTCAGCTTGCCTGCAGCGCTCCGAAGCTCTCCCACCGTGAAAAGTGGACATTCTATCGCCGTGTCCTCGTTCGTATCATCCGTTCTCTCCGGGTGAGTCGGGAAGAGGTCATTTACGATCCTCTCCATTGTGTCTCCGTCCTTCGTCTCTGTAGGGTTCCAGGCGCCAAGTTTGCGAGTCACAATCTTGTAGCCCTCCCCCCATGGGTCTGAGTCTACTTCGTCCTCTAGTCGTCTCCAACATTGTCGTTTGCTGTCGTTGATGGTACGTCTGAGAAGCTTCCTCGCAAGTTTGTATTCCCGCGATAGAGCCTCCCGTTGGCGTTCGTCCTTCTGGTGCTGTGCCTGTCTCCGCAGTCGGTGGCACTTTCGTCTGATCTCAGCAATCTCTGGGCTCCACCAGTAGGCTTGCTGTTTGTCTCGTCTGTACCGTTTCCGTGGCATCGTGGCTTCGCAGATGCGCTGCAGATACTTTTCCAGATCGTTCACACACCGCTCGACCACGACTTGGTCCGTCGGTCCCCGAGACAGATCCACAGAAGGTGTCGCTACGTTCTGCAATTGTCTCGTCAGTTCGTCCCTGTTTATACGACCAGTGTCCCAACGTGTAGTTCGTCTATTCTGTGTCCGTGATCGCCTCTTCACGGTGTCACTAGTCAAGCTAAAGGTGATGTACTGATGATCGCTGGCCGTATAGTCCTCGATCACTTTCCATCCCCGCAGCTTTGTCAACAAACTGTCCGTGGCCAAAGTGATATCCGGGATGGAATCACCGATGCCGGGTCGTCTGTACGTAGTCACGTTTCCCTCGTTAATTACTTCCAGTCCCAGTCGGGCAGCCATCTGTAAAATCAGTCGCCCCCTTCTGTTCGTCTTAGGCATCCCCCACTCGACGGCCCGCGCGTTAAAATCGCCCGCCACGATCACGTCGCCCGAGAGGTCTCTGACGACGTCTTCCAGGGCTTCCAGCTTTTCGGCGTACTCGCGCGAACAATTGTTCGGGGAGAGGTAGACGCTGACGATAATGACAGCGCCGATCCTTACCCAAACATAGCGCCGCGTTTATCCCTCGGGCCCACACCGCCGCCGTGTTCGAGCTGCTCGCGATCCACGACGGTTCCGAAAGGTTTCTGTACTGCTCGCTTATCACGAGCACGTCCGCGTCCGTTTCCGCCGCAACTTGAGGAAGCAGCGCGTGTGCCACGCTACTTCTGTTCAAGTTGCATTGGAGTATCGTCAGAACCATTGCGACTGTCTCGTCCTGCCTTCCGTCAGAGCTGCTTTAAATACAGCACACGAGGACGTGCCAGGCACATGAGCCAGGTCTTGGTTGGCTCTCCCCGCGCAGAGAAAGCAGGAAAGTGTGCTTTTGCACGACCTTGCCACATGTCCCTGTTTGCCGCACTTCCAGCAGCAGTCACGCCTGTCGGATCCCGTGCACTCAGTTCTTATATATCCGTACCCGAGGCACTTGTAGCACCTCGGAACGCGGAGCCTGGGTCGTAACCGACAGTTAACCCACCCGATTTTAATTCGGCCCTTCTTGAGCAGGTCCGCCGCCTCATTTGCGTCAAACTCGCATACGGCCAAGGCCTGTCCGCGGTTTATCGCGTCCGCGACGTCCCTTGCTGTCGTGACGCAGTCCAGGTCCATAAAATCCAGCGTCACCCTGGAAGTAAGTTCCTTTACCGTCGCAGTCTGTCCCAGCGAATCTTGTAAAGCTCCTAGAAAGGTCTGGCGATCCTGATCCTTCTCAAGCTGCACAAGAACATCTCCGTCCTTTGTCTTGCGTATGGCTTTAACGTCAACGTTACAAGTCGACGGGTTCACATTTTTCGGCATGGAACCCAGTACGTCCGCGTACGTCTTTCCAGCCTCAGGTTTGATGAGGATCGCGCCTCGCCTAGGTTTCAGGCTTAAGCGATCCATCTTACGCCCCTGAGGTTCGCTGGTCCTCGTCCGTTGCGTCTCCGTCTTGTTCGCCTCCGATTCTGCGGTCTTCCTACGCTTTTTGCGTTTCGTCACCGTCGTCCAATTTTCCTTCGGCGTATTACTCTGCTGGGCAGGGTTTTCCGCCTCCGGGCTCGGGGTCTGTCTGACAGCTTTCCGTTTACTTGCTGGTGTCGCCAGTTCTGTCCTTTGTATGTCGAAGGTCATAGCTTGTCGCAGCTGACTCATACGTCGAAGCTCTTGCTCCCCAACGTCTACTGCTTCTTCTATATCTTCCATTCCGTTTGTAATTACGCGACTTACGTTTGTCTGGACTTTCGTCTTCGCCTTCATCAAAGCCAGGTTGCTGCGTATAGCGAGAAGCTGCTCATGCAGCTTCCTCTCCGCAGCCTCCCAGCTCTGTGGCGTTCCCTTTTTCTCGTCGCCTGTCCGGTCGCGTGTTCCTGTCGCAGTATCTACTGCACTAGCCAGGTCAACCACTGGAGCAGTACTGGGGCTGGGTAACCCCTTTGGCTCAATCGAGCCGGTCGACGCAGATCGCACTCTGAAATCTGCTTTTTTAATTTGTAGTTGGTTCATTTTTTTTATCTCCCGTTTCTATCTACGTGTTTTTAAGTGTTGATGGTCAAGTTTCCCACCAGAAACTGGTCTCCACATCCGATCTTGAGTAATCCCGGTGAAAAGAGCGTGCCTAGAGTACGGTGGCCTCGGAAGTCCCCCCCCCTCTCCCCGCAGCGAGCACCCATCCGATCGTCAATCGGGATCGCTGCTAGGATCAGGATTTGGCGCTTGCGCGCTCTACCATTGTGCAGGGCGAGCCTCCCGGCTGACTAGGCCGGGTCCGACCCCCTCTAACTACTGGCGGCCCAGGAGTGCAAAAACTGGTGTTAACAACTGTACCCTCCAGAGTTGGCACGCTTACATTCACGAGAAAACCCCCTCCTGGATGCTTTCTCCATTCCACGGTGGGACCTGCAGGGTGCCCCTATAGTCGAAACCAGAAAGCACCGCGACCTCATTCACGGGACAACTCGTTTATAGAGTGCCTCCACCCGCTTGGAACAATACCCGTCTATAGGGGTCCCCATTCATGGGAGGTGCCCATTTATAGGGCCCCCGACTCACTCCTCGCGGTGCTTCCGGGTGACTAAAAGGGAGTGTTTGTATAAGTGCGTGAGTGGTTGTTGAACAATTGCCTACCACTATTGGCAACTGTAGCCAGAGACTCCTTTAGCCGCCTCTGTTATAGCGTTGCTGCGAAGAGCATTGACGCGACAGAGAACGTTTCCAGCGGACGCGGCGAGGAAGCAGGAGCATAGCATTTCCTCTAAGCGGGTGTGACCCACACAAAGAAGCGTCCGCCGCGTTAAAATAATTACTTTTGCTATTTTTTACCACAATAGCCATTGTCTTAAAATGGATTTACACATCTATCTGATCTAATTTCGATTTTTAAAGTATCAGTGGTTTTATGAAAATTAGCCATGATAACAACTCAAGCAAATGCTGTAAATCAGTAGAAGGTATTGAAAGAAAGACATGATGAGTAGGAGTATGTCAAAACTTTTAGATTAAACTTAAAAAGTAGAAAAATTTTCACGGTTGAATAATTGTTTCACAAAGTATGAATATGACTGCGACAATTTCTTTGCAAGAAATGAACTGAAAAATTGTGCAGTCAGAAAATTAGGAATGATACAACAACGAATTCAAATCGTATATTATCCTATAAAATTGTATTAGAAAGTGGGGCTCCTACCCAACAGGAAATCTTTAAACTTCTTCAATTTTTCGATTATATACAATTTTTTTATTTCCATAACTAAGCAACAATTGTTCAAAAACTGTTCAAAATTTATTTTGGTAATGAAATTTGACCTGGTGATTGAATACGAGTGCTGTATTCTGGCTCGCATTGCTTATTGAGTGCTTAGAAGCCACTCAAACTCTGCGGATAGAGTACAGTATAACTCTTCGTTACTAGACGTGAGTTGAACGTAGAATTGTAATAGTGAAGGACCGCCGAGTGGAATCTCCGGCGAAAGCAAGTGAAGAACCCTTCATCTGTGCAGTTGACCAACCTTTCTATTATTGCCACGACAGATCGTGTAGTATAAGAACAATCAGCACGTGTCACACGCGGATCTTAGAAACATCCTGTGTGTCAAGTAGAATAGTACTTAAAAAAAAGTCTACTACTTAAAAATATAATACCAAGACTAACTATAAGATATTATAAGAACTAATCGACATCATAACCGTACCAAAGAAAACATCAAAACATCTTGTAAGAAATTGTACCATCTGCTGAATTCTGGGTTGTCTCCAATAAAACAAACGATAACATTTGAATCATTTTCTATGATAATTATTCTTACGATTAAAAGTCATCCATAAAATAACCCAAAAACCTAGAAAGTAAATTAGTAGGAGAAAGATAGTCTGTCAGCAACACCATAAGTTGCAAAGGTAAAGACTCACAAGGACATCAACGGAGAACGCGGACAGGCTAGCGTCCGCGCGTAATTAAGAGCGGACTCAACATTGTCCCCGGATCCGAGCGTCTGCACGCTCCGCCGAGTGTCCGCACAGGTCCCACCGCTGCGACAGTTACGCGTCCACCTTGCTTATTCAGATATTTAGATTGTCCAATACATTAGAGTACTGCTAGTAACAATAAAGCTCTCGAGCTTATGCTAGTTCCTTTATAAATATAATTAATTGTTTGTAGAACTCGCGCATTACAAATGTGTATATTATTCAGTTTTTTACAGTTTTACAATTTTTACAAAATTTTTAAAATTTATGAAACGTTTTTAATTTTAAAAATTTCATTTGCTTTTGCTTATTGTTAATGGTTAAATAAAATATAAAAGCGATCACAAAGGTCACTTTTATCTGAATTTTGCATGTAAGAAAGTGTCTATTATAATTCAATTATCAATAAATTATATACTTTTCATAATAAGTCTTATTACATTTTCTTATGCTCAACAACAATTAATCTTTCAGTGTTATACCAACATTATTTTTAGACATTCATAAGATATTTTAATATCCTTTTATAATTATATTAATTTGGTAAAAGTTGCTCTAAGCAATATTTTTACATTCAGAATTATAAATGTTATGTACGCT
This sequence comes from Trichomalopsis sarcophagae, assembly GCA_024372645.1. Taxonomy (NCBI): domain Eukaryota; kingdom Metazoa; phylum Arthropoda; class Insecta; order Hymenoptera; family Pteromalidae; genus Trichomalopsis; species Trichomalopsis sarcophagae. The sequence continues at coordinate 216,672 of QLSS01000193.1, read as the reverse complement.
TTCGCATTAATTTTTGATTTACTAAAAATTTGAATTACTAAAAATTTCATGTATACAATAACAACAATTTTAGGATAATAGTGTACGTAATATTATAAATGGAAACCTCTTATTTAAATATTACAGGTTAATGTGTTATTACGATATTACAATGCTTTTTTTAAATTAAAAAAATTTTTTGACAATACTGCCCAAAGCACTCAATTCCATTAATAATTATCTTTGATCAAAATATATGTTTGTCTTCGTTTTGCTCACACGTATGGCTCAGTACATTTTTAAAATAGAAATAAAAAAGGAAGATCTATTATACTTACATATTACAATTATTATTATATTACAATAAATAATCAAATGCAATTCTCTCTTCTGATTCCAAAAGTGCACATACAAATCTTTATGATTTCATACTATTTTGATTAAATACTGTTACCATATAAAAGTACTATAGCCTTTCAACACACCTTCTTACCTTTCCAATAATCAAAGTTATGATATTCACTATATTACAACAGAAACCTTAATTATCCCTGCTGGCCCATTGTGACTTTTGGGCCCAAATTTAAGGAGGATACTTGGTACACCTATAGTTTTAGTATAAACGCAGGGATTTTAATTCGAACTAGCTAAAAACTCACTCGCTAACGATCGCTTGTTATATTGTAACATTGATTCAAGTTTTAAATATATATATAATCCACACATTTATAATAATCGAAAAATGAAACAAAAGCAATAATGAAATAATATACTATTATTATTAATGTTGAGAATAAGCGAGCAGAATTCGAGCGACTGCAGAGAGAGCACGTTGGGACTGTTCTTCCCCCTCTCCCCGTCCAACTGCGGCCAGCGTCCCCGTCGCGGCTGCGGCGGCGACGCTCACTTCTCAGTGTGCACCCATACGAGAAAGACGCGTTCGCGACACGACTGCTTTTATAGAGTTCCTTTGTTTAAGTTCGATTGTTAGTATATTAATTGTATTAAGTAAGTTCGAAGGTAAGCTCAGATAATAAAGTGTTTAATAAATAATAGTGTTATTTATTTCCAAGTCACGCCAGGCCTAGTATAAGTACAACAATTAATATATAATTTTATTTTGAAATCAGAAGTAATTACACCATAACATTAAAGCATAATACTTATTATTTAAATTTAAATTAAATTTGAAGAATGTATTGTTATTGAATAATATTATGTAGTCATTGAAAAAAATATATTTATTTTGATGCGATTTATTAAACATAATACCGAAGAGATAAGATTTTATTTACGATGGACAAAATACCAGAGAAAAAGGGCTAAATTTAATGTCAAGACACAACTTCATCATTGTAGACGATAAATGGGAAATTGCGAAATGTTCGTAATGGTTTTTTAGATGGTGTTTACATCGCGATCTGACGATAAGACTAATTAACTTTAAAAAGACGCGATATAATAGAGATGTCAATGCCATGTTAATTGAACTGCTTCGATTGGTTGTTAAAGACATATAACAGATATATGGAGTTGTGATTGTTTTAACTCGCTTGTCTAATATACTTAACACGGGATCCGTTGCCATATTATGGCGCATCTATCAAAGTTACTATGTCAGTTGTCTATTTATTAGTTAATGCTATAAACTTAATTGTAAACTAATATGAAAATTTAAGTTAATAACATTAAAGTCTTTAATTTAAGTTGAAAATACTAATAAGATAATTTTAAATTCAAAAGTTAAAAAATATAAAATTCAAAAGTATATTAATGTGGTATAAGCCACGTTTTGTGGGACGTGTTGTAGCATAATGGCAGCCAGCAGGATAAATTGCGTACGTTCATATATTAATAATAATATTTATTATTTTAATTTAATGGTTTAATGTTAACTATTGATTTAATATAAGAGTATATATACTTTATTTTTAATATACTTTCTTTTTTAAAATATGATTAATTTTTTGTTGTTATTAAATATATGTCTTAATAAAAATGGTATATTTTATACCTAATACAAAAATCACTAGTAACATTTTTACTTATCCAGTTTTTTAGGTTGTTAAACAATAACAAATTCTCTACGTGTACACGATAAAAACTGGGTAAAATTGGCCCTTAATTTAGGTTACACATTTTTTACTGATACATAAACATTTGACACTTATTATTATAGCGAATAGCGAAACAGAGTCTGTGATACAATGCACTATAAGAATACAACAAATGCACCAAAAAAAATTTTGACCACAGCAGACAATGTCAAGGTATCAAAATCTTCTCCCGAATGGCAAGACATGGTCTAGCTATGATGCAAAGCAGTAATTATATAATAAATGTACGATAAAGAAATTTTATCTTTAGTAAATAAAGTCTAGCTGTTAAAACAATTCTGAGATTAACCCATTAAAGTTATGGTAAACGGTATATAGTGCTACCTTCAAAATTACAATAAGGTTAACCACAACAAACTTCATTTATAATCATAAGTATATGATCTGCGTTCAAATTCCAGGAAGACTAAAATTGTAAGTCTAGAAAAAATTTCTGAAAAATCTGGAAAGTGCAAAATTTCATCTTTACCTAAAAATATTGCAAAATCACATCCTGATTGCCGAAAGACGGTCTACCATACAATGTTCTAAGGATACAACGAATGTACCAAATAAAAATGTTCACTTTTAGTAGACAATATCCTGGTGTCAAAATCACCCGAATGGCGAGACATGGTCTATATGATACAACGCACTAAGTATGCAACAAATGTACCGAAAACAAATTTTCACTTCCTGTAAATGATGTCCAGGTGTCAGGATGATCCTGAGGTTAAGAAAGTGCTCTGGGCCAATAAAAACAAAACAATCAATATAATTGAGAACCTTATATATTAAATTGTTAATAATAATTAAACCTCAATCAACACAAATAAATTTAAATCAGATACACAGTCACGACGCGCAGGTAAGAGTACGATACTTGTGACGAATCATTAGCGCCCACTCAAGAGGTGAGTTAAGCGGACATAACGCTTAATCCGCAGGACACAAAAGTCTCATAAGCAACTTACCTGCAACGACCGTAAGTAACAGCGAACACTCCTACGTCCGCCAAACGCAGTCACGGACAGAATACCCGTCCGCGCACAAATTCGACATACTCTATTCCTATAGTCTACGTGTAACTCTAGTAACAGAAGGCTCTCAAACCAAAGGCTAGTTATCTTAATTTAAATAATTATTTGTAAACTCGAGTAGCCCGTCCTTAACCAAGTACAGTCTTTACAATTCGATATGAGCGATTGCGCGAGTATACTTCGTCATCCTACTCCATGAACACGTTATCGAAGTAGTAACGCCTCATAAGTCTGACGTTCTGTCGTGCACATGTAGCTTTGTGCGCTCCATTATGATTCGTGCATATACGGTGACGAGTTTTGGATGATCAGTTGCTTGATGAAAATCTTGCTGGCGTTCTTGAGTGCATCTTGAAGAAGATTTTCTATTTCTATGTATTTGTGATTACCGGAGTCCCAGCTTAATCCGTGATAATAAAGTTCAAGCCATAAATTTTCACGCTTGTACTTCCGAGATAACTTACATTAAGGAAATGGTTCTTTGAATAATTGTACAACAGGTTCAGCGTCTTCAGGGCAGTATGGCCAGCTTCTTCAAGACGAAGTCTTTTCCGGGTTTCTTGAAGCCCTACATATCCACTGCCTACTCCATCTTATATGAGCGTCTTGATGTTACAGCTGACGGGATTATACTGAATGATGCGGTAGTGTAAGATTAAGCAGTAAGCTGGAAAGTTGTCTCGAGATTCAAATTCATGACAAACGTCGACTGCAGCACTTCTCAAGGACTTGTTCTGCTTCGAGCAGTCGATTACTATAAGTGGTAAGCTCAAAATAAAATCATTCTTATTTACGACAGACTCTGAAATTTTTCCGTAATAAAGGTTCTGGAAATTCGCTAGATATCATACTATATGGCGTATTGATAACGGTTGATATCTATATTTAAGTTGCCGTATGGATAGTATTGCGAGTTCAGAAAAAGCTTTACGTTGCTTATTATATCGCAATAGTCGAATTGACTGGCATTCTCAGTTTGCCGATTATTAGATTTATTTGAAATCTTAAGATTACGAAGCGTGGTTTTTACAACTGATTAGAAGTCTTGACCGTCCACACATTTTTAGTCGAGTTTGGAAGAATCGGGTACTCGTATAACTCCCTACTGCCGAAACTCATACCAATCGGTAGATTCTTTTCTATGTAATTTAGAAGTTGAATTTTATTAGTCTTGAATGCTATGACGTACGGCATAAGCCATTCAATTTTTGTAAATTCTAATTTATATTTCTCGAAGATAGCGACACCATCCGTAACTGTCACTGTCTGAATAATTGCTTTCAAATCATTTCGCGACCTGCGGCAAACCCGAATATCATACTCAGCGGTATGTTTATGTCAAAGTAGCCGGAGGCATTGGTTAGTATTTTAGTCTTTGCAATATCTAACCAACCTGCATTTTCTATTATTAAACTTTAACTGGGATTGTGTAAAACCCAGCCTTTCATGACTGCGGTCAAACGGACATTTTTACACTTGTCGATTTCTACAGCATTAATTTTATATCTGATCTTTTCGAGCATGTGACAGATAGCATTGTTTACTAGCTTAGTACGTGCTAGAGCAGCGACATTTGTTTTCGTTAATTTACCGCAAAAGTACAGCAAACTACGTGATGGCAAGAAGCTTAAATCTTAATGTTAAATAACGATGCAAATTTCGTCGCTGTTGTAAGATAAGACCGCGTAGGGTTAATGAACTAAACGCTCATTAACCCTACGCGGGTTCAATTGCTGAATCAGGAAAACAGCAGAATTACTGACACAAGTTTGTAAGAGATATTCAATAATTATATTTTGAAATAAGTCATTTTACTCAAATTCTTTCTACTGTAGAAGAATAGTGCAAGAGCAACTTTTTGTTTTAAATGATACAAGGAACCTGTTGCCACTATTTTAATTATTGTAAACAGCATTTTCTGGAAAATGTTCTGTATCGGCCTTTGGCAGCCATTTTCAACTTTCTCAATAGCACAAATAATTAAATTCTAAACACACCAATAGGTTGTTTCTGTCATTTTAAACAAAAAGTAACTCTTTCACTTTTCTTAAAATCTGTCAACTCTAGAATAAAAATGCAAGAGCAACTTTTTGTTTAAAATAAGCAAATAATTTAATTTTAAACACACCAATGGTTGTTCCTTTCATTTTATACAAAACCTGTCCTTGCATTTTTCATTTAGTTCAAAAATTTTGATAAAAATAACTTTATTCAAGTATTGAAATGTCTTTATCTGTAATTTAAACATTCTTTTAACAATATTTTTATTTTGTAGCGGTTCAAGGACGTCGCATCTGTCAGAAGTACTAACATCTGCTTCAAGACCATCCGGGGTTCGAGAAAAGACTGCTGTTCATCTCTTCTGGGAAGTACGCTTAGATTTTTTATAATTTTTCCAAGATAAATTTCATTTTGCAATGTATAGGCTTCGAACTTTGCGTACTAGGAAGTCTTTGAATGATTGTGTGCCTCAACATAGAGTTCGTATGTGAAAATTAATGGATAGAGCTTCGCAAGAAGCTTTGTCGAGACCTCCCTTTCAAAATTTAGAAAATAGTTGTTTAAATGCTGTAGACTCTCCTGATGATGTTTCCCCTAATATTACTGATACTTGCATGAGTTGTGACTATGATACGAACGAGGTGAGGCGTGTAAGCTTCTCTTCGTCTTCTTATTCATCTATCGAATCATCCCATAATAATATTACTCGCGATAATGAGAGTGACTGTGATTCAGTTCTCACGACGTAGGTTTAGAAAGCGTAGACGATTTAGAAGCTGCTCTGGCTACCGTTTTCGCCGAGCAGAACATGACTCATACGCAGATAAAAGCTATCTTGCTAGTCATTAAATGTCACAGTTGCTTCTCCAGCATACACGTCGATCCAAGAACAATTTTAAATACGCCTAAGACAAGTGCTCCAACGACCCTTGTTGCTGGAGATGAATATCTTCATTTAGGTGTAGAGCAGGGTTTAAAAAAAATCTTGTCTTCAACTCCGTCACATTTGCTAGAAAATCATTATATCGAGATGGATTTTAGCACAGACGGAGCTTCTCTCGATAAATTAAGTCGCATTGTCTTGTGGCCGATTCAAATCAGAGTAGCAAATTTTCCAAACAGCTTTTCACAGATGGTTGGAATATTCAAAGGTACTGCAAAGCCATCGAGCGCATTAACTTTTTTTTAACCATTTATTCAAGATTTGCGTCAGGTTCTTCAGAACGGTGTTGAGTTTAGGAATGCAAATTTTGCTGTTATGTTGAGGTGCTTCGTCGCAGATGCCCCAGCTCGTGCATTTTCGTTAGGCCATCGTTCTCATAATTCCAGGGCTCCTTGCTCACGATGCTGGGTCCGAGGCAGATACATTCGTTCAGGAGTTGTGGTGTACGAAGGCATTCATCATAGGCCTCGTACACACCCAGAGTACGCTTCAAAATCAGACGTAGATCATAGTATAGGTATAGATTGTCCTCTAGCTGATCTTTTTTCTAGTTTTAACTTGGTCACAAACACAGTTTTCGATTACATGCACCTCGTCTGTTTGGGTGTAATGGAAAAAATTTTAATGTGTGTGATAGATGGTAAATTCGTCGGGTCAGCTAAACTTTCAAATGCAAGCCTTCTACAAGTTGTCAATGATCGACTGGAGCAAGTGAAAAGATACTGCCCGCAAGATTTAGCTAGAAAGCCGATAAAAATTGAAAAGCATGGCCAATTTAAAGCCACTGAGCAAAGGCAGTTGCTTCTATACACTGCTCCTGTTGTGTTTAACGGTCTGGTTAATCGTGCTCTTTACCAGCACTTACTTCTTCTTCACGCGTCTATAAGAATTTTGGCCAATCCTAATTATTTAACTAGGGAATTTATTGAGTTTGCTGAGAAATACATCGAGCTGTTTGTCGAAACAGCCTCTGATATATATGGCATAGAGTTTTTGTCCTTCAATACGTACACTCTGTTGCACCTTGCAGATGACGTCAAGGCTTTTGGAACCTTAGATTCATTTTCAGCTTTCCCTTATGAAAGCAACATGAGTTATTGCCGGAAATTATGTAGAAAGCCGAACCAGCATTTGCAACAAATTTCCAACCGAAGAGCGGAAAACTGCCGTACAGCTTCTTCAAGAAATATCGATCCAAACGCTCTAAAATTCGTTGGCTGTCATGAGAGAGGTCCTGCACCACCGATCCGTGGTTCTACTAACTACCGTCAGTATAGGGAAGTTGTAACTGGGGTTATTCATTTATCAATTCTTCAGCCAGATAGTACTGTCTATCTTAAAAACGCATCCATCGGCGTTATTCAAAACGTTATTCAATACGACGGATCCTACTATCTGGTATTAAAAACTTTTGCAAATGTCGAAAATTTCTTTGATCGTCCTTGCGATTCTTCCTTAAATGGTGTTTTCCTCTGCTCTTCGATGAGTACTGAGACAAAAGTCGTTAGTCTCGATCGAGTCTCAGATAAATGTTTTCGGGTGCCATATTGGCCAGTGGACGCCCCAGTAAGAGAATGCAACTCTGATTCGTTTATCGTAGTTAAAATTATGTCGACGCACTTTGATGTAGAGTAATAGCTTCATATTTTGTTGATTTTAGCATTATTATTATTACTATTATTATTATTATTACTGCTAATATATTTTTAAATTACATTAGCAAAATGCAAAAAAATACAGGAGCAATTCCTGTAGACGAGGCAGCTGCGAAGCTGGCAAATTGGATGCCTTCCATTAGAGGGAGTTTCCCGGCAAATAAGACCATGAGCCAGAGTCTTCCAACAATCAGCAGCAGCTCATCGTCCAGGAAATATACACACAACAACCAGCATTCACACAAAAATAAATCAAACTCGCAGCCATCACACAAACAAATGCCAAAACAACAATCAAACTCACAGCCACCACAGAAACTGCAGACGCTTAAACAACATTCATCTAACTCGCATACATCACATAAGCAGCAATCACATAAACAATATTCAAACTCACAGCCATCAGACAAACTGCAGCCACCCAAACAACGACAAAAACAACAGTCACACAAGCCATTATCATCCTCCCACAATCAACAGCAGACGAAGAAACAATACAACGGTGAAGGTAAAAGTCCGTGTTTTATGTACAATCTTTAATTTTATTAATATATATTTATTATTTTGTACGAATAATTAAAATATTATCTAATCGGCAGCGTCAATCTCCACTGGACGTTTGACTGCTATCACAACAGCACCACCATCTTTTCTAACTGCCCACTTATCTAAGGTTTTGGATAGAATAGAGTGCATGTCGCTGTATACATTGATTATCCGCTCGTACATTTCAATGGATTAATGTATATTAATCTACTTGCAGTTCGATGAACCGTCGGTTAGTCACCGTCGAAGCCTAGCAGGTAAATATTTCGTTTTATTTTTTGTTGTAGATAACAGATAGGTCCACTTGGGACTCTCCCCTCTGCGCGCATGCGCGAGCTCGTCGAGCTGCGTTGCTCGGCTCGCCGCAGTAGTCCGTCGCCGGCACTCCTCGAGAGCGCACGTACTTCTTGCCCCGCAGTGGTGTTTTACTTTAATAAACGTATTTTCCAAGAGACATTCTTTGTGTTTCTATTTTATTTATAAGACTCACCCAACCTGATCCCAACAGGTTATGGGCCGGGTGAGCCACGCTTCAACTGCGCAAAAAGATTATTTGAAATGCATCCGAATGGACCAGGACATCTTCGCCGCAACGTTATCTGGAAGAACGTTGCCAAGAGGCCTGGTGGGGTGGCCTTGGAGAATACACGCTTTACAAAAGCTTGCCAAGGTAAGTTGCGAATCTTTAGTGAATAACTCACTATTTTCATTAAATTTCAATATTTTTTGCAGATGCAATGCCAATCGACAAATTGACACGCCAAAAACCGAAGGGTGACGAGTTTCCGACTGTCATGACAAAAGCTCTGAAAAGCGTCGACGGCTCTTCGATGACCAGGGCAACAAGCGCATCGACGGCGACCACCTGGACAACGAGCAGATTGACGTCGAGCATCAGGGCAACGAGCGCATCGACGTCGACCACCAGGACAACGAGCGCATCGACAATACAAGCAGGAGCTCACTAACGACGGCACAGCGGCGACGATCATACCGTCCACGACGGCAATGCTAACGAGCTCAGCGGCGATGAGGTCAACGGTGATAGAGGCAGCGATGACGAGCGTAGCATCGACAACGAGGTCAACGGCGACGAGGTCCTCGATAAGTGGCTATCTCAAAGCGACCTCGATGAATCAGATAAGTTTGCATTATTTAATTAATTATTTGTTAATTCACTTGCTATACTATATCAGTATTCTAATTCTATATGCTATATCTATCCTATTTCTAGTCTATACTATCTAGATCACTCATTCATTAATTCATTCATCTATTTATTTGCGTTTTAATTATTAATTTCCTTTCAGAAAAAAGTGAACATGGTGCTACTTCTTTTATTTTCTCATTCATGCAGATGCAAACTTTTTAATGCACACTGATATTGTATTTTAAAAAATTATGTATTATTTTTTGACTACTTAAGTATAAACAGTGTCAGTGGGCGTTCGGAGGGGCTGAAATTTGTGGTTGAGCCTCACGGAGAGGGGCGAGGACGGGGCCCCTTTCACCCTAAAAAAAAACATTTTACAGAAATATGAGGAGTAGGATGTCAGCTGGTTGTAGCATTATAACGAGAGCAGCAGTAACATCAGGGCAAAACGATGAAAAAATGTAAGTATTTTAGTTATATTTTGCTGTTGTTTTCAAGTACTTTATTTTATTAATATGTACGGGACAAAACTACATCAAGGTTCAAAAATAAACTGTGAAAACATTGTTGATCAGATATTATAACTTTATTGAAATCTCCTAACGATCGGTCCTGGTGTGACCTTCTCTCAAAAGTTGTCGCCGAGAACTGACGCTCCACTCATTAAACGCTGCCGAAAACTCGGGCCTGCTAAAACAAAGACGCTTTCCCGAGGACTACCGAAGGGACCCGAAGCAGTGCGCGCGCTCCTCTATATCTATAGCTATACACACGCAGTTATGTGCCCGCGCGAACGCCTCCCGCCAATCGACTCTCTGGACTGGCAGTCACAGATCAGCCCTTTAGCCTCTCTGCACTGAAGTGACCCTCAAAATCCGCGGAGTAAAACTCCTAGAGGGGGTCGTGGCAGTCTAGGAATGATTATAAAATCACTCCTAACCGTATTGGCCTGAGGCCACGAATCGCCTTGTCGATTCGCGCATATGAGAGCCAAATGACGAAGAAACATTCGCTTAAATAGGTAAAATAAAGAATAAATACGCTGCACTAGCTCTTATCCCTAGTAGCCCTCGGTTACGTCCGGAACATAATATTATATTTAATTTTCAGCAATAGAACCAGTAGTCCAGCTGCCGCAACTGCAGACATGACAGCATTGTATCAGATGAGTATATTTAATTAGCTCTTATCATTTATTTAATAATAAAGTTAAAACTTTGTTGTATGTTTATTTTCCCCAGCAGAAGCAGCATGAGTATAGCAGAATCAGCATCAGCAGCAATATCAGCGTCAGTAGCATCAGCAGCAGAATCATCAGGATAGAGGAACCACAACAGTGTCAACAGCATACTTTTTATATGTTAATTATATATTCAGTTTTTATTTTGCGACTTGTTATAATTATATTTGCGTAACATTGTTAATGAGATTATCGTTTTTATATTTTAAATCTCTCGTCGTATTGTTATATCTCATTATATGTACATTTTTATGTATTTTCTCCTATAATAATAAAAATTATATTATATTTTTACCAATTTAAGTTCTTTTTAAATTAAAGCGCATATTTAATGCGCCTTCACGAAATCCCGAAAATTGCCCGCAAAATGCCACGAAAATGGACAGCACAATGCTGGCACATTGAGGGCACGCGTGACGTGGAAAAAAGTTTTTCCACGCGAAAAATTCAAAATGCAGGCAAAATGACTGCATTTGTACCGCATTATGTCTGCAAATCAGCAGTACCCATGCTGCCTGCTTCCAGCATGGCGAACATGCTCGATGCTACCGCACGTGACCTCCATATGACGGTCATATGCGGATGTAAGTCGACGTCATTCGTGCCGCACTATGCTGAGCACGTGCTGTGGAACTTGACGACGCATGATGTTATCTGATGGGGGGGTATGACATATAGTACATAATTTGCCAATCTTTGCGCAGATTAAACGCAGTGTACACTCTTCTAAAAGGATGAGGTGCGAAAAGTGTAAAAAATATATAAGGAGTGAATCAATGAAACAGTACGTTGCTACTTGTGGTTCAGTTTGTACCATTTGAGATCGAAAATTTACTTCTAAGAGATATTTGACGCAACATATTAATCACAAACATTGACATATTGTAAAATATTAATAATACCATTGAAATATAAATAAAACTTTTCTTTTGTAGCTGTACTCAATTCCAACTTATTCAGATCTACAATATTTTGTATTATTTTTTCATTGCTCCTTCAGCAAAATATTCGAGATTGAAATTATTTAAAAAAGTATTAACATTGTATATTTAAATAATATTTTATCTATTGGAACTATAAATTTAGCTAGTGGAACCCTGGTAAAAATAACTTATTAAATCCGATTCGAAAGATAATAGGGTTTAATTGGATTTCTTAATCGGAAATTATCCAATTAAAACCAATTTAATCGATTAAAATCTATTTAATCTGATTATAAATTTTAGTCGGTCTTAATCGGATTTAAACAGTTGTGTTTTTAAATAAAATGTTAATTTGTTGAAAAATACAACTGATTGAATCCGATTAAAATAAGTTATTTTTACCAGGGATAAACTTATAATTTATTGGGAATTCGCAAATTAAGACAGCGCAAGAGGGTGCTGTCATCGGCTCTGAAATTTATATCATATCATGTGATCTTTGGAGGCAGGTTTGAACATACAACTGACAAATATTTTGAAACAGTAAAAAATGTAAACACACTGTTAATTTTAAATAGTGTAACGTGGAACAACGTCCCTCGTCACGCCGGTAATCGAGGCAGGATAGAGATTGACGAAGTAAGGCGGCATTGGCTCGACGGACAGAGCGCGCGCCTAGAGATCTCGGGAGCGCCATATCGATTCTCGGTCCCGGCGTCTCCTTTTGTGATTTTCTCCTCTCAGGTCAACGTCTCACCCCGTTACAATAGGTATATATATATATATATATATATATATATATATATATATATATATATATATATATATATATATTTATTTATTTTTGAAAGACTAATATACGTATAATAAATATTGATTTAAAATTTATGATTAGGAACAAAATATTCTATAGAAATATTAGGATGTACTGATTCACGTGAACAGTGGTGTCAGATCAAAGAAATGATTATATTATTGCGAGGTTATGATCACTTGTTTTGGTATAACTACCAAAGCTTCCGAATATATCCACCAGGTGTGCCACTTTTGTCTTAACTTACGAATACTCCCAATAAACAACAAGTTTTCTAAAAGCGCACTTAAAGATGACTTTCTCTGAGTAACCCTCGTTAAAAAAAAAGAATTAGAACGGATTGAAGCTTAGAGCATATACTACATGGAGGAAGCACGCTTACGGCGACAGTGTACTCGAGTCACAGAGAGAGAAAGAGATAGTTTGGATACTACCTTTGTCTCTCGCACCGGCACGTGATTGGCTAACGCAATTCCAAAGAGAGAGAGAAAGAGAGAGAGAGAGAGAGATAGTACCTAAAGTATCGCCCTCTCACTCTACAGCGTCTACACTTTTTAACACGCAGTGCTTCCACCATGTAGTATATGCTCTAAGGATTGAAGTGGATTGTAACGGATTAGAACGTTTTCCTGGTTCCAAGCCATAACAGTAAATCAAAATGTAGTATTGAATCCGTTTCGATACGTCGTAATCCATATCAATCATATGAAACTTAGGTGTTAAAACTGTTTCAATCCGTAACATACAAAAAATTAAAAAAAATAAACGTTACAAATCCGTAACAATACCTAGGTTAGGGTTTAGGTTACCTAATCCATTCGAATCCATTTCTAGTTATAATACGTCCTTATATATGATGACATGACATGTATAACGTACGGATTGTAACGGATTAAATAAATTTGGATTTACTGTTATGGTTTGAAACGGATTATTACAATAATTAAAAAGTTATAATCCGTTACAATCCATATCCGACGTATACATGGACTGTAACGGATTATACCTATTTAATTATTGTAATATAATCCGTTTCAAACCATAACAGCTGTCAATCAAAATGTAGTATTGAATCCGTTACAATACATTTTTATCCATAACAATTATATGAAACAATTAGAGTTGTGAAATTCGTTTAAAACCGTAACTTACACAAATTAATTTATTGCAAATTGATATTTATAAACATGAGCTAATATAGATTTATTTTAATTAATACATTCTAGAACATTTAATAAAAAGTTTTAAAATAAAAGTTACCAATCCGTATCAATCCGTTTAGGTTACCTAATCCATTCGAATCAATTTTAAGTTATAATCCGTTATGATCCGTTATATACGTCGTTATATATGATTACGAATATAAGTATTTATAATTTCAATGCTCTTCCAAAATAGTAGATAAAAGTTGACAAAAGTCACAAGATTTGTCACATTTAATTTTGTTATTTTATTGAACGCCTACGAATTAACTTGAAACTTTCTAAAAATTATAGATAGTCCATCTCATAAATCCATTTCAATCAGTGCCTTTAAAGTATAAATCCGTTTTATTAGATTTATTTTAAAATTATGCGGGCTTTTCAAATGTCAATTCAAAATAAAAATTTCGCGCTACAATATAACAGACAGAAAATTTTTTTATTTCGCTTATAACAAACAACAAAAACCAAATCACAATGTACCACAACATGGTTGCCGTCCGTTACTCCCGTACCACGACATGGTTGCCGTCCGTTACTCCCTAACATCGCAAGAGTTGAATTTTCACTTTTCAAAAGAGTGACTACCCGAATGACTCTTTAAAGAGTAATAATGGGCGTTCTTCCAAGCGTTAAGTACGAGGCTAGTTTGCATTAAGTATCGAACCGATGTCGGACCATCAGTACAAGCAGTTTCCATTACTATATATATAATGACAATAAGAATATCATTTGTTGAATGCAGCCATGGCGTCCAGCTAGAGTGCTTGCCTCTGGATTTAAAGGTTCAGGGTTCAAATCCAACCCAGGGTGAGTTTTTTCTGTTTAAAATAATCCTTTAAATAAATTTATTAATTTCTAGAACACTCGGGACTTGGAAAAAAACTCACCCTGATACTCTGCATACCGAATAGGGCCCTCTACGCCGTACCGTACGGTGTGAGCAGTTTTGGTACAGTACCGGTGCAGTATCGGCTGAAAATGGCAAAAATATGTTTTCTTAATTTTTTGGTGTACCTTATAGCCAACGTCGGGCCGGACGTAAATTTTTTCACGGGAATGCGTCACTCTTAATTACATGAGAAATCGAGAAATTGATTAAAACGGATTCGGATTGAAATGGATGCAGATTGAAATGGATTCGGATTAAAACGGATCTAAAAACATTGCATGATCCTTTAGAAAAATGATTGAAACAGATTTGAAATATTAAGAATTTCAAAACCGTACAGAGTTGAAACGGATTTAAACGTTTGAAAATGATTTAAACGGATTTGACAATTTTGAAAAGTTTTAAACCAATTTCGGATTGAAACGGATCTCACTGGATACAAAAAACGGATTGAAACTTATTTGTCCATTTTTTTATGGTTTAATCCATTTCAATCCTTTTTTCTTAACGAGGGAAACGGACGTCTTTAAGAAATCCTGATAGAAATCATTTAAGATGGCTTATAGGTTGCGAAGTGTCCAGCCGAAAGGTATCTTTATGCATTCGCAAAGATATCTTTCAGAAATTATAAATGTAAGATCTTAAAGCCATCGTAAAGATCACTTTAAGAGCTTTGCGACTCCATAAAGATACCTATTACGACTGGACAATCCGAAACCTATAAGTCATCTTAAACGATTCTTTTCAGTATTTCTTGAAAGCATCCGTTTATCTAGAGAACTAGTTATCTTTAAGTTTGTTTTTAGAATACTTGTTTGTTTATTGGGTTATTTATTTAATTTACATACACTTTATAATTATTTACGCATTCGCAATGCCGAATCCTAAACGCTTTTTGATCTTTTTGATGGCTTTTAGAAATTCTTAGAGAGCTTTCAAGAAAGATAAGTAGGCTTAAAACGGGATCAATTACCATATTATGGAGCATTTTTCAAAGTTACAACTATATCAGATTTATCTATATATTAGTTTATACTATATTTCCCTCGTTAAAAAAAAGGATTGGAACGGATTGAAGTGGATTGTAACGGGTTAGAAAGTTTTCCTGGCTTCAATCCGTTTTAAACCATAATAGTAAATAAAAAGATAGTATTCACTCCGTTTTAATACGTTTTAATCCATATCAATCATATGAAACTTAGATGTTAAATCCATTTCACTCCGTAACATACGAAAAATAAACAAAAATAAACCTTACAAATCCGTATCAATTTGCTTAGGTTACCTAATCCATTCGAATCCATTTCAAGGTATAATCCGTTACGATCCGTTATATACGTCGTTATATATGATGACATGTATAACGGATTATAACGGATTGAATAAAATTGAAGCTACTGTTATGGTTTGAAACGGATTGAATACATTTTGATTTTCTGTTATGGTTCCGTTTGAACGGATTATTACAATAATTAAAAAGTTATAATCCGTTACAAACCATATATATAAAAAAAGAACGCGAGTTTTAATCCGTTTCTGTCAGTTTGAATCCGTATAAAACAAAAACGTCCACAAACTGCAGTTTATTTTATAAATAGTTTAGTGCAACTAAGAAAATGATGTTGTTTATAAAAATCTTCACGATCAATAGTATAAATGAATTGGAAAACAATAAGTATTTGGAACTCAAAAAATATATATTGTTATTTTATTTAAACCCTATAAGTTTCAAAATCTAAAAATAATAATCGATACAACACATCCGCCTTTTCAGTTATTGGCTTAAATTTTAAAATCTGTTTGAGTTCATTTTTTTTTATTTATACAAGCTATTCAAATGTCAATATTAAAATTAAAATTTCGTGGTACAATATATAAGACAAAAAAACGTTATAATAAGGTAATTTAAATGTGTTTATTTTGTCTTTGATATTATAGCGCGAAATTTTAATTTTTAATTGACATTTGAAAAGCCCGCATAAATTTAAAATAAATCGATTGGAATGTATTTGAAACAAAGGTATCGGGTCGGAATAAATTCAGATTGAACTGGATTCGAATTAAATTGGAATTGGATTTAAACGTATTGAACAAACTGATTGAAATGGATCTGAAACATTGAAAATTTTAAAAATGTACAAGATTGAAACGGCTTCGAACCTTTTAAAATAATTGAAATGGATTTGACACTTTGGAAAAATTTTTCATCACTTTCGTATTGAAACAGATCTCACTGGATTCAGAATACGGATTGAAACAAAACGAAATGTATCTGTCCATTTTTTTCTGATGTTCAATCCGTTCCAATACTTTTTTTTAACGAGGGTTAATTGTAAACTCATAAAAATTTGACTAAGTAATATTGAAATTTTTAATTTCAATTAAATGTAATTAAGATCATTTTAAATTTATAAGTTAAAAATGTTAAATGAAAATTATATTATTGCATTATTATAGGTCATGCTTCGTGGAGTGCGTGGTAGCATGGCCGGGTAAATTGAGTACGTTATTATAATAATGATAATATTATCATTTTATTATAATGGTTTAATGTTGTTACTATTGGCTAAATATAAGTGTATTTATATTTTATTTGAAATATATCGTGTATTAAAATATTTTTTATTGTTTCACATTATTAAATATAATTATTTTTATTTAAAATAATATATTTTATACTTGAGACTAAAAAAATTATAAGAATTTTCAATTGTTCTGTTTTCTTTAGATTGTTAAACAAAATTGTTAAGTAGGGGTTTTGTACTGCCTTTTAACAAATGATCCCCGGGAATATGAACTAACAAGGTAAAACTCAATACGATACTCGAAAATGAATGAAATACGTCCTTACTCTCGGATCGCACACACTGGAATGAATATTCGGGGGAGGTGGTACTACAGAGAGAGTCAAAGTTCTCTCCCACGCAGGGTACATACTTCTCCTCTCTTAGCACTTCAGCCTAGACGCGCTCTCTTTCTTACTCATTAGTCCTTATGGGCCTAAGCTACGGTCAACGGCTAAACTGCAGCGTCGACTGTGCACGCGCGCTTACACCCCAGAGAGGAGAAGTTTTTCTGAATATTTATACAGAAACTTCGTCACTTACAAAAAATAAATATAATTTTTTAATATTGATTGAATGTTTTGATGTTGCGCTTTTGTACCCTATTTGGTGACGCTAACAATCAATTTATACTTGTTTTAACTCGATCTTCGAACCGCGGACTCTTACATCTACAGAAGGGGACAACGTGTAGGTATGGTAACAGGTACGCCTGGCGTGGCAAAGGTGTCGAAATAAAGCTTGCTACACAATGTTTAATCTGGATAACAATGATTCGTATATGCAATCCCCAGTACGGAACAGAATTCGTCCGCATACAAGTTTACCCGTAATAGTGTATTTAGAAATCGATCGCGTGATATTACTTGCTGCTAAATGACGTCAATAAATAACAGTTTCCATAACTGAGAACTGAATTGATTTAATAAATAACGAGCTTTGAATATAAATATGACAATATCAACCGTTTAGTCGTGACTACAAGCGGTCCTCGTATTTACGAATATGGGGTCCGGGTATCTTTCAAGGGACCCGGCGTCCCTCAAGATGGCATCTAACCGTTAGATTTGCTCTCTGGTCTCGCTGGTACTGCCTCTTTGCTATCGTCTTAATGCAATGGATTACGTGCTGAAAAGCGCGAAAACTCTTATCCACAAATATAGGGCGATTCCGCCGTAAAAGAAACACGGTTATTTGTATCTCGGCTCCGCTACTGATATGCGTCGAGAAACAACGCTACGACCGCTCGCCCAGCGACGACGTTACACTGACGCTTTAATAGGGAATCGGGTTGCCGGATTTGTCGTATCAACGGCGTCTCGACCTAACGTATTGTGATATGCTGGATCCTTTGTTGTGTCCGTTGCTGGATCGTCGTCGATACACAGCGGCTTGAAACTCTCTTCGAATAATGCCGGATCGCTTGGCGATCGACAGCGTCGCTACGCAATTATCACGCGGTATCTAGATCGCTTAGCGATCAGCAGACTACTCAAATTCTCTCGAGTACTTGGCTGGATTGCAGAGCAATCGACAGCGTCTTGGCAATATTAATAAGATGGTGGGATCTTTTTGATCTACCGCGTCTCAACGCATGCGAAACGAGTATTCTCTCGCTGAACGATACACACCGTTACTCGCTTCGCTAAAGCCAAAACCCCAACACTCACCGAATATTAATATGTGACTGTGTGCCAAGTATGCAATAACTTACATAGTCTTCTACTTCTCCACTCAAATTTCCACAAACCAACCTCTCTCTCGGTTTAGTAAGGGCTTGGATTAGCGGTAGCGTCCTGTTCGTCGAACAGTTGAGACAATTCTGATGAAGAAGGAAGTCTCCTTCTTCCCACTACCCTGCGCGTTCCCGGAAAAACCTCAATCTGCGCCGTCTATATTTATTACTTATGGTGCGAAACCGCCTGCATCAACTACGCGGACGCTACCTCCCTTTTACGTCCAATGAGTGAGAGAGAGAGAGAGAGAGAGACAGCGCTAACACGTAGTATACTTCAGCGGCGTCATTTCGCTCTGAAGTTAGGTTTAAGTCACCGTGCAGTCGTGGTGCACGGGACTCCTATTGGCGCGCTGGGTCGCACCAGTGCGGCGACATGGCTCGGCTAGTAGTGTACGTTCTCTCTCACTCGCATTGCGAAACAATATTATTCACGCGGTCTGCAGTCTATCGTGTACGCGTGCAGCCCAAACAGGCTACACGTCGCAATGTATGTTTTAAATATAATGTTCTAATGAATTATTAACTTAATATATTGATCAAATTTTATTTTTGATACTAACTAATTCTAAAATCTTATTTACTGTACTACTCCAGTGGAAAAAAAAATTCTGTGCCAAAATGTGCCAATATATGTCAAAATTGTAGCATATACATGTGTCAAAACATGAACATTTTGGACATTTGACACACTTATGGCACAGTTTGGCACAGTATGTTACACTGAAAATTAATAAAATTAGTGCAAATTTTATCGCAGTGTCCGCTACAGTTTGGTACAGGTTGGCATAATATTGGCACAGATTAAGAAAATATTGGAATAGTTTGGCACAGTTTTGACATCGTTACGCACAGAAATTTTTTTTTTTTTTTTGACTAGGGAAGTTGTTTAGCATTATTAAAATTCATAAAATGCACATAAGGAGGACCTAAATAGGAGTTACCATCCGGATGATAACACCGAAACTCTGGTTGTGAGCTCTAACATTTTTATTTTCCAATAATTTTATTTAAACAAAATTTTATATCGAATACGTAAATGTGTTGATTTGTACCAAACTGTGCCAAAGTGTGCCATAATGCACGAAAATTGAGTAAATAATTGTAGTCAAACTGATTATGTCAAACTGATTATGCCAAACTGGGCCAAAACTGTGCCAAACTGTTGGCACAGTTTGGCACAGTTTTGGCACAGCTCTGGCACAGTTTTGGTACATATTGCAATATTTTTTATTTCCACTGGGGTAGGATTAGATAAGCGTTGCTTGATAACTTAGACTTTATCTGGTAATAATTTAATCATTTCTTTTAATACTTAGAACAAAATTTAATTCATCATTCTTTAGAATCATATTTACAAAGAAATGTATATCTTCCACTCTTTGAAAATTTACAATATTATAAAATATATTGCAAAGAGTATAAAGTTTAAAATATACATAATCAAGTAAGTGATAACGCTAAATGTAAAATTTCTTTCTAAAAATATCATTACTTTCATATTAATACTAGATTCAAATTTATATATTTTATATAACTTCTTATTAGTACATATGTTATAATTGCATGAAAAGTTTTATAAGTTTGTGGAGTTTGGCTATCATTGAATTTAAAATGTTTTTTAAATGTCATTATTTTTATACTGACGATATATCTAGATTTCATACTTTATTCTTGACTCCTTGGCATGTTTTACAATATTTAAGAGATTTGTCAAGTTTTTAGAAAGTAGAAAATTTACTTTGTTCTAAAGCATAGATATTGATTCCTTATTTACTCATCAAATCCAACATTCCTCATTATGAATCATGATTAATCATAAAGAACATAATAAAATACACATTAATTAAATAATGACAAAATAGGATTTATTGCTAATTCTGAAAGTGATGACAAAAAATATACTTTAAATTACTTAGGCAAAATGGATCAAGAATGTGAATTTTGTATACTGCTAAACACTTTTTATTATTGTCATAAAGGAAAAGTTATAATAAAAGATAAATTTCAATATCTGATTTGTTTGTTGCAGTTGACTAATCGCAAATGACAAGTAAGTAAACAATTTATGCGATTAATAGGAAATTATAATTATGCTCTAGCTTTTGCCAGTTATGGAGCTAAACTAGATATTGTTTCTGGCCATGGCCCTTAAGTTTTTCGTTTAACAAATGAAAATAGAAAATTTGGACAATTATATATAATAGACAATGAAATAGCTATTGACAATTGAGCAAACCCAATTACCCCACGGATAGGGACTCAAAACAGAAATCTTTAATGCCAAACCGTAAGCTTTTATATCTAATTATTACAACCCCACGAAAAACTGATTGAAAATAAAAATAACCTTAAATGTTAAACTGAAAGCCTTTAAATTAAACTCGCCTATTCCACGCATAACAAGTATTAAAAAATGAATAAATCTCTTGATTATTGGACGGAGGTCTATTTTAATAAATACTAAAAGTTAGAAACAATCGAATTAGAAATTACTCTACTGAAAAAATATCTAATACATTAACGTCGCTTTCGCTGACTTTTTTATAAAGTTCTTCGGAATTAATTAATTTTAATATAGCAGACGTGGGAGTAAAATGCGTACAATCGATTTGATATGTACATCGAACACGCAAAATGGCTTCGACCATAATTACTTCCAACTTATTTCTAAGCTTATCTTTAACTATATTAACAATAGAAAATACTCTTTCTACTGATGCATTTGACAATGGCAAACTGAATAATACGAGCGCTAGGTTACAAATGTTTTTAAATTCGCTACCTCCGTCAGCACTTTTAATCTTAGAAACTTCTTGTAAGAGTAGCTTTGTCGATCGCACGTAACGACGAAGTGGCGCTGCGAGCGACAGGACTGTTCCCCTCTCTAGCGATAGCGATGCCGAGCGCGGCGAGTAAGTCTGTCCCCGACAGTTGACGAGAGTGGACCGCGTTTGCGTGATATACCGCATCGAGTCTTATAAAGGTCGAGTATTGTAAAGGTTTGATAATAAATAAAGACGTTCAGAGTATTCAAAGTGAATCGTGTGCGTGTGTGTAAAGTTTATTGAACCACCCCTCTGACACACTACTCCTACACTTCTACCCAGTAGTCGATGACATTTTTTTGAGAACTTATTTCAACTCTGTGCAACAAATTCCATTGCCTGATTGTCTCATCGACATCGCCACAAACATGTTCAAAATGTTGCGCTACTTCTAAGATATCTGTCTTGATTTGCTTAGATGCATTTTCTTGTGAAAATGCATCTAAGCCTTGAGATTTTTTTAAGAATATGTATGTTATCGGGCATTCTTTGTTGTAATTCGCGGGCAAGTACAATTAAAAATTCTCTACATCTGATTTTTATATTGTTTACGGTTTCTTTGTCAAGAGATCCGTTTATTTTGTTGAAATCGTAGCCAAAATTTATGCAATCATAAGGCATCAAGAATTTTGAAAAATCTAAACTGTTTTTCACGGAACCGTCAATCATAGCTTTCGTTTTGCCAACATTCAAAAGGAGACCGTTATCCTGAGACCATTGGAGAATGTGGCTAGCATCCTCGTTAAGGGATGCGACCGCTCTACTAATATCACCAGGTAGACATTGTATATATATTTGCAGATCATCGGCAAACAGCATGCACGACTTACTGCAATGGCGTAGGACTGAGATAATCTCATTAATATAGATGAGAAAAATCACAGGACCTGGAGAAGATCCTTGAGGCACACCCGACGTGTTGGGAAGAAAATCGGAAAGGGTGCCATCGAGGCCGACAACAGCCTGTGAACGGCCAGTTAAGTACGAGTGAAACCAACGAACCACGTCGGTTGAAAAACCAATCGACTTCAGCTTGGCAAGCAAGGTAGCGTGGTCGATCGAGTCGAAAGCACGCTTAAAATCAAACAATAAAAGCAGGGACAGAAGGCCCTTATCCGCGCCCCGCCTGATATCGTCAGTAACATTCAGTAGTGCTGTTTGCGTGCTGTAGTTGCTACGAAAACCAGATTGGTACGGAGAGATGAGATTGTTATCTTCGAGGTAAGCAATAACCTGGTCTGTAATTATTTTATCAAACACCTTGGCAAAGTGTGGGATGTTAGCAACAGGGCGAGTATTACCCGGAGAGCTAGGTGTCAGGCATTTACTGAGTGGCACAATGACCGACCTTTTCCAAATTGACGGGTAGACTCCGCTCGCAATCGACAGATTAAAAAGCTCCGTGAAAAACTGGGCAATTTGAGGTAATACTTGCTCAAAATATGAGAGAGATAACTCATCACAGCATCGACCTTTGGCTTTAGAGAGGCAAGCTAACATATACTGCGCAACCTCGACGCAATCAAGATTTCTAAACCTAAATTCATGCGCAAAACCTAAACTATTAAAGTGCCCATCGAGAATAGCACCTAGAGAATCAGATGATCAAGCTGGATGGGTGCAAGTGACAGAGGAATAATACTTGATGAGGGTATTCTTATCAAAGAAATGGAGAGGTGATTTGCTTTTGGCCGGGACTAAACCATTTCGACGCAGAAAGCCCCAACATTTCTCTCTATCAGAGCAGCCGTGTAATAAGTACTTCTTGCGTGCACTTCGAATCGCACTTTTCACCTCCGTGCGAGCAATTTTGTAACGGGTAATAGCTTCCCGATTTCTAGATAATTTAGCGGCGCTGTATAGCCGATCGCTAGCTTTACAACGATTCTTAAGGTCTAGTGTAAATCACGGAGTAGGGTTGCGATATGGCTTACGTACGGTAAACGGTGCATGTGAATCCAAAGCCTTAAGCGCAGCTTACTGAAAACCGGCCAACTTGTCGTCAACGCTGGCTAAAGGATCGAAGAAAACTGGCATGGAAAGATCAAGTAGAAGGTCTGCCAGAAAAGTGGCTGAAGAGAACCTTCGAAAATCACGTGAAATGATCTGCAGCTCGTGCTTTACAGGGAGATCCAACGTGAAATCAATCATAAGGTAGTCGTGGCCATTGATGAAAGGTGCAGTGGATTTCTCATAGTGCACGACCTTGTCGCCACAATCCGATAGAATGACATCGATCCAAGTGTCGGAATTATCTGTGTGATGAGTAGCGCCAAACGGTACAAAGTGAAAATTCAATATCTGTGTTAAATACAAGATAAAGTCCGAACGGCATACATAAGTACTCGAAATGTCCATACTTAGTATTAAAAGCCGTCTTTTGTATATCCTCAGGTTCCAGCTCAATTTGGTGGAACCCCATGGCTAGGTCAAAAACTGAAAAATACTGTGCGCTACCAATTTGGTCGAGTATCTCCAAAATGTTAGGTAGAGGGTAGGCATCTTTAATAGTCTTGGCATTCAGATCCTATTGACGCTCTTCCGATCTCGACGTGGTTCTCAAGCTCATTAAGAGCTGTATAGCCGATCGAGAGCTTTACAACGATTCTTAAGGTCTAGTGTAAATCACGGAGTAGGTTTGCGATTTGGCTTACGTACGGTAAACGGTGCATGTGAATCCAAAGCCTTAAGCGCAGCTTACTGAAAACCGGCCAACTTGTCGTCAACGCTGGCTAAAGGATCGAAGAAAACTGGCATGGAAAGATCAAGTAGAAGGTCTGCCAGAAAAGTGGCTGAAGAGAACCTTCGAAAATCACGTGAAATGATCTGCAGCTCGTGCTTTACAGGGAGATCCAACGTGAAATCAATCATAAGGTAGTCGTGGCCATTGATGAAAG
>QLSS01000193.1:141301-192134 GCA_024372645.1 Trichomalopsis sarcophagae | reverse complement strand
TTTCCTGTAATCTATGACTAAGCGAAATTTTCTTTTGCCATCTGGTCCTGGTTTCTTGGGGACAATTCGGCAAGGACTACAAAATGGACTGTTAGAACGCCGAATAACATTGGCATCCAGGAGTTTCTGTAGTTGATTAAATAACTCCTCATCTTGTCCTGTTGGTCCTCTCTTATATTTAACTCGGACTGGTTCTTCGTCCGTTGTCCGGATTTTATGTCTCACACAATTTGTTCTTGGGGCCGGATCTCCAGGCAAATAGAACAAATGTGAATATTTTCTCACTATTCGCTGTATTTGTTTCAGTCCTTGGCGTGTATGGTAAGACTGCTGTACCTTATCCATGATGTATTTTTCTCTATCTTCTTGGTTTGTAATGGGTTCGCCCTCCAAGGGAAACTCGAAAAAGTCATCGTCTTCACTCATATCAAAAGGTTCGAGATATTGAGGAGTAATTTCAATTTCCACTAGATCTTCTCTTGTATTTATGGCCATAGCGTAACAGTATCCATTTTCATTGGTAACCACAGCTTCTCCAATGTAGACACCCGGGACTGTTGTTATTCGTCGCAGGTACGCCTCTCCAACTACTGAGTCTTTCGTAGCTGGGATTCGCATTGACACCTTTGCTCTAGCTGGTAATTTAATGACTGTATTACCGTGTGACCTAAAACCCTTATAACTAAAAGGTTTTTGCTGTGGTTCCAACGTTTCGGGTTCGATGTCTTTGTTTTCTAATGGAAATTCGTACTTCATATAATAAGAGGTGGCACTTTTCACTGGAAACTTTTCGTATCCCAAAGGTCCGTATTTTTCGTCCGGATGTATCTCATTTTCCGGGAATACTTTGTGCATAAACGGGACAGGAGTTGTAGGGTGGCTTTCCGTAATCAATACTTCGTCCCCGAACATAATGTTCACTTTTTCATAATACAAAAACGGATTTCCTAATATTAAATCCTCTTCTAACGGAGTTTCTGCAGGTAGGACATGAAAGAGGTGTTCTTTGCCCATTATTGTTAATTTTACTGTACCTTGAGTCACCATGCCTTTAGGAGAAATTCCCATAATGTGCATAAAATTGTCATGTTCTATTACAGTTTCTAGTTTTAATGAACTGTGCTTTACAGCATTTATCTGTGAGCCTGTGTCGATTAAACAGATGGCCTCGTTTGTCTCTAGCTGTTCTACTCGTAGTTTTATGGACGGTGTTGTCCGGTCTGCGGTGGTGATTCGAATTATTTGTGTTGGATATCCTCTGGGGTTGCTGTTCTTGGGCTCATGGGACGCTGTTGGGATGGTGAGCTCATCGCTGCGTCCTTTTGATAAGCTGCTTTCCAGTTTAAATGATTCTTGTCACCGCGGTATGGTGAATTTGATCTGGACCTGTCCGTTTTAGGATCGTACAGCCGATTATCCGGCCTTGCATGAGTTGGATGGTAGTCCATGCCAGGCACAAGCGGTTGCATTGGGTAAGGCATGTAGGGGTTCATGTAAGGGTAGGGGAATCCAGGATTCCCAGGTGGATAAAAACAATAAGGATTGGGTAGCATGTACGGATACGGTCCCATCATCGGTGGATAGGGATGTCCATAGTGTCCTTGCTGTATCATTTCTGATGGATGTCTCAGTACTGGGGACACTGATCGACTTCTGGCATGTCCAGGCGTCCGTTTTAATATATTTACAGAACCCGTGGGTTCGGGTGCGTTAGCATAGCTGAATTGAGGAGGAGCTTTTTTTATTTTATTTTATCCTCCCATTTTCAATTGTTCTGGGACAGTGAGTGTCATTCGGATCATATGTATAATTTACCTCGTTTCTCTTCTGCTCGGAATCATTAAAATTCACCTTTTTAGGGATGTTACTCTCTGAGTCATCATGATGTCTGTGTGACGCGAAATTCTGGTAATTCCCGGGATCTACTCTTTCGTTTGGGCCTTGATCCGGTTTACAAGTGTACTCTAGGGTATTCATAACTTTCACCATACATCTTAATTCTGGCTTTCTCATACTTTATTGAGGTGTTAAATGCCGCTGTCAATGTTTGTGGAGCTGTGTCTATAATTCCTGTTCACCAACCGTCAGGAAGACCATTGACAAAGGACTGGAGCGCGAGCAACTCCAAGTGTGGTCTTTGGTCCACTGCAGCTTAAGTGGCTGTCAGTCCTTCCTTAACAGCCGCTATAGCGTTATTTATCAGAGCATTTAAACTTCCGTAAAATTGCCGGACATTTTCTCCCTTTCTCATTGATGCAGTTTGAATTTCATTCAAGTAATATCCGTAAGATCATGAAGGGGCAAAACAGTCTCTGAGGTGTTTCTTAAGCTCTGCTAATGTTTGGAAAGTATTGCTTTCCAACGATTGTCTCGCCTTGCCCTTTAACCGTGATATCACGAACCTTAAAAATTGAGGTTCTTGTTCTGCTGGGAGCAAGGTAAAACCATTGTCTACATCTTGTATAAATTCTTTTAAATTTAAATTGGTTCCGTCATACTCCGTTATATGCATTACTGCTATGAAAATATTTTGTGTTTGACTGGCTTCTATCACACTGCGTGACACGTCCAGCAGTTGTCGATCGCGTTCCAGTTGCTGGACGCAGTAAAACTGATCGAGAGCTGCTATTCTCTGGCCGACGTCCGGCAAGGCCAGGATCTGCTAGCTAGTTTGATTTAAGTCATCTGCCATCGTAATTACTTGATTCAATACTTTTTTAGTATCAAAATTTAATTTAAAAAAAATTCTTTTTACTTCCAAATACTAAATTCCAAAAATTCTACTCAAAACTTCTAAGTTGGTTCTTCTAAAAATTCAAAATTCTAGTCTAATTGTTGCTCCAGTAACAATGGCTTGTTCCCCACAAGGGATGCCATTTTGTAAAGACCGTATTTGATAGGAATGCGGGCTGCGTGAGTTTTATAAATAATTATTTATTCGCGAGAACTAGCATAAGCTCGAGAGCTTTATTGTTACTAGAGATACTTAAGTTGAATGAATGGACTAGATATATAGGTATACAATGTGTATCTAATTGCACAAGTGGACGCGAGACTGTCGCGTTGTGGGACATGCGCGGACACTCTAGTGCGCGGACTGTAGGCTGTCCGCTTTTGGTGGACGATGCTGAGTCCGCTTTTATACTTACGCGCGGACGTTGTGCTTGTCCTGAAGTTCTTACTTTTGTTAGTATTGGTTTTATAGGCACTTGATTATCTTACTGTTTACTTCTTTAGGATTTAGGTTATTATATGGATCACTCTTAATTAATAATTGTAGCAACTGATTGAATTGTTATCTTTGTTTTATTGGAGACAACCCAGAACTTAGCAGACAATACAGTTTCTTACAAGATGTTATTACTTGTGCGTTGATATCTTATAGTTAATTTGATGTTGATACAATAAAACTAAACTTACAGTGTATTCGTTCTGATATGTGACCTGAACTGGATAGTCCTTCGTGGCACGACAGATGCTAATTGATCTTAATCTACACGATTACTCGTGGCAGGTTTATGTACGCTAAATCTAATTTGCTCTATGGTTTCCCACTAACGCCGGTCTGCTATCGACGGGCCCTTCGCTTGTTGCACGATGCAGACTCTCAAACCAGAAAACAAGGAGTTCTACTATAACCTGTACACAGAGTTTGAGTGTTTTCTAGGCACTCAATAGGCGATGCGTACAGCGTCGCGTACGCAAATACTCTTAAAGCGTATACAAAACACAATTGGGCGAGGCCCACGCTGAGACGAATGTAGAGAGGCCTCGGCAGTATTAGACTGAGGACGACTGACAATTTCACGAACGCTGTGCACATCAGTAAGATAATTTACAATATTAAGCTTCGTAAAAATAGCACTAGTAACGTCGTGTAGAGATGCTTGACAGGTAGGCGGAATTCCAGAGACCTCCTTAATCTCGGCATATTTACAGCCCTTATCAACGCGGTTTTTGAGACTCGCAACCTCTCTTACTCATTTAGCATTTTCGTTCTCGAGCAAAGTAACCCGGCTTTCCTGGTTGTCGACCTTTTCTGCGAGCGCATCAATTTTGATACTTAGAGCGGTATTGCCAGTTGTAATTACATTAAATAAATCGCCAAGCTTATCATCAATAGACATCGCATTCCAATTAGAAGGCTTCGACATTGTCGGAGTGCGGAGAAGAGGACGCGAACTAGTGTCGACCAGCCGTTTGCCGTTCGACGACGAGGGATTAGCACTAGGGGTTAACTCCCAACTGAGGCTCGCAATGCTGAGATCGCTGATGTCGAGAAGCGATGAAGAGCCAAGATCTCGCCCAGAGTCAAAAATTGATTCACGCTCACTGCTACTAGGAAGCAAGGGAACGTCAGGTGGCGCAGTTAGTGCCTTATGAGTTTTAATGCAACAACCGTTACAACACTTGCTGTTGACAAAGCGTGCTAAACAGCTTTCGTGGAAAACAAGCCCGCATTGAGGGCACGAGACTACTCTAGTAACTGCGTTACGGCCGCACTTCCTGCACACTGGCATTAATATGCCCGAAAATATAAATGAAAATAAAGCACAAACTAAATAAATAAATCGCAAACTTAAAAATAAAACGCAAACTAAAAAAAAACTGAAAACTAAAACGAGAACTTAAGAATAAAACGCAAAACTTAAAACTATGAAAAAGCTATAACAATAACAAAGCGCAATAAATTTTCGCGCCAACCCAATAATGATGCATTCACGAACACAAGCCGCAGTGAAGCAAACAAGTTACGTAATCAACGCTAGAAAAGCACCACGTGCAAACGAAAAAATAAATGACCGACAAGAAAGGCCAAATTCACTTGATCGAGAGCGAAACACGTATGAAACAAGGAGCATCGAATGGCTAGGATGCCTGCACTAGGACTCACGCTAGAGCTCTCTCTCTTCAGTCACAACACTTCTAACCGCACACACAAACCAAGCACACACAGCCAAAGAAGAGTCAGGAGACAGTCTTGATACGCCGGGCTGGTGTAGAGCAGCGTGCTCACTGATGTTACGGACGGTAACGTTGACAGTCAGGAGCAGGCGAAGTTCGGAAACAAGCAAATGGGCTGAGTGGCGATGTAGAAGCGGGATAACCTCAAAAACTTATCGTCAGGCAAAATACAGAACCAAGGCTCAAGAACAGAATGGCAGTGTTTGAATATTATCTCCAAAAAGAGCCGTAGCAGTCCTGCACCGCCTGAAATGCTCAGAAACTCGCACCGGAGTGCAGAGATTTGTAAAATTAAAAGGTTCACAGAGCGACTACGAAAGTGCGTCCGCACTACTCACCAGAGAAAGAGAGAGATAGAGAGAGAGAGAGAGAGAGAGAGTGAGAGAGAGAGAGAGAGAGAGTGAGAGAGAGAGAGTGAGAGAGAGAGAGAGAGGGAGAGAGAGAGAGAGAGTAGACTTTCTCACACGTAAGAGAAGGGAAAACTTTTGCGGTGAGGGTTGAATGCGTGCAATAAACTTTATAGTAGCGAGCCTCACGCGTTTTAGAAAAGTGTACACACAAGCCTGATCCTTTCAAAAGGACCACATAGAGGGTTGACTTTCAGCGAAAACACTGCATAAAATTTATATTTTAAAAGTGTACACTAGCCTAAGCTTTGATTGTGAGTCTACCTTTTCTCGCTGCGCGATGGGTCTTTCATAAAAGAAAGGTCTTTCAGGAAAATGCCACTAAGAGGGTCAAGCGCACGCAATAAAATTTTTTGTAAAGGTTACACAGGCCGAAAATTTCTCGCAACAGGTACAAGGGCCGCAGGAATCTAGAAACTACACTCGCTGGCAAGACCTTTCTTTTTGTTTCGCTACCCACGGTGAAAAATCAATTATTTTTTGGAAAAGGTCTCCAAAGGTGCCCATAGATTATCTCACGGGGAGGAGCATGGTCAACGGAGGTGTTTTTGAAATTAAGGAAGGACTTTTCAGGAAAGTGATGGGAAAAGGAGCTCAGCAAATCAGAGGATTTTCGGCAAAAATAATGAAAAGTGTGCTCCGGTCTTCGAGTATAAATAACCCCTTCAGATACACCGGAGTCAACGAAGTCTACAGAATGCCCAGGAGCGTATACGTTGGCTGATCGCCAATGCACCGACTCTCCTGACGATGCTAGACTACGTGTCCTGGGCCATGGACATAGTAGAAACATGTAAGTTAATTTTTTTTATTACTCCACTTTAAAGTCATGAATTTCTTTAATTAATTTATTTGAATGTCACAGTGCCACAACCACCGAATGCTGCTTTGCAGCAATTGGCGCCGCAGAGATCGCCGTCAGCTAACCCGCCTCGTCGATCTCCGGCAGCTGACCTGCCTCATCGATTCCCGGCTGCTGAACCGCCGCGGCGATCGTCGCCAACTGTCCCGTCTCATCGATCTCCGGCGGCTGACCTGCCTCAACGATCCCCGGCAGCTGACCCGCCGCAGCGATCCCCGGCTGCCCGAAGAAGACGGTCTCGCTCGAGCTCCAGCTCGAGTTCGAGTGAAAGCTCGAGCTCTAGTTTGAGCTCTAGTTCAAGCGGAACATCATCTAGTTGTGCATCGTGCAAATCCGTTCAATCCGTTCAATTAAAAAGTATACGCGATCTTAAGCGGATTCCTAAAATTACACCCTCGAATATGAAAAGAAAAGCAAATGGTAAAAATATTAAATTTATTCTGAAAATGATATAACTTTATTTTTAAAAAAATAATAATGCCAATTTGTTTTCTTATTTTTACAGAACAATAAGGCAACGAGCAGAAGAAGAAGGCAGGAGAGAGAGAGACGTTACCAAAACTAGGAACATCTACAATGACTTCAGCTAAAAATGCTTTAACAGTAAATTATTTTTATTTTGTATTATTTTTTTATACGATAAATTTATTTTTTTGTTCGTTTAAATTTTTCAGAGGTTACGAGACGTGGTATTTTACAATTAAAAAGGACAGACAGTTAACAGCAGCAACAGCAGCAGCAACAGCAACAGCAGCAACAGCTACAGCAACAGCAACAGCAGCAGTGACCACAGCAACAAAAACGCAATTTACCGAGGATTATAGATGATGAGATAATAATAGATCACGTAAATGTAAATAAAATTTACAAAAAAAAAAAAAAAATAATTTAAAAAAAAACAACTGTAAACACCTCACCGTTAATTCAAACTTTGAATTCTGGAAAATTACCGCCAGCGCTGACCGTTGGTTAACTGAAGCTGATGCTCATGCGCGTCAGCTACGGTTAACCTACGACGGACACTGGCGGGAGTTTTCCCAAATTCAAAGTTTTATTTAACGATAGGTGTACGAAATTTTTAGAAAAGTTGAAAAAAATTGTAAAATGTTTTAGAAAATTTCGGTATGATTTTTAAATTGAATTACTCTGTTCTATGTCTTCGCTTTAGTCTAAGTAAATAAATAAATTGACAAATTTCAACCACTTTTCAAATTAATAATAAATCATTTTTATTCAATAATTTTTTTCATAGTACATTTCAATAATTATCAACTTCGTCTTGACTAAATTTTTCAGACAAATAATTTAATAACCATGCTCTTATTGAAAGAGCATTGTGGACGGCACACAATGGTTTTCTTCTAATAGAAAGATGATGGTGCAAGCAAAAATAATTTTTATTACTTTTTATGTTCTCGAGCGGAGGGCATCCAAGACATTACATATTAGACTAAAAAAAATAATGTTGGATAAATTGAAGTATTAAAAGCATGAAAAAAAAACTGAAGGGATGAATAAATACTTACATATTCTGCAAATAATTTTTCAACCACAGTGCTTTCTGTTCTCCCTTAACGACTATCTTTTTAACATCTCGTGTAAAGATTTGTAAGACATGTTGAAGTCGATGGTATGGAATGTCACCAGAATTCCATTCAATTCCATGGTGACTTTTTTCTAGTCAATGTATCATATATTTTTCTTCCTCGGTAAGTTCTTCCCACGGCATTGGAGACTTGAAGAGGTAAGCAGTTGGTAAAGCTGATTCTCTTATGTTGAGAAAACTAATTTCCTTGAAAATGAAAGTATCCACAGCAATTCTCTGAAATCCTTGTATATCAACAATATAACCATTTTCTTCTGGATATTTCAGTATGGTATTTTGAAACATCTTTTGTATTCACACATTGCAGTCATCTTGCAGCTTCTTACTGTTAGTTCTATAAGACGAATTTATTGTAAATGAACAGATGGATTTTGTCATCCTGCTTATATAAGAAGAAACTCCACCTTGGTTGTCACACAATTGGTTGTCAAAAAGAAGCATAGACCTCATTGGAGCAAAGATAGAAAATCCATCCCTTCCCAATGAAAATATTGGTAGTTTCTTTCGTGGTCTCGTCCATATAAAGCAAGAAATTTTACTGTGAGGAGCAGACTTCGTCTACTACAGTACACGAAACTAGTTCTTTATACAATTCTGTTTCGTGAGTGATAAGCGAAAAAAGTAAATATGGCTTCATTTCAACTTTTTGAACGCCTTGTTGAAGTAGTGCGTGATACTTTGCGAAATATACATGAAATGAGCAATAATGATATTCATTATTGGCTGGACATGTGCAATTCCACAATAAAGGAATTGAACGAAAAAATCGACAAAGCTAATCTTACAAGAGGAGAAAAGCAGAAATATCAAACTTGAATAAAACATCTTTCATGTGTGCAAGTTCAACTAGAACAACATCTTCAGTAAGGAGGCGGTCTACAATCGGAAGAAACTGAAGCTAGAGTTGAGTGGTAAGATGTAAAATCAGCGTTTCAAAATCGAATTAGAACAGGTGTAGTTGTAAACATAAAGCATGTAGACATTCTAAGTTTTTTTAACGATGCGCAAAAGCTCTTCAAGGTTAAAGTAGAAGATTGCTTGAAGGAATATAACGCTGTAAAAATAAATTCTGACTTTATCGCAGAATTTTCTATGCAAAAAATGGTGAGGAAACAACATACATTAAATATTTTACAAGTGAAAGTGTTACAGCATTTATGTCAATGAATTTGGAAGAATGGTTCAAGGATCATATCAAAGAACCTATTCTCACCCAGCTTGAAGAATTCCAGGAGAAAAATTCTGACTGGACCCTGACGAGTATTATCAGTTTGTGTATCAATATGAAAAAATATTCTCCAATCAAGGGGAGTTCCTTCATTCCACTTCCAAAGTTTATAGAAAAGAAAAAGGCATGTGTTAATGTTCGTAATAATGATAATCAATGTTTCAAGAATGCTATACTTTCAGCATTGTATCCTAGTGGAA
This sequence comes from Trichomalopsis sarcophagae, assembly GCA_024372645.1. Taxonomy (NCBI): domain Eukaryota; kingdom Metazoa; phylum Arthropoda; class Insecta; order Hymenoptera; family Pteromalidae; genus Trichomalopsis; species Trichomalopsis sarcophagae. The sequence continues at coordinate 182,866 of QLSS01000193.1, read as the reverse complement.
CTAATCCCAATAGAGTTAATCAATATCGTTTGTATGAGAACGAGCTGAACTTTGGTGATATAGAATTTCCAGTAAAACTCAAAGATGTTCCGAAATTCGAAAAATTAAATGATATTTCAATAAATGTATATATATTAAAAAAGTACAATGCAAAGTATCGCCATGCCATATTACAAAAGAAAAGAAAGAAAAACATGTTAATCTACTCCCCATTCAAGACTTTTACATAGATGAAAATAAAGAAAATAATCATGATGGCGGAAGCTTGCCTAAATACAACTATGTTTGGATTAAATATCTGTCTCGATATTTAAGCACTCAATTAAGTAAATCTCATGTAAAATCATACCACTGCGAAAGGTGTTTACAAATATCTTATTGTGAAGAATGGCTGGAAATGCACGAAAATGATTGTAAAAATTTAAATAAATGTCGAATTAATTTGCCTGACTTTAAGAAATAACATTCTTAAATTTGAAGATTACAATAAAAGTGAAATAATTCCTTTTGTTATTTATGCAAATTTTGAATGTTTGTTAAAGCCTACTGAAAATGAAAATGCTTTTCAGCTTCATGAAGCATATAGCATAGGCTATTATATAAAGTGCGGCTTTGATGATAGTTAATCTGTTTATAAATCATACAGACAAGAAAATTAAGATGAAGAGACACCGGCAAAATGGTTTGTTCGAGAACTTAAAGGAATTAGTGAAAAGATTGATCTACTCTACAAAAATCCAAAACCAATGAGACTTACAGATCTAGAAGAATTATCTTTTCGGAGGTCAACTGTTTGCCATATATGCCGAAAGCCTATCAAAAGTGAAGAACTCGCAGTACGAGACCATTGTCATCTAACAGGATGGTAGGTTAGTTTTTAATGTATACAAATATTTGACTTAAATGCTGTACAGCATGTAAGACTTTTTTTCTATTTAGTTTCAGAGGTGCAGCTCACAATTCATGCAATATAAATTACAAGGATTCGAGGTTTGTGCCGGTTATTTTTCATAACCTCAATTATGACACACACTTCATTTTGAAAGAGATTGCTACTTCTACAATAATGAATGGACGAGTATCTCTGATATCTCACAATAAAGAAAAATATATTTCATTTACGAAGTATATAGATGAATGTGACATCAGTTTTAGATTTATAAATTCATGACGCTTTTTACCATCATCGTTGGAAAAGCTTGCATCATATTTGGAAACCGTGCCGATAGCAGTGAATGAGTTTAAAAATGATGAATTTACAGATGAGCAAATCAATCTTCTTAGACGAAAAGGTATATTTCCATATGATTTCGTAGATGGATTGGACAAGTTGATAATTACAAAACTGCCAGAGAAGAATGAGTTTTACAATAAACTAACAGATTCCCATATTACTGACGAAGACTATCACCATGCCTTTACAATATGGAATATGTTTACTATAAAAACCTTGGGTGAATATTCAGATTTGTACTTGAAAACAGATGTTTTATTATTAGCTGACGTCTTCGAAAGTTTTCGAGAGACATCTGTGAAAGCGTATAGTTTATGTCCTGCACACTTTTACACGACTCCAGGTCTCGCATTTTGGAACAGTGGAACAAAACTGGAATTGGAGCTTCTTACAGATATAGATATGCTGATGTTTATTGAAGCAGGCATTCGAGGAGGAATAAGTCAATGTTGCAATAGGTATGCTAAGGCGAACAATCCGTACATGGGACCATTATACGATAAGAATCAGAAAACGAAGACACTCTTATATTTTGATATTAATAATCTTTATGGATGGGCCATGGTGCAGTATTTACCAGTGGGAAAATTCAAACGGATCGAATATGAAACGAATTCAAATTTTTTCAATGCACCACCAGACTCTGATACAGGCTACTTTGCTGAAGTAGATTTAGAGTATCCTGAAGAAATATATGATGATCATCAAGATTTGCCTTTTTGTGCAGAGCATCGTACACCCCCTGGCTCAAAGCGAAAGAAACTGTTGACTACTTTGAACGATAAGAAAAGGTATGTCATTCATTATCTTGCGTTAAAACAGGTATTAGATAATGGACTTCGACTAAAAAAAGTGCATAGGATTCTGAGTTTTGAGCAGAAGCCTTGGCTCAAACCATATGTTGAATTTAATACAGAGAAGAGAAAGCAGGCCAAGAATGAGTTTAAAAAGCTTTACTACAAGTTATTAATTAATGCAGTATATGGTAAGTGCATCGAGCGAGAACGATCTCGCGTTGATGTGCGATTAGTGAATAAATTCACTGGTCGATATGGAGCAGAAGCACGTATAGCTCAACCAAATTTTCATAGTTGTGCTATCTTTGATGAAAATTTAGTTGCTATACAGCTAAAGAGAACAAGTATTACAATTAAAAAACCAATATACGTTGGTCTCAACATTCTCGATTTGTCTAAAACATTGTTATACGATTTTTATTATTCATATATGAAGCGGCGACTTGGGGAAAAATGTAAACTCCTTTACACCGACACAGTCTGATATATGAAGTTGTTGACGTGGATATTTATAAAATAATGAAAGAAGACTTGCACAAATTTGATACTTCTAATTACAAATCAATTTGGAATCCCGCGTGTCAATAAAAAAGTGCCTGGATTAATGAAAGATGAATGCTGTGGCAAGATTATGACGGAATTTATTGGTTTACGTAGCAAAAGTATTTTAATAGATGAATCTGAGACTGTGAAGAAAGCCAAAGGCATAAAATCGAGTGTTGTGAAGAAAACAATCACGTTCGAAGATTATCGAAAATGTCTTCAAGAACCAATTATTGTTAAACGTGAGCAGTGCAACATTCGCTCTAAATTGCATGTAGTGCATACTGAAAAACAGAATAAAATAGCACTAAGTCCGCATGATGATAAAAGATATTTATTACCTCATAGCACAAACACTTTGCCTTGGGGTCATTACCGAATTATTGAGGAACAGATGGCGCTGGCTGTAAATCAAATGGAGGGGAATGAAAAAATGGCTGATACAAGAGAAGAAAGAGTGGGGGAGAAGTGGAAGTGGAGAAGGGGTATGAAGCGACCAATACTGAAGAAGAAAGCGAGAGATCAATGGAGAGGGGGAACGAAGTGACCAATGAAAGCAGTGCAGCACGAGTGGGGATGACACTTTATAACGATACAGGCAAACAAATCATTATCGAATATGATGTTTGTGAGGAGCTAATGCACGAATGGAATCCATCGATGGAGGAGGTATCTTCCGATAAAAGGGATATTCTACAAGAAGCGATGGAAGGGGCAGACATCATGGTGGGGAATGAGCTATATGAACCGACGCACCACGATGAAGAGCACATTCGAGCAGTCGAGCTTGAAAATTACCTTCCTTTGGAGAAGAAACCAAGACTCACTTAACATTTCCAAGTAAGTTCTTAGCTGATTTTCACTTTTTTTTTGTTGTTCTCAATGAAAATCTTTTCTCTAACACAAATTCTTATTTTTTTCATTTCAGAATGGATCTACCTGCACTCAACAAGATTGCTGAGCGTGAGTTCTTGCCTAAGAAGAAAGTCACGGACTTGGAAAAAGATCATGAGTACATGATGACTGCACTCAAGGAAGTAAAGACGAGATTCGGCACAAAGATCGTGGCTGAGATCGATGACAGCTTTCAAATATTTCTGCCCGGGAAGATCTCATCAGCAATCTTGAAAGATCAAGAATTTTTCAATAATCTCTCTAACACAGCAAATAAACTTAGTTTATTTATAACATATCAGGCTGGAACTTCTTTTAAGTTCACCACATGCTAAAATAATGAAATACAAAGACTGATAATTATTAAATACTATTTATTTAATTTTTCAAACTTGTGTGCAATTTACATGAATAAATACATTATTAAATATAATAACAATTGCTTTCTTATTTATTTGAACCTTAAATAATTCATACAATCTCATTTTTATCTATCCAACTATTATGCTTGTCACTGAATCCGAACCATTTAACATATACGCGTTTACCACTATTCTTTAAAACTTTTTCTACTAAATAAATTTCCGCATACATAGTTTTATGAATTTCCGTTTCATAAAAGCCACCAGAGACGGGTTTATTATAATAATCTTTGAGGTGGTAAGTTACTCGATCTGTTTTTACAACTCGCGTTATTGTAAAAATTTCCGTTGACCAGTTTGGCGTATAACCTTTTTCAAAAACATTTTTTATCCTACTTATTCGTACTTTATCTCCTACTTTAAATTTCGGTTTTTTCACTGGCGACTTTTCATTTGGAAAACGTCTCTTGACTTCTCGCTCATTTGCCAGTGTAACATTTTCAGGCTCGATTCCTGTTGTCCGATGTTTTCTCGAATTGTATGCTTTGAGCAAGTTAGGTAGAATATCCAACCATTTATAGCTTCCTTGTTTGCTGAATTCTGTCCACATTGCATTTTTTAACGTTCTATTGAATCGTTCGCATATACTTGCATGAAGATTACTATGCGAAAAGTATAAGTGTATATTGTGCTTTTTCATAAGTTTTTAAAAAGTTGAATTGTAAAATTCTTTTCCTTGGTCAGTTTGTAGATTCTTCGGTACTCGTCCTTCTTTCAGTATTGACTTCATAGCTGTAGTAACATCATTACCACTCTTTGACTTGAGTGGCACGGCCCATGCATATTTTAAAAATATATCTATGACAGTGAGTAAGTAATGAAAACCTTTGTTTTCTTTAGAATATGGTATCATTTCTACAAGATCCGCTTGCCAAGTCTCGTCTATCCACGTATGTCATATTTTCTTCTCTTGTATCGCCGACGTGCTGGCTTGTGTAGCTCTTCAGCTACTCTTTGACGTTCCACCATCGTTTAGAGTAGATGAAAATCCATCTGGAAATTCGTCTATACGAACTTTTAATTGTTTATTCACTTCTTCAATGATATAATCAAAACCAGAGTAATTGCAAAGAGTTGTACTATAAAGATAACGCAATTTTTCATTCACTTCCAATTGCTGTTTTTCTACTTGCTGCTTATATTCTTCTATAACTTCACCAATTCCAGCAATTTTAGCAGCTATATAATTTATTTCAGTTTATAGAATAACTTTCAGTGAGTGCAAGGTGATTGCATCGTTTGGATGATTGGACTGTCCTAGGTTGCAAAGTTGCTTATTTTCTAAATCAAAATCACCGTCCGGTGTAAAATTGAAACAAAGGCCTGGAGGACCGCGACTCACTTGTGAGACCTCAAGTTTTCTTCCAAACACATCGAGACTCCTAGTAGTACTGATGCAAAGAAGAAAGTTGCGTGTCAATATATATGCCCAGCTTCGCGTAATTCCTCAATAATCGACTGGATTTCATTGACATGATTATTATTTCCAGCTGATCGTTCGGCAATCAATAATCGAAGTCTCTCAGTAAGCTCGTTTGGATCATCCCAATAGACGAGATCAATGGAAGAATTTTTCTTAGCTATTTTATATTTAGGTATAAGTCCTCCTCCGCTGCTGTTTACATTTTTTTTACGTGGAGTGCTGCAGAACATTGGTGCTAAAACATTCTTATATTTATTACTTCTCGACATTCGTATAGATTCATCTTTGCTGAATTTTTTCCGATGAGCATTTGTTGCTTCCAAAATCTTGCGATAATTTGCACGATCTGCTGAACTTAAAAGATCATCCGGATATTTTTTAAATAGCAATTCCATTAGACCATTCGTTTTAGGATAACTTTCTTTTCTGACTTTGACATATTTATCATCAAATTCAATTTCTGAATCACCAATCATATACACTTCATCAACGGAGATCGTAAAGCTGCTGACAAGAAGCTTGCTGAGGAAGCTATGCAACGTGTCAAAGACAAGGATGCTAGTCTTGGTGAAAAAGCTTTTGCTTTTGCTGTTAGCAAAGCTATGAAATTAAAAGAAAAAACGGGATTGGGACTGAAATTTAATAAGTTAGTGACTGCGACTAAAAAATCAATGTCAACAAGTAAAAGGTCTCGCAAGGTTATTCAATGAGCCTTGAAGGGTGCACGCGTCAAGCTATTAAAAGTGTAGGTGGAAAGAAAAAAGCCCTATAAAAGTGGAATGGGATTATTTATGAAACCTCATATCGTTCGTGGTCATCAAGTCAGTAGAAAATAAAACTTCGATTTAACTTTGCCAAATCGTGCACTGACTGACTACGATCTAAAAAAATATGCTCATATGATGAAAATTTCAGATTTCCGTGGTGTTTTGATGTGAAATAATCTACCACTCGATGGACCATGGCGTAATGAAAGAGCAGTGGTAAACTTGGACGATTTTCAAAATAGAGGCACTCACTGGGTTTGCTATCGCAAACGTGGTTCTGAAGTACTTTCTTTCGATAGTTTTGGTGATCTCAAACCTCCCAAGTATCTCATGATGTATTTTATCGTGAAGGAAGTGAAATACAATTATAAAAGATATCAAAATTTTGACTCATTCATATGTGGGCATCTTTGTCTCTACTTCTTAGCTGGGAGACTATAAAAGAGGTGCTCACTGACGAATAGAATCATTATCCTCCGATCAGTCATGAAAGATAGCTTCACTCTGAGGAAACTCAGTCTCTGTTTTAGAAGCGCAATATTTTCCTTCGATTGATCTACCACAGCATAAAAATTTTGTCTTGGGATTAGTTGAACTTCTAACATTCAACTCTATTCCCAATGTTGACCATTCAAATAATAAACTTCATTTGAGCAAAGATAATATTATCACTATCCCTGCGGGCAGCTATGAGATTGATGCTATAAATCAATTTTTACAAGAATCTTTGAAATCCAATGGAATTGAATTTTCTTTGAAAGCTAACAACAATACTCTCAGAAGTAAATTTCTCTGCAGTCATCAGATAGATCTCAAACCTCACGATTCAATAGGCTGTCTCCTTGTGAAAATATTGAGAATCAATGGACTCAGAGTAGAGTGCAACATTACTGCAGGTGCTTACATCAATAATAAGAACCACTCAGTGTCAAGTGCATAGATCATTTACAAATTCGAATTGTAGATCAGGACGGAAATTTGGTGAATTTTCGAGGAGAGGAAATTACTATTAGACTTCACATCAAATCTGTATAATGGGTATCGTTTACAATTCTGGAACATATAAGTCAGCTATCATGTCAACCGGTCATCAGTCGACCAAAGAAACTCAAACCATTAACACGGAAGAGCATTCAGTTTCTGAAAAGCCTAGGACTAAAAGTTCGTGGAAAAAATTCACGTGTATAATTCTTTGCTGCTTCCAGAAAAATGGACGAAATTCTAAGCATTCAATCAGGTGTCATTATTACCTCATCGGTAAACTTTTCATCATTAGGACTGATCATTCCTATTTGACTTGGTTATTGTCGTTTGAAGAACTAGATGGACAATTAGCTCGGACAATTAGCTAGGGAAATTGGATCAGTATTGAAGATACAAAAATTGGACTACAAATTTGTTCAGAAGAAAGGTAATTAACATGGAAATGCTGATTAACTTGTGAAGATTTTTCATGTAAATATTGTTCCAGAGTAGAAGAAAAAATAAATGAAAAGACTTATTATTTTTGAAGAAAATACATCGGAAGATTGGAAGAAGAGTCAAGCAGAAGATGAGGCTATTTCTTTTGTTTCTCAAACGAAGGAATTACAGAAAAAACCAGCATGGCAAAAAATTTCTTTGATAGATGAATTCACTAAAATCTATTGTTCACAATGGGATTCATTAGTGTTAATTAATGGAATTTTGTATAGAGAATGGGTTTCAACAAATTTAGATCTTAAATTCGTCAATTGGTTGTTCCTATAGATAAAATCAAAGATATTTTAGAAGAAGCACATGATTCACCATCTGGAGAACATTGCGGAGTAAACAAAACTTTAGACAAAATTAGAAAATAATTTTATTGGGCTACTTTCAAGAGAGATGTAGAAAATTGTTGTAAATCCTGTGTAGTTTGTATTGCAAAGAAAGGTCCTCCAGATAAAGGCCATGGTGAGATGAAGATTTACAATTCAGGAGTTTCATTCGAACGACTTCAAATGGATATTTTAGGTCCCTTTAAATACCTCTAAGTTGTCACAGACTGTTTCTCGAAGTGGGTTGAAGCTTTTCCTCTCTCTAATATGAGAACAAAAACCATTGCTGAGATTTTCGTTGATCAGATTGTCTGTAGGTATGGGGTACCTTTAGAAGTAAATACTGATCAAGGAACAAATTTTGATTCGAAATTGATTAAAAAGTTGTCTGAGTTGTTAGGAATTAAAAAGACAAGAACATCACCATTACACCCACAATCAAACGGACAAGTTGTAAGACAACACTAAACACTACTTCACTATCTCACAAAGTACATACACGACAATCAGAAAGACTGGGATCGCTGGGTTTCACTATTTCTGTTAGGTCCTCCAAACATGCGACGACCGGAGCTACTCCTTCCTTTGGACTTAATTTGAGGGTTTCTACCACAGGCGGTCGAGATTAATGAAGTCGGAGAGTATGTACATAGGCTTCGGAGGAACCTCAGCGAGATCCATAAAATAGCTAGAGACCGGATGAACTTACAATCGGAAAAGACGAAGTCTTGGTACGATAAACGAGCTATTAACGTTGAATATTCCCAAGGACAAGTTTGATTCTTTAACCCTGGAAGAACTAAAGGAAAAGCACCAAAACTACAGTCGAATTGGGAAGGACTTTGAGAGGTTGTGAGAAAAATCAATGATGTCCTCTATTGTATTCGTCATTCACCAAGAAATAAATCCAAGATAGTTAACATCAATCGTCTTGGGACTTACACTGAGAGATATACTCATCTATGAAGACTACTCTGTTCACGGTTCTTTTGAGCTATGATTTTTTCCATGGGCGTGAAGGTAAATACCGGAGCAGGGACTTGAGGTGAGGTTCCACGGCATGTCAACTTTCTCCCTCTTGTCTGAAGACCGATTTCAACCGACCATATAATGAGAAAATAAGAAGGATGATTGAAGTAGATTGTTCAAGAGACGGGTCTATCTTAGTCCAGTTAAGTGATGATTGGAAAGACGTCTGTAAACATTGCTCGGTAACTTGATGCCTAGGATGGGTCAAGGTAGAGGATGTTGATGTCAGTTCCTGTAAGTCTTGAAGGATGGATGGTTATAAATGTCGGAACGACAATCTGAAAAGGAGAGGGCAATATTGTGACCGAGCCTGAACGTTGATTCGAACACCAAGAATCGCGCATAGCGACCTTAGCAACGAAATCAACGAAGTCGCGGTTGTTATTGTTTATGTTCAGTCTGGTTCTGATAGCTGTTGTGTTTACGTTCGAATAAAGAATCCAAGTTCAAGAGTGATTTTATATAAATAACATCCCCACCTACAAAACTGACTCTGCCAGGCGGGAAGAGGGATCGAGCAGATCAGATGCAACGGCGGTAGCCCAGAGCACTGCGGATTACAACATGCGGTCAAGAAGACGAGTGCGAAAGGTGCGGGGATGTACGAGGTTGGAGACATCGTCGAAGACCTAGTCGGCGAAGAAGAGTTCCTGCATTACCGGCGATCCTGCGGTGGATTGATAGAGTCGGAATCGGGACGATAATCCGACTCTAGCGGGAGGTTGTAACGAGAAATAACGTCCCTCGCCACGCCGGTAATCGAGGCAGGATAGAAAGTGACAAAACAGGGCGGCGTTGGCTCAAGCGGTACACGTCCACCTAGAGATCTCGGGAGTGCCAGGTCGACTCTCGGTCTCGGCGTCTCCTTTTGTGATTTTCTCCTCTCACGTCAAATCTCACACCGTTACAATATATATACATAGTGTTCTATGACTGTTACAGTAAAAAATTGATTAATATGGATTGGAAAGTATTGAATAAATGTTATTTACTGTTACGGTTTGAAACAGATTATAACAATATTTAAAAAGTTATGATCCGTTACAGTCCATACCCTGCTAAAAATATGCGATTGAATTCGATTGAAATCGATCAAAATATAATCGAATTTAATCGTTTTAAATCCATTCAATCGACCAGCCAAATGTGGTCGATTAAACTCCTATCGATTTACATCGTTTTTAATTGCAATCGATTTCAATACGAAAAATCAGTATTAAATTTAACATATTTTTATCGACATTTATGTAGTAATTAGTTTAGTGCAGTGAAATTGTAATTATTTTTACTAATTCTAATCGATTTTAAAATATCTAATCATTACTAAATCACCTATCAATCTTAATACTAGTTTTATTATTAATAGCTTCGAATATATTTTAATCGTCTTTAATAACCAAAACAATCACTATTCTTGTTATATCATTTAAATGTTTTTTGTCAATATATTTTAATCGAATTGAAAATCACCATTTATTACTAAATTATTTATCGATCCCAATACTAGTTTTATGAATGGCTCTAAGTATAGTTCAATAGACTTTAATAACCAAAACAACCACTATTCTTGCAATATCATTTAATTGTTATTTTATCAGTATATATAAATCTGTCCGAATGGTACTTTATTACGTATAATAAAAATAATAATTATTTTTCTAATATGATTTGTTCGTAATTTTATTAATAAATTTAAATTAATTTATGAGGTAATTCGTTTATATAATATTTAATCACTCTCGATACTTCTTTACGGTTAGATTCAATTATCATTCAATCAATTAAAATAATCAAAAAAAAGAATCCCTGCTAAAAATACTAGACTGATTTAATCGACGTTTTAAATTATCGATGTGAATCGGTCTCGATCGCAATCTAAATATCAAAATAAAGATATNAAAACAACCACTATTCTTGCAATATCATTTAATTGTTATTTTATCAGTATATATGCATCTGTCCGAATGGTACTTTATTACGTATAATAAAAATAATAATTATTTTTCTAATATGATTTGTTCGTAATTTTATTAATAAATTTAAATTAATTTATAAGGTAATACGTTTATATAATATTTAATCACTCTTGATACTTCTTTACGGTTAGATTCAATTATCCTTCAATCAATTAAAATAATCAAAAAAAGAATCCCTGCTAAAAATACTAGACTGATTTAATCGACGTTTTAAATTATCGATGTGAATCGGTCTCGATCGCAATCTAAATATCAAAATAAAGATATTTTTATCGACTTTTATGTGATGATTATTTTAATGCAGTTGGGATTCCTTCAATAAATATGAATCAACTTTTTAGTCGATATTAAATTAGTTTAATTTTACTAATAATTTTGATAACATTTTAAATGACCTCAAAGATCAAAGTTTTGTAAAATCCCTTATGAAAAAAAAACTTTTATATTTCGATTAGAATCGATTAAATTTATTGCAAAATTAGTCGATCTTAATCGACCCTATGTTTCTTGATATAACCGCTTGGTTTCGCTTCAAATGTTCATACTCGCAAGTGACAAGATTTCTTCTCCGTTACTATATAAGAAAGGTCAAATGTTGTAGAAGACAGAATAGATTTATTAACTACAATCGATTTGAATTGAAACTTTGTTAAAATCAATTGACTTTATTAAACGACATATGAAAAAATGCATGTCAATTCAAATCAATTAACAATACGATATACACATCAGTAAATACGATTGCATAGTTGAATACAGTACGATTGAATAATATCAAATGTTATTTTACATATAAAAAATCATTAAAGCCGTTTTTCTGGTGTACACAGATACATTGGTTCCGATTTAAATAGGCATTGAATCGATTAAGTGAATATCCCAATACTTATGTATTCTAATCCGGTTTAATCGATATTATTTTATCATTTTAAATCGATTTTAATGCCATTAATATATTACACACGCACTAGCCTTAATATAATCCCTTTCAAATGTAAAACGCAGGATTAAGATATAGACTCGGAATCGATTCATTTTTTGTCCATCGATTTCAATCGCATATTTTTAGCAGGGNTTTATCGACTTTTATGTGATGATTATTTTAATGCAGTTTAATTGGGATTCCTTCAATAAATATGAATCAACTTTTTAGTCGATATTAAATTAGTTTAATTTTACAAATAATTTTTATAACATTTTAAGTGACCTTAATGATCAACGTTTTGTAAAATTCCTTATGAAAAAAAACTTTTATATTGCGATGAGAATCGATTAAATATATTGCAAAACTAGTCGATTTTAATCGACCTCATGTTTCTTAATATAACAGCTTGGTGTCGCTTCAAATGTTCATACTCGCAAGTGATAAGATTTCTTCTCCGTTACTATATAAGAAAGGTCAAATGTTGTAGCAGACAAGATAGATTTATTAACTACAATTGATTTGAATTGAAACTTTATTAAAATCAATTGACTTTATTAAACAACACAAACATTCATGTCAATTCAAATCAATTAACAACACGATATACACATCAGTAAATACGATTGCATAGTTGAATACAGTACGATTGAATAATATCAAATGTTATTTTACATATAAAAAAACATTAAAGCCGTTTTTCTAGTGTACACAGATACATTGGTTCCGATTTAAATAGGCATTGAATCGATTAAGAGAATATCCCAATACTTATGTATTCTAATCCGGTACAATCGATATTATTTTATCATTTTAAATCGATTTTAATGCCATTAATATATCACACACGCACTAGCCTTAATATAATCCCTTTCAAATGTAAAACGCAGGATTAAGATATAGACTCGGAATCGATTTATTTTTTGTCCATCGATTTCAATCGCATATTTTTTAGCAGGGTATATACGTCGGTATGAATTGGATGTAACGGATATGGATTATAACGGATTATAACTTTTTAATTATTGTAATAATCTGTTTCAAACCATAACAGTAAAACAAAATTTATTTAATCCGTTTCAAACCATAACAGTAAATCCAATTTTATTCAATCCGTTACAATCCGTTATACATGTCATCATATATAACGACGTACATAACGGGTCGTGACGGATTATAACTTGAAATGGATTCGAATGAATTAGGTTACCTAAACGGATTGAAACGGATTTAACATCAAAGTCCCCTGCTAATATTCGAAGATCAAAAACGATTTCAAAAACCATAATCGTTTTTTATGGTCGTTTCTGTAACTTAATTTTGGCTTTATTTGGTATTAGAATGTATTGTATCAGTTCAGCATACAAATATATTATAAACTATTCTTTTGTATTACAATATCGATTAAAATGGTATAAAAAACGATTGATATATTATAATAAAATGTTGTAAAAATCCGTTATATATATTTATCGTTTTTTATGCTAATTACTGAATTTATAAATCTGATCACTTTTAATCTCTTATAATCATATTTAATATCCATGTATCATTCTTCTTTTTTTTATATTTAGGACTTTTCCATTATATTTTACGGAACACTTTATAAATACACACTCGTACTGTCTAATGTTACACGTGGTGTTACATTAATGCATGTATTACACGCATTTTATAATGAATTATTTATGTAATAACTTGGATGGTCTTATATACTAACCATCACAGATTCTTACCACTTGCGAGTAATTAAATCCGGATGCCACCTGACGACGAGTCATTCTTAATCGTTTCTTAGTATAATAATTCAATTGTTTTGCATCAATAGCAAAAAAGTCATACAATTCACGAGTTTTTCTAATTGTTCCCCCAGGCACTCACGCAGTATATGCCCAGCACACATACGCGCGCACGCAGCGCACATACACACACACACATACACGCCCGACGAGGCGAGTATCGAGGCGGCAGGAGCCACACGCGAAGCATCAGAGTAGGGAAAGGTAAGAGAGAGAAAGCGCTACAACACGAGTAGCAGTGCAAGAGAGAGAGAAGAAGAGCGTCTCGAGCCAATGTACCTGAAGGGCACGAGAAGACCGATGAGCCGAGCGAGAGATAAGACTCGGCGGCTTTTACCGTTCGACTGCGAAAGCGAACGCACGTGGCCGGCTTCTCTTGCAAGAGCCGGCTAATCCATCCAAGGAGCCGTCGGAAGCCACCGACGAGACTCCGAGTCACAAATGGGCCCCGGACGAGATCCAGCCCGAGGGACCGGCCAAAGGCAGTAAGGCGAGAGGTCATCACCGATCAAGCCGAGAGGAGGAGATACTCCGGGCGACCATCACGGCAGCGCTACGGCGAGCAGCACGGCCTATGCATCTTCGTCGATAGCAGAATGCACTGCGTGCAATAAGCACCATAGATAGGTTAGGGCAGTCGCGCAGAGAAACTGTATTCGAGCGACAGCCGATCTCGATGATCGGCTCGTCTACCTCTCATACACGAAAACACGCGACAGAAAAGTTGTAGTACTTCGGAGCAATCCGAACACCTTGTTAATATTCAGCCAATAAATGTTAAAGGGCAAAGTCGGACCGATTGTGATTGTTAATTAACTACGAGAGTTGTCAATCGCATGCCAACCCCTTTTCCAAGCATCTTACAGTAGCCGAGCAGAAAAGGATCCCGCCACTTTACGCGGTCCGCACAAGCAGAGATAGCTGAGCTACCGAGGCAGATCCTTCGTCGTCGAGAGACGATTCTTTTGTCGACGCGGTAGTTTCGCGTGCTTGCCCCCTTTGCTTGGCAGGGCAATTAGCTGTTTAGCTGCACCGGCGAAACCGCAACGTCACAATATAAAATTCTAGAAGCTTCGTCTCACGTTATTTATCTTCCGCTCAGTGTCAAGTGCATAGATAATCTCCAACTTTGCATCGTTGATCAAGATGGAAATTTAGTGAATTTCCGAGGAGAAGAAATTACTATTAGACTTCACATTAAATCAACATAATGGGCATAGTTTATAATTCTAAAGGATTGTTTATAAATCAGCCAGCATGTCAAACAATAATCATGTCGACCGAAGAAGGTCAAACCGTTAACACGGAAGAGCATTCAGTTCCTCACAAGTCTTGGCCTAAAAGTGCGCTAACAAAAATTTACTAGCATAATTCTCTGCTGCTTCCTCAAAAATGGACAAAATTCTAAGTATTCAGTCCGGTGTCGTATTCGATGAGACGATTGCTTATTACGAAATACATGCAAATCAACTCATACTCATTAGCCAGCTTTGATAACAGCGATGAAATTTGCATTACAATCCAAGATCAAGATCTTTGTCTCTTACCACCATGTAGTTCAATTCATATATATGCGGAACTTTAAACTAACATTTTTACTTTTATCTATTTCTATTTTATTAATTTCATAGCGGATTTCATCAAACAGATGATAAATCCCATTATTGACGAAATTTGTTTTAGTTAATAGCGATCCATCTGATTGTAGTAAAGTAAACAGTATCATGAAAGGATTGGTTTCATATGATTTAAATCAAGGCTACATATTGAAAAATGCAGGCTGGCTTGGCAATAAAGATGCTGTAGAAACTTTACTCGATAATGGCTATTTTGATATTTCTATCCCTCTGAGTCATATATTTAGATTTGCAGACGATTATAAAAAAAGTAAAATGTAGTTAATGTAAAGCATGAACTTATTTTGACAAGATCGAGAAATGATTTGAATGCAGTATTTCAGGAAGGCAATGTAGCAAATAATATTACTAGTTATGAAGATTTTCGTATAAAAATATCAAAGATAGAGTGGCTCATGTCAAAAGTCACCGCATCTGACAAACAAAAAATTCAGCTATTAAATTTTATTGGAAAAGATAATCCTATCTCTATGTGCTTTCGTTCATGGGAATTGTTTGAATATCCGCTACTGCCCAGGACAAATAAACATATCTATATATATCTAATAAACACATGAAAAAGAACCACGCCCAATGCTGACAAAGAAAGAGATTATAACAATGCAACCGCTCATAGTCATTGACTGTTCACGTCAAAACGAGTCACTTAAAAACGCTCCTGTCGATGTACGTATAGAATTTGAGACAAGAACAGACTTTCCAGATAACACTTCAGCTTACTGCTTGATCTTACACGATCGCGTTGTTCAATACAATCCCATTAGTGGCGATGTGAAAAAACTAATTTAAGCAATCAAGATGGAATACACAGTACACAATGTAAAACTCGTGAATTTATTCCATCATTCAATATGTAAAACAGAAAAAAAAACTAATGAATAAATATACATGAAATTAAAAAAAAAATAAACTTATGCATAATTTCTTTAAAAAATTCCTCAATCATTTCAAACTGCTCCCACACATCCTAACTATTCTTTACTATGTATGCTAATTTTCAAAAGAGTTACTGTGGAAAAGACCCACATCCACTTTTGACAAAGTCCGACTTTATCAATCATGAACCTCTAATAATTATTGATTGTTCTCGTCAAAATGAATCCTTAAATAATGCACCTGTTGCTGTACGTCTAGGATTTGCTAATCTACGTATACACAAATGCCACCCGCTTGCAGCTATAGGTAGAAGAATTACAAAAAAAACTTTTTTTCGGAGCATCTCTGATTACCGATGGGTCCAACAAGAACGAGCTTCTCGAGCACTGACAAAAAGCACGTATGCATGTTTATAAATCATGTCAATAAAAATTTTCTCTCGCTAACACAGCTGTACATGCTTTGCATCCAGCGCTTTGAATTTTTACACGCGCTCAGTCTTTAATCTGCTGCATCATAAGTGATGAGCTGCTGCTCTCAGTATACCAGCGAGCGAGAGAGAGCCTCTGCTCTCAGTATACTAGCGATCGAGAGGGAAGGGAGACTCGGATCTCGATAAGAGGGGATCTTATACACAGCTGAGTGATGCAGTATCCTATAGGCATACCAACTCACTTGAGAGAAGGGAGACTCCGCTCTGGACGAGGAAAGGCCATAGCGAGAGGGAAGGAAGACTCTCGAGGAGAGGAAACACTATGCTTATACATGGACCGGCGTATTAAATCACCCCGGGTGATCCAGTATGCCTATGATTTGGTATGCCTATAGCCTATCTACTCACTGAATTTGAACACTAAGCTTATTTCTTTTGGTTTCTATTAGTTAAGTACATTCGATTAAAACCAAATGCCTTTAAAACCTAAATAATTACATGGACTTACCTTTACTCTATACCTGTTAAAAAAATTTTTGGTCGTGTATACTGATTTATTGATTCAAAGAAATAAATAGATGAATTGGACTGATTTCTTTTGGAAAATGATTGAAATACGTGTCATTTGATTACGTCAATTCCATATGGCGTTCATAATGACCAAATATTACTAAACTTCACGAGTAATCATAACAAAACCCGCGTTGTAATTGATATATTCTGAAAAGCCTTAGTTGGGATATTCTAAAAATTACCAAAATAATAAAGAAATTTAGCTGTTTATATTTTTTTTAGGTATTTCACATTTTGTGCAATCAAACATCTTTTCTAATTTTTTATTTTTCTGCAGTTTATAACATTTTCAAAGATTAAAATTTTTTAAATCTATCAAATTTAGAAATGTTATTAACTGCAAAACAATGTAAAAATATAATAATAAAATTAAAAAAATGTAAAAAGTGTATGATTCTGTAAAAAACCGTAAAACAGTCTAAATACAAACAATCTTTTATAGTGATTAACTATTTTTATTAGAATTTTATAACGATTTACAGTGTACAGCTTTATAACATTAAATAAACGTTTTATCAAATTAATAAAATCCAAAAAGTGTGGACATTCGATCGTTTATTTATCTTTTTTTTCAATATTTCTTAAACTTTCATTCCAGCGTTTCAAAGTGTGGTATTAAAAGTTTTTAAAATGTTTTTAGAACCGTTTCATGTTAGGGCTACATTAAAACATTAACTAAGCATATTTATTATTTATTTTATCATTATTATTGCCAATAAGATATTATGTTTGTAGTATACTTAATATTATCAAAATTTATTATCAATTAATAATATCAAAAAACTTCAAGATCACTAAAGAAAAGATTCTCGGCTGCACCGTCTGTTACAAAAATTTCAGAAGGACATGCGTTTGTAGTTTCTCCCGAGAAAAAATTTACTGTGTTTAGATACTCTAATGCATCAAGTCCATTATCAATAGTTCAATATTAATAATTGAAGTCAAAATATGTTTAACAAATAATAATACAAATATACAAAAAATAAACGATATAATTAAAAAACTAAAAAAAGAAAAAAAGGAAGTAATGCGGGCTTTGTAATAAAGACAGTTTCCCTGTAAAACGCAGAGAGCTAGCAAATAACAATTTTGGGGGGTGTTTTTTGAGGTTAGGGACAAACGCTTGAGGTATCAGTAAAAAAAAAACACTAATTAACAGTACATACAAAATGCTAAATTTTTCATAATTTAAAAAATTTTTAGATCAAAAGGAATTTTGGGCAGATCTTAGATAAAATTGACGTGAAACGTCCCACACACACACACACCTACCCACCCACACACACACGCACACACACATATATATATATATGGGTCATCCCTATAAATTTCGTCAAATCGGTGTCGGGGGGGGGGGTTAAAGTACATTAGAAAAAACGGCTATTTTTAAAATTTTAGCCCTCTAGGTGCCCCCTAGCTCCAGTGATAAATTATTGAATTTTCGAAAATCGTGAAAAAATGGCTATTTTCAAACATTTGCTAAGGGTTACCTAATCAATATTTTTAAGCCAAAAAATAGGGATCTTCTCGTTATAATGTCAGCTTTCTAGCAAAAGAGTCCGAGAACCTCAGACTTAAAGGGGCCTTTTCTGTAGGGCAAAACGTAAACACTCATTTTTTGCACTTTTTGCGTATCTTCGATCACATGCCATTTTTTTGTTTTGTAGTCGATTTGAGCTCTTAAAGTCTTAAAATCTTTGTCTTGGAAAAATCTTTAATTTCCCTTTTGAAAATCTCAAATTTATCATTCCAATAAAAAGTTATAGACCTTAGAAGACAGCCTAGTTTTCCAAAATCGCCATATTGGCACCCCTATATCTCAGGTCTATCTGCCCCAATCTAGCTCAAATTTTCAGGAAAGACAGTCCAAATATAGTAGAAAAAGATGTAATTATTTTGGTTTTGTTTATTTGGGTTTTAGCATATCTACGAAGTCCTCGAAGTTGGGGTTTAGGGCCTTATTTAACCATATTTCGCGTTATAGGACGGACGGTCGCGCAGTACTGGCATACTTTAATTTTGAGGCTTTCTGAGCAAAAAAATTTCTTAAAGTTTTCGTCTCAGAAAGGCCTTCAATTCCTTTTTTGGTGAGCTCATTCTCATTGGTCGAAGCCAAAGTTACAGCCCTTACAAGACAGCCTAGTTTTCCGATATCGCAACGTTTTCACCCTCGTATCTCAAGACTTTCTGCCCCAGTTTTGTGTAAAAAGTTACATCGCAATTTTCATTAAGAAAATTTCTAATTGAACAAGCATGTAAATTTTATTGTCTATTTTTCGTAAAAGATTCAGCTTAACTAGTTCCCCCTCTACGCGCGCGCTAACCCGCAGGGGAGCCACCGCTGCTCCACGTGGTTAGCAGGTGAGGTTATATACCTCGACGCCACAATCACAAATGTTTATATTCTTCCTGCTGCTCGCGATTTGCAGCAGGGCAATATTGTTTTGCATGTGTGTGTGTTTATGTACGCGTGCAGCCAAATGGGCTGCACGTCGCATTATAATATAGTTTTTTAAAAACGATACGATTACTTGGAATTAAACCTGACATTGCCGCATTATTTTCAGCGATTTCAAGGATACTAAAATGGATTAAAATAGATTAAATTGTTAGTGAGAATGCGGATTGCAAACGATTAAAATTAATGCTAAAAATAAGCATTCATTGCTATACGATTAAAATGTATTAAAATTGATTCTTCTAAAATGATCACGAGGATTAGAAAGATTAAGAACGATTAAAATGTGATTAAAATTAATTAATTTTTATCGCTTTTAATCTTTAGTTATTTTCTGGGTCGCAAAGCCCTTTAAGTGATCTTTACGATGACTTTAAGATAACTTTCGGCTGCATACTCCGCAACCTATAAGCCATCTTAATTAAATGATTCCTATTAGAATTTCTTGGAGACGTCTGTTTACCCAGAGAAAGTCATCTTTAAGTGCGCTTTTAGAATACTTGTTGTTTATTGGGTTAAGCGAGCGAGAGAAAAAGCCTCCTACGCAAGGCAGTTGAACGCCGGCATCCAAGATGTACACGTCGTTCAATAAAAGCCATTACTAATTACACATTGCATCATTCACTCTCCTTGGTTCATCCTATTTTATCCGAATTTATTATATCTAATGCGGTAATCCCTTTTGTTTATTTGCGGATTTTTTAATATATTTCTCTTTCTATCACGTATTATAATGTGATACGTATTAAGCAATAAATAAATAAAAAAAAATTTCTAAACGAATTATGAACGTGGCGATTTCACCTTGTCTAATTGCTAACTTCAGATTACGTAAAAGTTTCCAGTTACGTTGCGGAGTTGGTTGTTGATCGAATTCCATTATTCCATAATTCCAAAGCTCATAAACCATGAACCCTGCACGCACTACTTAGCGGCAATCAGCATCACTATAGCATCATCAGCACTCAGCGGTCATAATTGTGTCGTATATTATTGTTTTTCGTTTAGCATAGGTCGTTATAGCTTTTGAATGATATATTGACATGATTATAAATCTTATATTATAGAACATCTACATAATGCAGTTTCCTTGAAGATATTTTACGTTCAGCTGTTTTTCCATATCTTCAGTATGAATGTAAATAAACAATTTCAAATGATCCAACATTTTTTCAGATTTAAAACATTAAATTTATTACAAAAATTATAGTTTTTTCCATTACTGTCTTGTATGAATGTGAAGTTAAAATCATTGCGTTCTACATATACATATATGTATGTATACATAAACATACATAAATTTATTGTGACTACAATTTTTTTTCACGTGAAGATACAAAAATTTTATAATCAATACACTGATTTTTAATGTTTCACTTTTCATTGAAATTAGAATATATTTGAGTTAAAATTAGATTTTCCATCTTAAAAATGGATTCTGTACATAAAATTGAAGCTGGTGCTAGTGTCAATATAAAAAGAACCGATGGTAAGTTTATTAAAATGCAGTTGTGCAGTTTATTTGTTCAAATTAAAAATTATTTTTTATTGATTAATTTGTCAACTTTAAAAACTATATCTATTTAGTTTGATAAATTTTGGCTTAGATTAATTGTAATTAAATTTATTAAATATACAGAAATGTAAGTAAAAACGCAAGGATAAAATTGTAAAACTAAGTGAAATTTAACATACAAGTTTTTATACAATATTATACAAAATTTTACATTGTTTTCAATTTTATTGATTTTATTTATTTATTTACGGACCAGAAAAAAATTTACAAAGTATGTTTCATTCTTGGCCTAGTTTACAATAGTGAAAAATAAAACAATAGAAAAATCTTACAACTAACTTAATAACAAAAAACAATTATAGAAAAATTTTAAATTATCTTGATAATCTTTTGAGAATGTTTGTCAAGATTTAACACTTTGAGTTTATTTGAAAGCACAGAAGTTGTAATAGCTTCTATGTAGCTATTTTTATTGCCAATTTTTTCATTTGTTTTTGGTATAATAGTACTTCGATTTATAGTAACAATATCTGATGATAAATATTTCTCTTTGAGATAATTGTAATGTAGTTTCAGAGCTTCGGAAGTTAACAGTTATTATATGTTTAATGGATTTTCATGTATTACAAAATTATTTCTATTGATGATTTTCGAAATTCTATTTTTTAGTTTAAAACTTGATCTTGGGTAATCTTACATGCTTCTTCCCAAGCTATTATACCATGGCTTATAATACTTACTATGTCATACTTACAAAGCATCATAAATCATTTTGAGTGACTCTGTAGGCGTGGATTTAACAATTTTATAAAAAACATATACTAGATATTTTGTATTACCAATTATATGCTACATGTGGTTAGCCCACTTTGGATTGCTGTCAAAAACTATTCCTAAATATTACAATTTTCTATCCTAGTTATGTTTTTATCAAGAATCTTAACATTTATTCCAGATAGAATGCTTCTAATACTTGTATACAATGCTGCCAAATGTCATGCAAACAGTTTTATCAACATTTAATGACAAATTGTTTACTGCCTATTTTTGCATGACTTTATTTTAGAATCCCTAATTCAATTCTTCCTACCAGTGTATCTCTTTGTTATTTTTTTTTTGTTATTTTTATCCATAACTTAATCTTAATCAAAAATTTATCTACAGCTAAGTTTGGATCAGTTATTGACATAATTTTATGCCAGTTCCTAGATTTAGCAATATTTATTAATTTTGTGTAATTCAAGATAACACAAGGATTTTCATTTACTGTATTTAATTCATTTATGACACATCGTGGCATAAACCTACTTTTAAGTCATTTTCATGCAAAAATGCACTCGCTAAATCTCGGTTTATGCACCTTGTTTCGTAAAATATTGTACGATACGAAGGGGGGGGGTAAAGGTATTTCACCCTCGTGGGAACATAGCACCCTTGCTTCGTTTGGGCGATGTTGCAAGTATAGTATATTTTGATAGAAGTGCGCAAAGTAAGCGCGATTTTCGCACGGGTGTAGTTTGTCTCTCGAGCGAAGCAACCCTTAAAATTTTCTTAGATTGAGATTTGAATCCAGAACCTTGGCGTAAAAATCCCTTGATCTACCATTTGAGCTATTTGCTTTCTTTGACAGTTAATGTATAAAAACTATCCACATATAGAAGATTGCTTCGTCTCTATCGGTCTTCCCGGGCAGGTTGTGTGGTGAGAAAGGAGAGAAAGAACTTTAAGACATTTTCTCTTTTCTTTATCTTTTTTGTCTTTGCCTTTTTGATGATGTTTTTCATTTAGCAAATTACACAACACAGATACAAAACTAAACACACAAAAGTAGGGAAACAATTTTTAAGAAATAATTACAAGACACTAAAGATTTTATTAAAAATAACAAAAACATCATATTTACTTTAGCCGACAAAGGAAATGTGACTGTTGCAATGCTAAGATCCGATTACATAAAAAAAAATGTAACTACAATTGTCAGATAGAAATACATACACCGAAATAGCGATAAATCCATTATCAAAAATCCAGAACAAAGTTAAAAAATTCATGAACAATTGAAACACTAACGGCTATTTCGGGAAAAAATACAGTAAATTCAAATTCACACAAACAGACACCACGTTGCTATAATGTTATGGACTACCTAAAATTCACAAAAAAGATATCACTTTACGACCTATTATCTCTACAATCGGCTCACCTAAGTATTTTTTATCGAAAAGCCTTCTTAAAATATTACAAAATAGCATCAAAAGAACCTGACTCATACGTAGAAAACAGCTATGATTTCACAGAAAAAATTATAAATGTAGTTCCACTGAACCAACGCTTTATCAGCCTTGATGTAAAATCACTCTATACCAACATTGACAAATCATTAGTCAAGAAGAGCATCAAAAAAAGATATATACAAATTGTGCAAAAATCTGAAATACCTCTCAATGAAATCTTCTTGGCTTGAAATTACTTATGGAGAATATGTTCTTTCAATTCGATGGCAAATTTTACAAACAGCTATTTGGCACATCAATGGGCTCCCCGATCTGAGGTTTCTTTGCTAACATTGTCATGGATGATCTCGAAACGGATTGCCTATCTAAACTATCGTTTAAACCAACATTTATTTATCGATATGTCTACGACATTATTACATGTGTGCCGAATGACAAAGTCGACAAAATTTTAAAAACATTCAATTCTTACAACAATAGATTACAATTTATTCACGAGACTGAGATCCATAACTCCATAAGTTTTCTAGATGTTCTATTGATTAAAGACAATGATAAAATAGTAACTGATTGGTACACCAAACCGACCTTCTCTGGCAGATTTTTAAATTACACATCACAACATCCTATATATCAAAAAATCGCCATGGTGTACAATCTTGCCGATAGAGCGATAAAATTATCCAACAAGAAATTTCACAATAAGAACTTTCAAAACGTCAAAAAATTACTGCATAAAAATCATTATCCACCAGCGTTCGTTAACAAATATATACGATAAAGAATGTCAATGTTAACATCGAACACATTGTCAAGGCAACAGATAAGCAGCAATGAAAAACGCAATATTGTAAGCCTACCCTATATTCAAGGTTTTTACGAGCAGACCTGTCATACATTCAAGACTCTCAACATTGAAACTGTACCGAAAATAAATAGACAAATGAAAAACATCATCATAAAAGGCAAAGACAAGAAAGATAAAAATCTAGAAAAGAACGTTTTCTATAAACTTGAATGTAATGATTGCTCTGCCACGTATGTAGGCCAAACAAAAAGGAATGTGGATATACGTATAAATGAACACAAAAAAATCGAAAAATACTGTAATCTCCGATCACGTCAACAATTTGAATCACACTTTCAATTATGAAAACTACCACATTAAAGACAAAGAGATAAATTTAAATAAAAGACTAGTTTCCAAAATGTACACATACACCTACAAGAATACGGTATTAATAAGAAGGAAGACACACAAAATTGAAATACAGTATACACACACCTTATACACCAGCTCAAAACAAAACATACATAAGCCAGGCTCTGACGCCAATAGTGGAAGAAATTGTCAACACGACCGCTCAACTCTATTCTCACTGATCCGCGCTACATAAACACGAGAAAATTTCGACTTGCTCGAATTAGAATCGAGCAGCAAGTCGAGTCTGAGAGAGAAACACTATTCACCTACTTTCCCCCCGCCGCGCGGCTGGGAAGTGTCTCCTTGACAAAATTTTATACCGATCGTTTCCATAATTGTAAGTTTTATTTCACACTGTACATACATAATTATACATCAACAAGTTTTAAATAAATACAAATTTTTCACATCAGTCTCCTGATTAGGGCGGCATTGTCCGTCGAAACGTTGAGAAAAAAATAGAAAATGTTTTAAGGTTTTTTTCTCTCCTTTCTCACCACACAACCTGGTCACCACTGAGGGACAACATCAGATAGAGAAAAAACATTTTCTCTGAAAATATTGTTCTCCAAGATCACCGCCGGACCAGTAAACCGTGTGACGACCTTGATCCTTTGTTGGAGTAGGCCCCCCCCCCCCCATTCCATTTTGAGCTTGGTGTCCCAGGGTAAGTCTAGAGTTAACTTTTTGGCCATCCACTCCTTTGCCTCTGGATTGCTGGCTACGAGGATTAACACCCCCTCTTTACAGTAGGCCATGTATCTGGTGGCTGGAGGTCCAACTCCTGCCTGACTGCACCCTGGAACTCCTGGAACAATTCCAGGGTGATCAGACTATCGGGGTAGTTCTCCAGCACCAACATGATAGTGAGCGGGTGCGCTCTTTGGGCGTCCGTAAGAACGCCGCCTCCAGCTTGCCCCCTCACCTGTTTAGACACGCCGTTGGGGTTTGCTCCCTCGAACAATCCTTTTATTTTCTTGTTGTTACGGGGAACAGAGGGCAGTGTTTTATTCATCCCTTGTCGCCTCTTCTGGCCTGTAACCAGAGTATCAGAGGTCGTGGGCTCAGTGTATGAGGCAGCCGCGCGAGCGTGCTCGCGGACCTTTCTCTTCTTTAAAGCACCACAGTCCCTCTCTTTTGATATTAATATTCTTCATAGATTTTGATGCAAAAGCTGGAGTATTAAAAACAAAATTGTAACCCTCAAGATAAAGACAACGGAATGCATGGTTTAAACATGTTAAAACAAATCAGAATGCAAAATTTCAGCCCTTTAAGTATAATAGTTGATTGAGAGCGCAAACAAAATTTTTAATAATACGGTTACTTGTTTGGAAATTTTGTATTCGATCTTCAAAACAATCATACTTAAAAGGCTAAAATTTTACATAGTGATTTGTTTTAAGATGTTGAAATAATATATCAACTTGTATTTATCTTAAGTGGTAGAATTTGAATCACAACATCCCTCCACCAGATATGTATGTGTACCTGAAGCTATATAGCCTATATGAAAATTTGTACTACATGAGCAATCTTATGTAATTATTAGATTAGCTGCTCATGAAGAAGGTGAGCAACATGCGTATTATCGAGAAGGATGTGAACACGAAATTGTTAGATATTCGAATTATTGTGGGTGAATTAGTGACTCGGGTTAAAGTGAACAAAGTTCTTTATTGCCAAAAGATACAGGCGTGCACGTCTGACGAGAGCTCAGAGCGGACTGACCCCTAGGGCCTGAGTACCACGACACAATACACATCGCGTTGTTGGGAGCTTCTCTCTTACCGATGTGGCTCGGTCAATGCATAAACACGCAGGGTGTATAGAACGAACTACATTGACACTTCCGCCGTTCGTTCTGAAACAAGTTTTACAAACAATTATAGACTAACTAATCCTATGGCGCTACATAAACGCTTGAAACGATATCGAGGAAAAGCTTTTGTAAATATGTCAGCTTTGTATACTTTAGATGGTACGTCGCTTGACTGCTTGCCAATGACTATTGCTAGGTTTATTCAAGAATCTACTAAGAGTATTTACCGCAAACGAGATATCGGGGCGTGAGACAGTAGGCACAAATAACAGAGACCCAATATCTTCGTGATACGGTTTATCATAGACAACTTCGTTTTCTGATTCGACAGGTTTAAACATTACGTTCGGATCTAGAGGGACAGCTGCGGATTTTGCGTCGCTCATACTGAATCGCTCAAGTACGGATTTTACATAGGCGCTCTGTGAGATAACAATACCTTTCCCTACCCTATAACCATGGATTTGCAGTTTTACAAATGAACTTGCATCTCCTACAGTAATTTCAAAATCGTGCTTTAAACGTTGAATTATCGCGTTTAATACGGCCAGCGATTTGCTTGCGATTAACCCGTCATTAACAAAAAGCGCTAAATAAAACGAATGTCCATTCATTTCTCCGAGGAAAATACAATGATCAGCTTCTGTCTCTTTACACCCGAATCTGTTTAGAAAATTTTTAAATTTACGGTTCCAACAGCGTGGAGCTTGTTTTAGACCATAGAGCGAATTTCGCAACATACATACCACATCAACATTTGACACTCTTTCACACGTAGCACTACTTTTCGTAATTTCCACACCTTTGGGTACTTCCATGTAGATATCCTCTTCAAGGTCTCTGTACAGGAACGCCGTACGTACGTCAAAGGTCCTCATCTCAAGGTCGTCGTGAGCAATCTTTGCTAGTAGAACTCGTAGCGAATTGTATCGAACAACGCGTGAAAAAGTTTCGTTGTAATCGATGCCTTCTTGTTGTTGGAATCCCCGTGCGCATAGTCGTGCTTTGTAGCGACATACTTCGCCGTCCTGGTCGCTTATGATCTTAAAGACCCACTTTGAGTCTATTACCTTAGTGCCAGGAACTCTTGGAACTATTTCCCAGGTCTTGTTTCGAGCATGGGCTCAAGCTCTTTATTGATAGCTTCAGTCCAGTTAGACGAATCAGCTCCATTAACGGCCTCTTGAAAATTTTCAGGAATGTTGCATTCGAGTACATTTATTTCATATCTCTTGGGAGCTTTCAACTTGGACCTATCTCACAGTTGTTTCTGTTCGTACTGTACTGAAGGAACAGGAGTCGGTGGTGGTCGTTGATCACGAGCAGCGTTGTCTGCGTTGTCATCTACTTGTACTGGCTCGACTTCGTTTCGGTCGTTCTGAGCAACGATCAAAGCTGGAAGTAATATCTCATTTTTATCTTCGTCATGTTTGGTTTTGATGGAAAAACTGGACTTTTCATTGAAAACGGCATTCCTGGACACAATAATTTTCTTTGACTTGGGACAATAAAACCTGTAATTTGACGAATTTTCATCTTAGCCGACCAGATAGAGTTTCTGTGATCGCGCTTCGGTTTTAGTAGTTAACTGCTTCGGCACGTGAACATATGCCACTGACCCAAATACTCTAATGTGCTGCAAATCAGACTTCCGCCCTGTCCACATTTCGTAGGCAGTCATGTTTTTGTCCAGGCTTGACTGTAAAACTCTGTTAAGGATGTACACCGCAGTATTCACTACCTCAGCACATAAATACTTTGGAGCTTCTTGTGCGTGGAGCAGTGTGCGTGCACACTCCACAATCGTACGATTGTTGCGCTCCGCTTTGCCGTTCTGTTCCGGCGTGTATGGGGCAGTGGTCTCGTGTGTTATTCCTCGTGACTTCAGATATTCACTTAGCTTCTTGTTGCAGTACTCTTTTCCGTTGTCAAAGCGTAGTATTTTCATCGGGCGATCAAACTTGTTGGCGACTGACCGCTCGAATTCTATGAAGCGTTCTACTACGTATGATTTGTGTTTCATAAAGTAAACACTACGATAACCTGAATTAGTGACTCGGGCTAATGTGAACAAAGTTCTTTATTGCCAAAAGATACAGGAGTGCACGACTGACGAGAGCTCAGAGCGGACTGACCCCTAGGGCCTGAGCACCACGACACAATACACATCGCAGTGGTGGGGAGCTTCTCTCTTACCGACGTGGCTCGGTCAATACATAAACACGTAGGTTGTGTAGAACGAACTACATTGACAGAAATAATTAATAAAAATTTCAATACTACATTGACATTTAGGTTTAAATTAAATTAAGAATATAAAAATGCAACGCAATATTTATGTCACAATATTTCGCACCTTTGTTTTTAATAACAAAAAAAAGAAAAGTAGAATCTATCATTGGTAGAATGTATTTTGTAATTCAAGTAAACGTGAAACATTTTTCCTACGACTTTTATTATTAAATGTACGTGGTGCGAACTCATTTGCAGATATATGTACAGTAGATGGAATTATTTATGATAAATATGAAAATATACATTCTTGTATTTCAAAGACATATTAATTCGTTAGAATTATACGATAAATACCAATGTCGCTTTAAGTCACCCAAAATTACAAAAGATCCAAACAGAACCAAGAGCTTTAAAAACATAGAAAGTGTTTTATAATTATTACATGGATTGAGATTGAATGATTTCCATATATCCAGTATCGAAAATCATTACGATAATGAAGAATATGGTAACAAATTGCAAGTATGTTGAAACGGTCACGGCTCTTTTATAGGTCCTGTACAGAGTACTTGATTTATATTATTAATAAACAGCAATGAACATTTGCTGACCTGTGTCGTAATTCTAACGACAGGTCAAGGAAGAGAAAGAAAATTGAATGTAATTAATTAATTTAAATATAGGTCAGGTCCGGGATATCGGGCAGTAGAAGTATACTGAAATAATAAAGTCTTGTTATTTTTTTAAGATAACAAATAAAATATATTTAATTAAATGCGTTAAAAAAAAGAATACTGCGTAAATTGCTGTGTTCTTTTTGACAAAAAGAAATATAAATTCGATTTTTATTTATATAATCAATAGGTGTTTGATACGCTTTATTTTGCGATATTGCTAATCAATTGTAATAAGTTTATTCACATGTAATTAATAATTTATCTAAGATTATTTTTTGATCATAGATGATACGCATAAATTGCGTTATCATGTATTCTTTTTTTTTTATTTTTGCATTTTTAATTTAATTTAAAAATCGTTTTCATACATTTTGTTTTTAGATACGCGTAAATTGCGTTATCTATTTTGAGACTAATTATACAGAATTTTTTAAATTTTTGTTAAATTGAGAAGATACGCTTAAATTGCGTTATCAGCTGTACATATTTAATTTTTAGAAAATATTTCTTAGTGTTCCTACTCAAGGCTGAAATTGCTCTTGAGTAGCGCCTAGTCCGCTTAAATTGCGGTAGAGCTAGTGCCCTCAAACTGACCGTGCAGGTCCTTATCTAAGCCTGGGAGCGAGCGGAAATTGTGCCGCTGAAAATACTCTCACATTCATACATTCACACCTACATTCACACCTATATACAAAACCCACTCATACAATTAATTATAATATGCTCGCGCTGCACCACCGTTGCCGCTTCTCCTTCCTTGCGCCGCTGCGCTTTCCGCTCGTTATGTACATATATACATCGCTTGTTCGCGCTCTCCCTCTTCTGCTGCTGTCTTCTGCTGTTGCCGCTCGCTGACTTGTGTGGCGCTGCTGGGGTTGTGCTGTCAGCTGTAGCGCGGGCCTAGCCTAGCCGATAGTGGGGGAGCGCGATACTCGCGTAAAATCTAAAAATGTATTCAAAAAAATTTTTAGTTTTTATTATGTATGATTGTTTGAAGCGGAGCTTGTACGGGGCTTTACATAGCCCCCTAGTGAAAATTTCTCAAAAATTGATAAATTTTCACTATACTCCCGGAGAAAAATGATTAAAAATATAAGCATAAATTTTAATTAAAAAAAATAATAATAATAATAAAAAGTGCTGCTTAAAATGCATGCTCTCAGAGCTGTATATATCTCTTCTGCCGACCTTGGCACTTACACTCCTCTTCAGCCTCGCCTCCTCCTTGACGTGCGACCTCCAAGCTTTCTCGAAGTCGAGCCTAACCTGCCGCTGCCAGATGCTGTTCCCGTACCCGTATGTGACGGATTTAGTTTTTGTGTCGGCTTGCGTAGGAGGGCATTGAGGACCTCACTTTTCGCTGATGTTGTGTTGGTGGTGATGGTGGTGGGAGCTGGCGTGTCGAATAGAGCACGCAGCCTCTCCTCGACCTTGCAGGCCCCCTTTGCAGAAACCCTGGACTTCTCGGTTTCTCGCGTCGTCGGCGGTACTGCTCCAGGCTGAGCCGGACTGCTTCGCTGCTGACGATGCGGGGCTTTGTCGGAGCTGTTGATGACGGTGGTGAAGGAGGAGGCGTAAGGCTCTCTTGCGTGAGTGTCGGTGCGTGAGGAGATGACGGAGGAGTTGGGGAGTCGCACTGCACGGCACGGCCAAATGGCATGCGTACGCCGCGCGACTTCCACGTGTGTGCTAAACGTGTATGCTCCTCCGTCGACCTTGGCGTAATAACGTGGTTTCCGAGGTGGCTTGTCTCCTGTCCTAACGATACAGTCTAAACCGAAATGTCCATCCCGGAGATTAGTTCGCGTGGATAAACCAGCGTGGAGTTGCGCGTAAATTGCACTGAGTGCTTTATTGTGCGGCCCATGGCTAATTGTTCTAAGGCGCTTTAATTGCGACCGTCGAAAAACTGACTGCGTCAGCCTAGCGCGAGCCCTTTTATAGGGAAAGCAGTTTCGAAAGAGGGGAGATGACAATGTTGTCATATTTTTTGAATTTTCCCGCTTCTCACGTATACCTAAAATCTGAGGTTCACCGAGAAAGTGACGTGGCAATGCTGTGCGTGTAGTAAGAGAGGGGGAACTCGCGGCCTTGCGGACACGAGTTGTGCTGCCGCGGGAGAATGGAGAAAGAGAGAAGGACGGACTATGCCTTTCCTCTGTTTTCTTGAGTCGGGACTAGCCGTGCCGGCTTGTTTACATTTGTATACACAGCTCTGAGTGTTCATAACTAATGTATGAAATTGAAACGCGATTCTTTTTGAGCGTGATCATTTTTTCTTTACAATATTTCGTGAGTGAGAGTAACGAATTTTTCTATTGTGTAATCAAGTGATATTCTATTTATTTAGGTTCTCTTTTGTACTCTTTTAGATCATTTATGTGGAATCTTTCTTTTTCTTTTTGATTATCGCGATCAAACAATAAATAAGTTTTATTACCAATTTTTTTTTTATTATTTCGTATGGACCTACGTAAATTGAAAAGAATTTTGCAATTTTATTATTGTCTAAATCCGAAATGTTATTCGATTTTAATAGAACTTCGTCTCCCTCTTTAAATTCAACAAAAAATGTTTTCTTTTGTAAGTTATATTTTTCGATACGTTTTTGCGCTTTCGAAATAATACTTCCCTACTTAATAAAGCCACCTACTTTGTTGGGAACAGGCAATATGCGTGAAATATTAACTTTAGTTTTTCCACCAACATTTTTCACATGCTCTCGAGCCATCTTTAGTGCTGACTTTATCATAGAGCGAGAATCGTTGCCAGGAATGATAGGTTTTCCCATAGACTTGATCAATTTTTTCAGTGTAATCTTTTTCTTTGAAATCGTTTTCTTAAGTTTATTAGATCTACACCTGCCACCTCCTCTTACTCCTCCTCTTCCAACACCCAAACCAAGCTTTGATTTTAACTTCATGGTATTTGCTATAGCGAAAGCTGTAGCTTTTTCTTTCAAACCAGCGTCTCTAGATTTCACTCTCTGCCACGCCTTCTCTGCTAAAATCTGATCAGCTACGTTTCTCTCTTGAATGTTATCAGGATTTTTTAAGTAGGCAATGTCGTGTTCCTTACAAGCAGCGTCTAGAGGATTTATTCCTGAATCACCACGAGCTAAACGTTTAGCAAGTTTAGTACCTGGACCGCAGTATTGATAACCAGGCACATGAAGTTCAATGGGTAATTTGTTAATCAATGTATTCACTAAACCTGTACCTTTTTTCTGATGCATGATGCTAGCTCTTAACAAGCTCATGCGAGACTGACTAAGGGTACTATAAATGCTCACATTTATAATATATCGAGTTAGTCGTGATATGAAATTTTAAGAAGCATGATGGGTCTTAAGAAGCAGGCAGCAAAGTTGCCAGTGGTTAATTTCGATCTTTTGACCCAGCCACAGCAAAAAAAAACAACACAATCGTCATGGAAAATTGCTACCTAACAGTATAAGAGCAGTATTTTGTGGTCCATCTAATTGTGGTAAAACGAACGCACTCTTATCTCTAATCATTCATCCTAATGGTTTGAGATTTGAAAATATTTACGTATACTCGAAATCTTTGAATCAACCTAAATATAAATTTTTGGAACAACTTGTTGAGCCTCTAGAAGGTATTAAATACTTATCGTTCGGTGAACATGATCTCGCCGTATCATCTGATGAAGCTCAACCCAACTCAATTTTTATCTTTGATGATATTGCCTGTGAGAAGCAGGATAATGTCAAAGCTTTTTACTGCATGGGCAGGCATAAAAGCGTGGATTGCTTTTACTTGAGTCAGTCGTATGCGCAAGTACCGAAACATTTAGTGCGTGACAAAGTCAACTTGTTGGTAATTTTTCGGCAAGATGATATGAACTTAAAACATGTTTATAACGATCATGTTAATACAGATATGACATATCAACGCTTCAAAGATATTTGTTCAATGTGTTGGAATAATAGCAATCATAGTTTTCTCGTTATAGACAAAGACCGTGATATCAATGATGGTCGCTACAGAAAAGGCTTTGATCAGTTTGTAATAAATATACAGAATATTGAATAAATTTAGCATTTGATTGTGAGACTCTAAACTATCAAGATGTCTGATTTGGATCAACAAACGGTAGTTCTACGTGAAGTTGAGAAAGCTCGTAGAGCTTTGAAAAGAAAGTACGATTTGGTAAAGTCACATAAATTGGAGGTGGAAAAAAATTTGGAGGAATCGTTCAAACCGCTTGTGAAGCCACTAGAAAAGCTAATCGATGTAAGTGAGCATATTAAACAAGAAAAAAGTTTATCGTCAGTGGTAGTTAAAAAAGAAAAACGAAAGAAGAGAAAATTAAAATTAGAGCATATTGAAAATAATAATAAAAAAGACTATGATGATGATGCTGATGATGATGCTGATGCTGATGATGGTAATGATGATCCTGGAGAATCAGCTTTTGAGTCAGCTGTGGGCGATTCAGATATTTCAGATCACGAAAAAAATGTTATTCAAAATAACGCTGCAAGTGTTTCAGATGTTTCGGATGATGAAAAAACAGTTATGAGCGCTAATGTTGATGAAAACATTCGATTGTTGCTTAAGGGACAAACACGAGCCTTAGATACAGTATATGGAGTGCGAAAAATGCATGATAATAAACTAATGATTGGAAATGCTCCTATAAGTTTTGACAAAGATAAAATTATCGTTGGCAATAAAGTGTATGAAAAAGATCTCGGTCTTGTGGAATTGTTGTTTAAGAAATATCCTGATGACACTTTAATCACTGACAATGATAAGAAAAATTATGCTAAGATTTTAAAAGACACAAATGCACATAAAAAATACTATAAATCGAAGGAAGATATTCGTGAAAATGCAAGTAAGAAATATACTGATTTTGTGAGTAAAATTCTCAAGGTTGGTAAAAGTGGTAAGGGGCTTATGTCATAAAGATCGCTCATAAAAATATCCATACTGAATACCGTTATTGGGATGATCCAAATGAACTTGTAGATCGTTTAAGATTACTTATAGCTGAAACATCTGCTGGCAATAATAACCATATCAATGAAATACAATCAATCATTGAGGAGCTTCGTGAAGCTGAAATTATTTCGTAACAACTCAGTATCGAAATGAGTATTGATGTGTTTGGACGTCAACTCGTCCTTGCAGGCACATCTCGAGGACCGCCTGGACTAGGATTCAAGCTGACTAGTAATGGAAATGTTGATTTAGAGAATCGAAAACTGTGTTATGTTGGTGATGCTGTGGATCAAGATGATGCTGTAAATTTAAAGTCTGTAAAAAAGTTGATTGAACAAAGAGCTGATAAATTTGAAAAAGATTTACAGGAAGTGGAGACTTTAGTAAATAATAAAATTATAAATACTGAGACAGAATTTTCTAGAATAAATAAAACGCTTAGAGATTTGCAAGAGAAATTACAAATCTTGGATTCTGGAATAAATAAACCTGTAAATCATAATGAAAGCAGGACTAGTGGAGGAACTTCATAAACCTGCTCGACGTAATTATCCACGTCGTTCTTTTCTCAGCAAAAATATTGATGAAACTTGGCAAGCAGATCTTGTTGAAATGATTCCATATGCCAAGCAAAATAAAGGGTTTAAGTACCTGCTCACAGTTATTGATGTATTCTCAAAGTATGCTTGGACTGTGCCAGTGAAACAAAAAACTGGAAAATGTGTAACTCAAGCTATGAAATCAATACTATTGCAAAAAAGAGTACCCAAGAATTTGCAAACAGATCGTGGAAAAGAATTTTACAATAAAGATTTTGACAAACTAATGAAAAGATATAAAATCCATCTATACTCTACCTACAGTAATCTAAAGGCATCAATTTGTGAACGTTTTAATCGCACTCTAAAAAGCATGATGTGGAAGTTATTTAGTCTGCGTGGTAGCTACAAATGGTTGGATATCTTACAAGATTTAACATTGCAGTATAATAATAGTCGACATCGGACAATAGGAATGAAGCCTGTAGAAGTAGACAAAAGCAAAGTTAATCGTATTCTTAATCGAATTAATAGGAAAAAGTCAAACAGCTTAAATTTGTTTAAACATGCTAAATTTAAAATTGGAGATAAAGTACGTGTAAGCCGAATCAAGGAGGTTTTCGATAAGGGCTATACACCCAATTGGTCAACTGAAGTCTTTACAATAACGCAGGTTTCACCTACGAAGCCCTATACTTATCATCTAAAAGATTATCAAGACAAACCAATAGCTGGAGGATTCTACGAGGAAGAACTTCTCAAGACTAAATATCCAGATGTCTATTTGATTGAGAAAGTTTTAAGAAAAAGTGGTGATAGAGTTTATGTAAAATGGTTAGGTTTTGACGATACTCACAACAGTTGGATTAATAAAAATGATATGTAAAAAAAGAAAACATTAATAAATTATAATTGATGTAAAATTTATTGTTCATTTATTTACATTTCCTTCAATTTTTTTACAAGTACTGGCAATATCATTTCATTTATTTGTAAAATTCTTCTCCTAAAACGTTTTCGATCACGTGCAACCTGCTCCCACTTGCTACATCGAGCTTCATGATACGCAAATTTCCATTTATATATCAAGTGTATGGTTGGTTCTTCCTTGAATCGTACACGCTTCTCTTTGCTGGAATCAGACGTTTCTAAATTGAATTTTACATGAAATATGTACATATGTGTATAATTCGAACTTACCCATTTCGTAATATTTTATAGTGCCCCCAAGCAAGCGTATCAGTAGTATTATCTTGAAGAAATCTTTTATCATCGTAAGGACTGAGAGCAATCTTTCTCTGTCTAATGGTCTCCGCCTTGTGAAGTTTGGATCTTATAGTGTATTGCTCTCGACTTTGAATGCATGAATTTCGGAGACAGTCCAAATAGTCATTAAATTCAATGGTTTTCTTTACAACAGAAGCTTTGATACCCTTGATTTTTTTCATACTATCTTGATTATTAACACGTGTACTGTACATTTTGCTTCTCAATCCAACAAATTCAGTGAGAATCTAACCATTACACTCATCTTTCATGAGTCCAACAATTTTCTTATTAACACGTGGCATGTTAAATATATTATCTGCAGAATAATCTGAAGTATCGAACATGTGAATATTTCTTTTCATATCTTCATAAAAATCATCACATTTAATAGCATAGATCAAGCTATCAGTATCTGTATACAATAATTTACAATCATCTTTATACACTTGTCGCATATAATTATAATGAAAATCATACATCAGTGTCTTGGAGAGATCTAGAACTGTGAGGCCAACATAGATTGGTTTATTTATAAGTATGTCAGTCTGATTTAACTGTATGGCAACTAAATTTTCATTAAATATTGAACTACTGTGAAAGTTTGGCTTTGAAATTTGAGCTTCTACGCCATATCTTCCATCATATTTACTCATAAGCTTAACTGAAACTCTTTTTCTTACATTTTCCATAGTCTTACCAAATACTGCATTATTCATCAACTTGAAAAAATTCTTTTCAAATTCATTTTTTGCTACTGCTCTCATACTAGTGTTCAAATCAATGTATGATTTGAGCCATGGAGACTGCTTGAATCTCAGAATTTTATGTATTTTAATGAGTCGAAGACCATTTGAGAGAGCCTGTTTTAGAGCTACATAGTGAATAACATAATTTCTTTTAGGATGAAGTGTAGCTAAAAGTTTCTCTTGCTTAGAACCCTGAGGTTTTGCATGTTCCGGACAAAACGGTAAGTCATTATGCTCATCATGTATTTCACTAGGATAATCTAAATCTACTTCTAAAATATAACCATGAGAAGCGTCTGATGTGATGGAAAATAAATCGAAATTTTCAAAATTTTCAAGCCACTCAAATTCATCATACGAAAGACATTGTGAAAGCCCAAATCCGTATAAATTATTTGCATCTAAATAAATCAAGTATTCATTTGCTTTATCTTTATCATACTTTTCAAGCATGTACTTATGATTAGCTGCTGCATACCGATTAGAGCACTGACTCAAACCACCTCGAATTCCTCGTTCTATAAAAAGTACCATGTCAATGTCTGTTAGAAGTTTTAATTGTACACCTGTATGTTTGAGCATAGCGTCCCAGGAAAAGCCTGGAGTAGTGTAATAATGAGCAGGATCTAGATTATAAACATTTATGCTCTGATCTCGAAAATTTTCGAAAACGTCTGCTAACAGCAAAACATCAGTCTTCATATAAAGATCTGAGTACTCGCCAAGTGTTTGTATATTAAATGTACTCCATACATTTTGTGCATGCTCATAATCTTGATCAGAGATCGATGAGTCATTGAGAATGCTGAAAAAATCCTCTTTTTCAGTCAACTTACACTCTTCTAGTTTTTCCCACGAGCTTATATACTCATAGGGTAAAACACCTTTTCTTGTTAACAAGTTTATTTGTGTCGTACTCAGATCACTAAATTCTTTATTAACAATTGAATAGTCTTGAAGATATGATGCTAATTTTTCAAGTGATGTAGGCATAAATCTAAATGAATCTAAAAATCTTATCTTAATTTTGCTATTTTCTACGTGCTTCGTAAATGAAATATATTTTTCTTTTGTCAGAGGTAGTAAATCAATCTGTCCTGAAAAATGGTTTGATACATCAGCAATAATAAAGTGTGCATCATAACCACTTAAATTATGAAACACAACTGGAACTATTTTTTAATCTTGATAGTTTAGATTGCAGGTAGCATGTGCTCGTCCTCGATATTTTCCAGTGAGATGACAGTGATCACGTACCTTTGCATCATTATTCAACAATTTTTTACAAATATAACACGTTTTTGAATCATAATAACCTATTAATTCAGTCTGAGATAGAACTGGCATAGGTAAAGGGTTCGCATATAAATCACTTATTTGTTTTTCTATGTTTCTTAACTGTTCAGCAAACCATTTTGACGCTTCAAGTCCTCTATAAAAGGCATATTTTGATAGTAAATCGTTGTAACTACATTTCAGATAGTAACCTATACTATAAATTTCATGACTTTGTATTGGTTGCGTGTTTGTTTTTTCATCTTGACTTATTGGTTTTAACAAACATTCACAGTCTGCATAGATTATGAAAGGTATCTTTTCATTGTAGCGATGATTTTTAAACATTATCAAACTATTTTCTTCATTAGGCAGTCTAATTCTACATTTATTTAATATTTTGCAATGCTCTTCATGCTTTATTAAGTCATCTTCTTTATAAAAAAAATTTAAACATCTATCACAAGCATAGAGTTTCTTTTTTCTATTTGTCAAATTATTACTGATTAAACGTGACAGACTTTTAATGTATACATAATGTGATTGAGATAAAAACTCATCACTTTCATCAACATCACCACCATCTAAATTATCATTTGTGAGTAAAAGAAGATTGATATGATTACTCTTTTTATATGATGTTAAATAGAGAGGTGTAATATATTTGTTATCTAGACCAAACACATTTATTGATATTGCATTATTTTGCTTTTCAAATCATGGGATACTTTTTAATGATACTGGCAACTCAATACCTTTCATATTTAAAATGTTTTCATACTGAATATAACTATTCAACCTATTAGAATGATTCCCATGTTTTACTGGATATAATGCAGATAAAATTGCCCATATAAAGCATTTGTTATCATAATTTTTAACATTTATGCATGCTTTCCTTTTCTCTATGAATGCTGGTAATGGTATATAAGAGCTACCGGCACGCATTGGATTAAATTTATTTATATTTATGTTTTCAATAGAATGTAGAGTCCAACCAGAATCACGTTCTTGAAATTCTTCAATATCTGTGAGTAGAGGTTCAATAACATTAGACTTGAACCATTTGTTTAACAATGTTGCAGATAAAATTTCGTGATTTTTCGTGTTGAAATATTTAGTCTCAATGCACTCTCCTTCTTTTTCTTCAACATTTTCATTATTCTCTACACATGTTTTTCTAAATTTACATGATAAAACAGTGTTAATTTTAAAAGCTTTATCATTTGAGTGCATCATACTTTTTATTCTTCGTGAAAATAATATTGCAGAGTCTCGTAGGAAATTAATTATATCAATGTGTGTCAAATTTGCTATAACAGCAGTCCTCATGCGGTTTTCAAAGGCGTTATCCATATCAATCCAATGCACGCGATCAGTGACAGTATTTTGTTTATTTACTTGTACTCCAGCACCGCTTTTTCTTCTAGTCATAATTTCAAGTCTTGCTCTCATACCTTCTATTTTTCCCGTTATACACATAATGCTTTGTCGTTCTTGAACGGTAAGCTTTTTACTACTCAAAACTTTCCGAAATGTCTTTAATGTGATTGATATTGTAAAGTAAATAAGATAAAAGTATACTAAACGAGTGTTGGATGGTACAACAGAGGTCTAATGCCCAATGTGGGAGTAGTGTGCGTATGCCTACTACTTAATCACTGTCAGATGTGTGAGCAAAGCGCTAGAGAAAAAGCTAGTGCGCACGTGTGTGTATGCAGTAGAGAGAGAGAGAGAGAGAGAGAGAGAGAGAGAGAGAGAGAGAGGAGAGAGAGGAGAGAGAGAGAGAGGAGAGAGAGAGAGAGAGAGAGAGAGAGAGAGAGAGAGAGAGAGAGAGAGCTGCTGTGTCACTAGCGTAAGAGAGAACCGATTGGTCCAAGTGGTCTACTCGATACCTGTGGATGCGACTGCATGAATGTGACTAAGGTAAAATAAATTCAACTGATCTTTTTATAAGAGAGGTCGTTAATAATGGTGTGTGTATTTGTGTGTGTGTGTGTGTGTGTCTATGTGTGATTTTGTGTGTAAGAAAAAGTGGAAGAGGACGAGGATTAATAAATTAAATAATACAAATATTATTAAAACATTGTTTTATTTTGGTAGAAAAAAATCTGATTTTGTACTTATAATTACAATATTAAATAAATTCAACAAAAAATACAACTTATTACAAATCTTACCGTATTTTTGAATTCTTACTCGTTTTTTCTTTATTTTGGTTTAAGATGTAAGGAATATTTGAGGCTAATTTTTGACTTTCTCTTAAAATTTTTGCATTATTACCTTCATCTTTTTTAGTTTTTTTACAATTTTTTGGTTTACTTTCAGCTGATTTCCGTTTATTTCTTTTCTGCTGCTTCTGAGGTTGCTGTGTGATTGATAATTGTAAGAATGATTCTAAATGTTTGTTCATTTTTATAAGTTCACTTAATATATTATGATTTTGCTGCTGCAGTCTTTTTACCGGCTCTTCTATCTTTTCAATTAATTTTTCAATAACTGATGAACTAATTATCGACCAGGATTGCGTTAATTTTTCATGACTAAGATCACCTTTATTCTCTTCTTGCGTCTCTGTTAAATCAATTAAATCTATTTGTTGTTGTTGTTGTTGTTGTTGCTGCTGCTGCTGTTGTGAATGTTGTTGTCGCTGCTGCTGTTCAACTTGTTCTTGTTGTTGTTGCTGCTGCTGTTGTTCTTGTAGTGTATCTTCTCTATACTCATTTTCTAAAGATTCGGTTAAATTTTTATATATTTCAAGCACTCTCTCGTCTGACATATTTATCATTTCAGCATTAATAATGTTATCAATATCGATATCAAATACTTCCAATATACTTATGTTAGCATTTAACGTATTTTCATGCTGCTGTGACTGTCCTGTTTCACAAATTTCATTTTTGTCGCTGTTTGACTGATTTTCTTGAAGTTGTGGGTGCCGCTTCATACTATTCTTATCAGCTTCTTGACTATTAGTTTCAATTAAGAGATAGTTTAACCCCATTGAATAATTTAAAGCATCCTATAAAATAAATTTAAAAATTAATTATTTTTATAAAGAATAAACTTAGAAACAAAAAACATGCTTTAAATTATTTCTTACTTTATCGATTTCGCAGCTTAATAAGGAGTTGCCCTGATACCACATAGGATTCACGTTTTCCTGAAAAATAGCAAATAGTCAATAAATATATAAGATTACTAGCATTAGTTTGAGATAGATAGTGATAGAGAGAAAGAAATTGTAAAGTGCATGTGTATGCATAGAGCGTGTAGCTTGTGTGCGAGAAAAAGTCAGAGAGAGAAAGTAAAGGTATCTGCATGTCTTTTCAGTACAAGGTAGATGCGAGAGAGAGAGAGAGAGAGAGAGAGAGAGAGAGAGAGAGAGAGAGAGAGAGAGAGTGAGAGAGAGCGAACGAGAGAGAGCGAACGAGAGAGAGCAAGAGAGAGAGAGAGAGCAAGAGAGAGAGAGAGAGAGAGAGAGAGAGAGAGAGAG
>QLSS01000193.1:116147-133561 GCA_024372645.1 Trichomalopsis sarcophagae | reverse complement strand
TCTCTCTCTCTCTCTCTCTCTCTCTCTCTTGCTCTCTCTCTCTCTCTCTCTCTCTCTCTCTCTCTCTCTCTCTCTCTCTCTCTCTCTCCCTCTCTCTCTCTCTCTCTCTCTCTCTCTCTCTCTCTCTCTCTCTCTCTCTCTCTCTCTCTCTCTCTCTCTCTCTCTGTCTCTCTCTCTCTCTCTCTCTCTCTCTCTCTCTCTCTCTCTCTCTCTCTCTCTCTCTCTCTCGCTCTCTCTCTCTCTCTCTCTCTCTCTCTCTCTCTCTCTCTCTCTCTCTCTCTCTCTCTCTCTCTAACGCATTAGGCCTTATGAGCCTGAACTATGATCAATGGTTAAACTGCAGTGTTGGCTGTACACACGCGCTTCAGCCGAAGGAGGAGAAATTGTTTTGGTTTACTTTGGTTACTTTTGTTAAGCGTCAAAGTTCTTGGATTTTTGCTGCTGGCTTTGTTTTGTGTAATAATTTTATATTTTATTTTTTATTTATTTTTTTTTAAATTTATTTACTCCAGAATATTACAGAGTATAACTAGTGTAGTTATACTCAGAATCTTGCAGAGGTAAACAGGTTACCTGTTCGCAAGCCCTGGCATTACAAACTAAAAAAATACAAATATAAAAAATATTAAAACTAGTAAAAAATATTAAAACTAGTAAAAACTTTCCATCTTATTCTATATTTAACAAACTAAAAGCATCAATTTCATGCTTATTAGATTTTTAACAAAAGCTTCCTTTGCTTAAATTTATTTCGCACGCAGTGATAATAGAATCATTAAAATAATAACAATGTTGAATAACATCAATACATAATCAACAATTTATTTTAATCCACCTCCTTATTAAATTTTTACCCGATGATTTTTTTATATCTACTACTTTTAGATCATTTGGTAGTGCATTGTATGTAATGATAGCTTTGTTAATACTTTTCTTATCACTGACTCTTTTATAACTTTTAGGTACAATTAAACTCTTTTTCCTAGTAACACTAGTAGAACTTGGGTACTAGGTTTTGAGGTCGTTATAATTTAGCCTTATTGCCTGGAAGATGAATAGTTGTTCCAGATTTAGAGGACTGTCATGTACGTTGAAACTATTTTTATTAATTATTTGTAGTATTTTCTGTTGTAATTTTTGCACCAGATCTCGATTATTTTTATACACTCCACCCCAGGCTAAGATTACATAGCTTATCATACTATGGAAAAAAGCATAATATATCATTCGTAATGTTACCGTCGACATGATGTTAGCTAGCTTGTAAAAAATATATACTAAGTACTTCGTTTTCTTAATTATATATTGAACATGTTTACCCCACTTTAAATTACAGTCAAATACAATTCCAAGGTATTTACAGCTCTCCACTCTAGTCAACAATCTATCCTGTATTTTAACTTCTATGTGAGCAGGTACTATTACAATAGCTTCCGAATGTCATAAAGACTGTTTTATGTACATTTAGCGATAATTTATTCATTGCCAGCCAGGTATCTATGACCAATAAGAATTAATTCATATTACTTTAAGCCTCTAACCAATTCTCTTCAGTGGCAATTATGGCA
Organism: Trichomalopsis sarcophagae; assembly: GCA_024372645.1. Lineage (NCBI taxonomy): Eukaryota > Metazoa > Arthropoda > Insecta > Hymenoptera > Pteromalidae > Trichomalopsis > Trichomalopsis sarcophagae. The sequence goes on along the minus strand of QLSS01000193.1, from coordinate 131,993 downwards.
GTATTATCAGCATAAGACAGTATAGAGACCAGGGGGATCTCCTTCAAGATATCATTAATATATAATATAAATAGTAGTGGCCCCAGGATAGTACCCTGAGGGACACCTGTGTTTATTAACAAAAAGTCACTTTTGTATTCTTCAATTTTAACTGTCTGGTATCTATGATCAAGATAGCTTGAAAGAAGATCCAATGCCTGAGCCCTAATACCTATACAGTAAAGTTTTTTAAGCAATAATTTATGATCTACCGTATCAAAGGCCTTGGCCAGATCAAGAAAAGTTACAATAGTTGGTATGTTTCTATCCATATTATTATATAATACTTCAGTGATATAATTTAACGCATCCTTTGAGCCAACATTTTTTCTAAATCCAAATTGATGCTTAGATAGAATATTATTTTTATGGACAAATTCATACAACCTATTTTCAAAATTGTATACAAAAAATGTTCGCAATGTTAGATATGAGTCAATCGGCCTACAAATATTGATGTTATGCTTCTCTCCTGCTTCATTTATGAAATCTAAATTATATTAATCCAGAAATATCATCACTTAATAGAGGCCAGGTTTTAGATATTCTCGCTAGATATCTGAACAATAAATACGAAAGGGTAAACGTAGGTGGAAAAGAGAGCGAATTCTGATTAGTAAACACAAGTGTCTTACAAGGTACTATTCTGGGACCACTGCTATTCATCCTGTACATTAATGATATCTTAGGGGAGATCTCACGTGAGGCAATCATGGCATACGTTGACAATACAGCATAGTAGCTATGCTGCTATGCTTGCTGCTCATCTGCTCACACGACTGCTCACATGAGAGAGATGCGCGGCGAGGATGCGCAACGGTCAGTTGCTGCCCCGTGGCTCTCGCGCGCAGATTTTCTCGTATTCTCGAGGACATCGCAAAGCCTCCTGGTGCCATTATCAGCAACAGGCATAACGGTTCCTGTCAGCACCGAAGAGCCACCTCTAACTCCGGGCGCTGACAGGTGAATTTAGGAGCACCAGGCGTACAGGCTAGCAGAAGACACCGTATAATATTGTTGATTCTCTAATTCATTTATCTTGAATGCATCCGAGAATACTCAATAATTTGTGTTGTAAGCGCGTGTCGGGATTCTAACGACACGTCGCAATTTCTAAATTTTCACCACGAATACATACTTGTAATTCGTTATTATATTCTTCATCATCGTAATTATTTTCTATACTGGATATATGGAATTCTATGTTTTTAAGGCTCTTGGTTCTGTTTAGATTTTTGGTAATTTTTGGTCATTTAAAGCGACATTTGTATTTATTGTATAATTCTAACGAATTGATAGGTCTTTGAAATACAAGAATGTATATGCAAATAATTCGAGCGTGAGCAGGGACTCGAGCCGACGGAGGAAAGAGCCGCATCAACGGCCCTGATTTCAGGCTAGTCGGGGTACGAGTAGAGTTCGGTCTTGGGGGTCAAGCCGATTCGCGAGCGCTGATTGGCTGGGCCGGAGCGGAGAGAGCGCGCCTCGTCGCGGCAGCCGGCGCGGTGCGACACTTCTTACATGACTGTTGCCCGAGATGCACGTATCGAGTGAAAGTGTTGAAATCGTCGGTGTCGTAAGGCGAGGCGAGAAGAAGACGTCCAATCCGAATCCTGACCAGGCCAAGGCGATGAGGATCGTGGGAAGACGATTCAGCGGCGTCAGGTCGTAGCGGTACGTCAAGTGTGAGTGAGAGAGAGAGAGAGAGAGAGAGATGCGTTCGGGTTCAACACACCGCTGTTAAACCCGAACAGCGGAATCCCCGCGGAACTCCCTCCGAGATTCCCCTTTAATAAAATAATAGTGTCGAGGCTTCGGGACGGAGTTTAGACGCGAATTTTCACCCCTAGATTGGCCACGTCACACGTACTGCTGCAGGCACTAGAACAGCTGCTTTAGGCGGTCGTGGTCTTGGTTGTCCTCGCCTTTCGGCGCAATGTGCAGAGGCGCCACCCATTTGCGTTTACCTATTCTCGCCGTGCTTAGCTGCACCATAAAGATAGACTTTTGTCATGCTAGGCGAAGGTGATCGGATGCGAGTCGGTGAGGCTTGCTTGATACTGGAGGTACTGGTTTGTCTTAATGTGATGGCGCGTCGTATGTCTCGTCGCGAGTACTCGTCCGTCGGATCATCCAGGTACTTGGCTAACAGCTGGTAGTAGCTTAAAGTTCCGGCGATCACTTTGATGCTGGAGCCTTCGTCGGCCAGAAATGGTCTGCGTGGGGTATGCCGAGTTACAGTCTTCTGTCTTACAAAAAAATCCTCAAAATGTTTCATTTCTCAAAGTGTAAAATTATATAATATCCGTGTGTGTGTGTATGTGTGTGTGTGCGTGCGAGTGAGCGTGCGCGCACACACACACACGTCCGAAACAAAGAGGTAGACGTAGCTATTGTGTGCGATCAATGTAAGGATCTAGCCGTGGAACCATCTTGGGAAACGGACACTACGGGTAAAGCAGTAAAGTGGAGCTGAATAAAGACTAACTACAGAGGACGAGTACTCCTGAAAGCCTCCTCTGAAAGACTCCTTATAATAATTGTGATGCTACTTATGTTAGCCAAACTAAGAGAAGTTTTAAAAAGAGAATAGATGGACACAAAGAAACTCCTTTAAATAAAATATTACCCACCCCTAGCCATATAAATAATTTTTTACACAGTTTTAACTTTGAAAATGTCAAAATTTTAGATAAAGAACCGAATAATTTTAAAAGATTGATTTCAGAAAATATTTTTATTAACACTAATAAAAATAACATTAATAAACAATAAGATTTTAACTTCATTGGTAGACAATATAATAGATTAAATAAATATTAAAAAAAATCAAATTCTTGAGTTATGTAGTTTTTCCCTTTTTAAAACTTCTATAAGCAGCCTTAGATATGTGTGAGCTCAGCTTTCTTCGGGGATCTCCGCCGCGTAGTCTCAATACATGCTTGTGGTTTTCATATGCGTCTTCGACTGACTGAGAAAGCTTTATGACGATATAGACGTTTATGGTCTCTCTGTGATATTTTTAATTTTAATTTTAATTTTAATTTTATTGATATGGTGCGACCACTACTTATTTTAATTATTGTTTAACGGCATGATATGCTATACTTATTGCAAGAAATATTCTTATGCATTTATATGTTTATTTTTTGTTTTTTAATAAAGGCTTGAAGAGGTCCTCACCCGAGACGAAACGTTGCCAAATATTTATCAGTATTAGTTGTGTTTTTTTTTATTTTTCTTTTGGAAAACCAGGGTTATCCTCCCACGGTTGACATTTTTTCTATTATTATTTTACAATATGGAGAGAAGTTCAAATATTTACTCCTGAAAGCATTTGCTCTCCTGGATTTTATCCTAGTTAACCAAGGATGCACCCACACATTAGGAGATGTTCCTCTTAGCACGAGAAGAAGTGGAACTGTCTGGAACGGCGAACAGCAAGGCGGAGCTGGTGACGGTAAATATCACCTGAGCGTGTGACGCTGCAATGCCACGAAGAGTGGCATACAGTGGACAACCATTAGTATACTGGTGAGACAAGGAGATTTCAAATACACGTAGCAAGTGCCACTGGACCAGAAGATAAGAACAACGGGCGAGAAAGAAATACTATAAAACTGGTATAGACCAGGAAACAGTAGGTGCTCGCGGATAAGAAATGAAGGACGCTAAAAGAAGTCTTAAGAAGAAAATCCGCAAAAACAAACGACGGTGTCTTAAGGAATTACAAGATGAGGTCGAACAATACCCTTGGGGTCGACCATACAGAATAGTAATGAAGAAAATTAAAGGAAACTACGTGCCCCCTCCAAAATGCCCTTCTATTCACCTGGTAGTGAGCACGCTGTTCCCCAGGAAACTGGAAAAGCCGAGTGTCATCGAAAGAGGTTTAAATAAAGAGGCTAACCCACCAATCACGATTGAGAATTTGTTAGCCGCCTGCAGAATGGTAGGAAACAATAAGGCCCCAAGGCCGGATGGCATTCCAAATATTGCGTTATTGCTATTCATGCTCATCCAGAGGTCTTCATAGACTCGTACAATACATGTCTAGAAGACAGAACATTTCCCATGAACTAGAAAAAACAGCGACTAGGGCTTCTGCTAAAAGGAAATAAACCACCCTAGACCTCATCATACAGACTACTCTGCATGCTGGATACCTCAGGGAAGATTCTGGAACGCATTATCTGCGTCAGAATGGCTAACAGGGACGGTTTAGAATTAGCTAGTCACAAAACGGAAGTTATCCTCATTTCCAATAGGAAGAAGATAGAGGAAATCACACTGACGTTTGATGGACGTGAGATCGTTTCTCAACCAACCATCAAATACTTGGGCATTACCATCGCTGCATGACTAAGTTTTAAAAAGCATCTGGAAATAGTCAGTGATGAAGCAGCAAAAGTTGGAGCTGCTCTATCACTATTGATGCCAAATGCCATCGATTATGCTATACGGAGCCCTAATATGGGCAGATGCGATGCGGGTGAAATCGTATGGACGAAAGTTGACTATTGTGTATAGGCGAAGAGCACTAAGAGTGGCGTCCGCTTACCGTACGGTATGGCAATATGCTACCCATTGACCTCTTAGCGTTAGAAAGAAAGGACGTATTCGAAGCTAGGAGACGATCGAGTGACAAAAGCCAGAAGGAGATCTGGGATGCCGCAACAAAGAAGACGATGGCTGAATGGCAAACAAGATGGGACGCTAGTAGCAAAGGACGATGGACTCATCGCCTTATAACAAGGATAGAAGACTGGATTGAAAGAAGACGTGGGGAAGTTAACTACTACCTCACGCAGTTTTTGACCTGGCACGGATGTTTCCAGGCGTACTTGCAATATGTCGAATGCCGAACTGCCCAATATGTTCGGATGCAACAAAGGATGTTGAGCACGTCTTTTGCTCACGATATCATCAGGAGCGAGAGGAACTTGAGAGTTTTTCTCAAGAAAGTCAGGAAAGACGAAGAAGACAGAAGAAGACGAAGAGACTGAGTACGTACGTGTGTATGTGCGACGCAGAAAACGAAGGATGACTATAGCGATGACGACCACATCAACCACAAGCGGGCAAAAGCCTTTCGCCCACCCCCCTCCCTCCCCACGAAGCATTGCTTGACGGTGGTACCGCGGGGTTCAGGGGCATGGAGCTAGGCACCTTTACCGAGGGTCGATAAAGGCAAAGAGGACGTTCCTTTTTACGGCTGGGTGTTTTCTACCTGGCCGTAGAGGGCGTGGATTTAGTCGGTGGGAATCCGATACATGGCTGACATTGTGGATGGGGCTGTTTCGACGACCCTATAAACAAGGTTATGCTATAGTCTTTCTAAGATTTTCCCAAATACCTTTTTCCCAAAGAGAAAAAAAACACACCGCGCGGTGATGCCGATAACTTATATGTGGCGCGTCCTCTGAGTGGCGGCTAGGGGAAAGCTCATCGGCGCGTCGAGGTCTCTTTACCCGAACGAAGGGTAGAGCAGAAATAAAATATGCTCCGCAAACCAAACAGGCTAGGGGAAGAAACCCTAACGATAAATAAAAAATTGATAGTGAGTTAATAACGTTACTACCCCAAGTGGGTCAAGCCACAGAGCCCAGTCCCCCCGTCGATTCCATTTGGGTGAAAGCCCCGGTAATCGGTACCGGCCCCATGGAGATTGTGGGCGGAGGGGGAGGGGGCGGGGCAAACTTACCTAGAAGCCGCAGAGGTTTGCAACCTGATACCTGATGCTTGTAGATATGCAGATGATATGGAAATTGAGGATAATACAGGCAGAAATAAGAGAGCGGTTTGCGTAACGCAAAGTAATGCGCACTTGGACCACCTTGGCAACCGAATCAAGGAATTGATAGACTGTCAAGGATAGGAACAATTTGTTTAACCAAATTAAAGATCTTGCACCAATTTTTAGAGCAAGACATCGGAATCTCTGCATGGCAGACGATAATCGGATACTCAAAGAAAAAATCCGAGAAAGTAAACGACAATGTCTTAAATAGTTACAGGACGATGTTGAGCTGGATCTTTGGGGCGACCATACCAAGTAGTAATGAAGAGCATGAAGGAAGGTTATATTCCCCCTCCTAAAAGCCCGTAATTGATGGACCATATTGTGATTACGCTGTTTTCCCTTCAACTGGCAGTAACAGCTATCCCCGAACCGGAGGCAAATGACGAAATCATTCAGGCCTTGATGTCATACCCAATATTGCATTGAAACAAGCTATACAGGCAGGCCCCGATCTTTGTGTACCTGTATAATTTATGTCTCAAAGAAGGGACGTTTCCTTAGATAAGGGACGATTCCTTAACTATAAGAAGTAACGCCTGTTACTACTACCAAAAGTAGTACCAAAAGTAGTACAATTGTCTTGCGATGGAGTGGTGTGCGCACGGCTACGTCGATCCTAATGCGTTGCGTGATTACGATTTCGGTCGCCCTGTGTATGCACAGTGGTAGTCGGATCGAAATCACGGTGTTTGAGATTAGCCTCGGACTTGTAGAGACGTGTGCGCACGATTTTGCGGATCCTTGTCGCTGGCCTCGTTCCTTTTTTCGTCCTGTGTGCGCACAGTGACAAAAGGAATCGAGAGACGTCGGCGTAAAGATTGATTCGGAAGTGAGAGGTTAACCATAAATTTACCGTGATGTGAGTGCATCGTCGGCGAATCGTCAGTTAGCGTTCCGCAACTTCCTCAACCGCGTGTGAGCACAGTGGCAGAGAGAGCAGTGGTACGTCAGGATGTGTGAGAGGGGTTTCGGCGACTTTAATTATCGTCCACGTGTGCTCACGAGGACGAGACTCGTTGTTGTTCTGATTTCCTGGTTATCTCGTGTGTTCACGACGATAATCCGGAGGATTGAGGTACGGAAAAGACCCGCAGCCGTGTACGTGTATTAAATTGCTTGTCGGACTGCCGTTGCCGGCGCTCATGCGGTCTCGCCTTCCGATGGTTGCGCACACGCGTTCACTTCGCGTCGTGCGGACTCGTCTTTATGTCGCGCAGCTTACTTCGCGCCGAACCTGTTGTGGCCGCCCTTGCGTATGTTGACTGAAGACAAGAAGATGCCTTATACAGACAACCCTGCATGCTGGATACCCCGGGCAAAATTTTAGAGCGCATAATCGGCGTTAGAATAGACCAAGTCATTACAAAGCCGTCTTGGAGGGCCACATATACATACGTGTGTGTGTGTCTGTTTTTATGTTGCGTAGGCAGAGCCAGCTATGCACAAGTAGCCCTCCGCCACCGGATCCCCAAAGGTACTATCGTTGAACAATACTTCTGTGGAGCTGGTTAACTAGCCTATTTGGCTTCTCTTTTGAAGTTTGACAATTCCATCCATTTCCCATACACCAAGTTGATTAGGGGTTCAGGATCATACTCGTCTTCTTCATTCTGCATTATCCAGCCATCTGCTTCCTGCAGCATCGTCTGGTCGTTTACTTCAAGTAGCATCGATCAGCCATCCTCTGAACATACTCATCACCGACACCTACGTTTCTCTGCATGGGGTGAGGCAGTCTGGACTCAACTAAGTTACCTACGTGCCTCAGCATCGATCTAAGGAGCACTTAGAGGTATGCTACCCGAGCTCCTTTAATCTTTTTCATTAGCACTTTATACTATCAACCCCATGGGTCGTGTTTGACCTCGTCCCGTAATTCCCTAAAGCATTGTCGCTTATTTTTGCGGATTTTACTTTTTAGGCTTCATTAAGCGTCCTTCATTTCTTTTTTTACAGGTATCTACTGTTTTCCAGCCTCTTCCAGTTTTATAGTACTTCTTCCTTGCCTGTTGTTCCCGTCGTCTAGTCCTGTGGCACTCCCTACGTGCACTTACAATCACGTTGTCCCACCGGTATACTAGTGGTCGTCTACAGTTGTACACTCTCCTTTGCATGGCCGCGTCACAGGCTTGGGTTATATTCTCTATCACCTGTTTAGCCTTGCTGTTTGCCAATCCTAGCAGTTGCATTTCTTTCAATGCTAACAGAAACATCTCTTTATCATTATCCTTCGTTTTTCAACTTCTTTGGTCCTTGTCTTCGCGCTGATTCTCTGCTCTAATTTTTTTACCCCCTTATTATGGCCCAGTGATTGCTATTTGTATAGTGTTCACTCACGATTCACGTGTCAATTGTACTAAGTAGACAGCTACTAACAAAGGTTAGGTCTACAATAGATCCTGTGTGTCCTTTTCTGAAGGTGTAAGTGCTATCCTGGTTAACCAACACTAAGTCTAGGAGACCAAATGTTTCCAAGAGCACCTGTCCTCTTTGATTTGTCCTATCACTGCCCCATTCTACGGCCTATGTGTCAAAATCGCCTGCGATAATTACTGGAATTCTTCTGGCAGAATCCTGCACGAGTTGATCTACCTTTTGCTTAAAACTGTTTGATCGGTGCATTAGGCGAGGCATAGAAGCTGTGTACGTGTATACCTGCTATCTATGCGCGGACAAAACCTCTATCACGAATCTTCACTTTTTCCTGGACTAGCGTTGTCACATGCCCAGATCGCCGCTCTGCCAGTGTTGTCCATTTCCAATAATGGCTCGTCCAAGCCTCTGTACTGCTCACATATAATGCCTATGTCTACCTCTGTCTCACAGATGTACTAAAAAATTAAGTCCTGTGTTGTCTCACGTTGATTTAGATTTAGCTGCAGTATCTTCATTGCCTTTGTCTCTTTAACTTTTTCACTGCAGTTCTGTAGACTGGGCATGGTAGCTACCAGCTGCATGGACGAGTTTCCCTTCTGCGCCTCTTTCCTGACAGAGTACGCAGTCCGGTTGTCTATTCAGTCCTTACTATTACTTTGCTACAAAACAGTAAATTTTATAAATTAATTTATTAAGAAATCATCATTATTTGAAACAGATTGATCATTCTTCTTAGGACATTTAAACACATGCATTTGTATAAAAGATATCTTAGATTTTATACATTAAAAATAATGTTATATTATTTTAGGACGTGTACACTCAGCTATTGTATCAGGAGTTAATTGGGACCAACACAGCGTAACCGTAGAATGGTTCGAAAAGGGGGAGACGAAAGGAAAAGAGGTATTTTCAATTTCAATTTTAATTTATCAACCAGATAAAAAAGTACAGAGTATATCCAAGAAAATACCCGTATCTGTAAAGGCGAACAGTGTTGTTACCTGTATGCAGCTGATATTACAATATATATGGGGCATTCCACGTCAACTAAGATAGAGCTGTATCCAAAAATCCTTCTGACTTAAAATTTTTTAAAAATCATAAAATTTGGCCTTTTTCATATACTTTCAATTACCAAGTGGCACATTTTTGAATTTTGATCCTAGGAAGAGCAGTATGTTCCTCAATATCAAAGAAAATACTGTATTACGATTGAAATGCTTATAACTTTTTACGGGAGCGGTCATTTTCAACCATCCAGTATTTAAATTAAAGCTCTTTTGTTCTACTTTTAAATTAAAATTTTGTATTGAGTGTCTGTTTGCTATTTAGCGATAGATATTCTTATCAATTAAGACAGTTTCTTTCCCTTCTTGATTCCGATATATATAGCAAATCAACAAACAGGGACTTAGTAAAAACTTTTCAAATAAAAGTGGAATAAAAGAGCTTTAATTTAAGCACTTATTGGTTAAAAATGACCGCCTGGGTCGACAGTTACGAGGATTTTAAAAAAGCCAAAACGGCACAGGCACACTTTGACCCAGTTATTTGAGATTAGTTGTAGGTTTGTTCATAAGTGAAAATGCTCATAACTTTTGACTCAGACAGTCATTTCTAATTATCCAGGGCTTTATTTAAAACTGTTTTATTCTACTTTTGTTGAAAAAGTTTATACTAAGTCCCTGTTCGTTGGTTTGCTGTGTGTGTGTGTGTGTGTGTGTGTGTGTGTGTGTGTGTGTGAATCAAGAATCAAGAAACGGAAGCAACAGTCTGAACCGATAAGAATATATACAAGGTGAGTCATTTTAATCTTTAATCTCAATTATCTCGTTGGTAAAGCATGCCAGCGAAAAAAGTTTCGGATAAAAGGTTTAGGATTTTTCCCTGGCTATCTGATGATGACCTTGACAATGTCATTGAGCATGACCTTTAATGACATTTGAAGGTCAAGTCGATTTTTTCAGATAGAAACCCCTACTTTTGGCTCCAGAAATGGAAAGAGCGGGAAATTTTACGTTCGAACATGTTATTTTGGAAACAAATCATCTTTTGTGCGGAAATTACCTTTGACATCAGCCGAACCCAGGATGCACCGTCGAGGAGGTTGTCAAAATAATTTAGCTTCCCATTTTTTGTTTTTTGTTTTATTTTTTTTTGTATTTTTTTATTTGTTTGTGTTTTTGTTGTATCTTTATTTGTTTTAATTTGTTTTTTTATTTGCTTTTATGTGTTTATTTGTTTTTTGTATTTTTTTTGTTTATTTTTATGTGTTTTAATTGTTTTTATTGTTGTTTTTTCCCTTTTTGTTATTTTTTTGATTTTATGGAATGTTAACTGGAGTTAACCATTGATTAATTGTTCAAAATAACTGCCGTTTTGTTGGATGCAAAGATCAAGTCGAGCTCTGAATTGTCTTATGGTTTTAAGTAGAACATCTTGAGGGATTGCTGCACAAGCTGTACGAATGCGTTCGATCATATTATCTCGCATTGTTGGCCGTTGAGCATAAACAACATTCTTAAGATATCCCCATAAGTAGAAATCGGGAGGGGTTAAATCTGGTGAACGAGGGGGCCAGGCAACTGGGCCACCTCGCCCAATCCACCTGCCATTGTAGCGGGTGTTCAAATAATCAATTCAAATAATGGTGGTGCTCTATCTAATTGAATCCACATTCTTAGCCTTGTTACTAGGTCTACATTTTCTAGTAATTCAGGTGAAATGTCTCGAAGTATCTCATAAAGTTTACCCCATTCACGTTCTCTTCAAAGAAATAAGGATCAATCAAATAGCCATTGATGATTCCACACCAGACCATAACACTCCAGCGGTGTTGATTGTTTATGGGCCTGAACCAATGAGGATTTTCATCTGACCAATAATGGCAATTATGTCTATTCAATTCTCCAGTGTTTCTGAATGTTGATTCATCTGAAAAAAGAACGTGCCTAAACAAGTCTTGATCTTGTTGAATCATTCGTATTGCCCATCGACAAAAACGTACTCGCAAAATCATATCATTTAGAGTTAACTGTTGTGTTAATGTTATGTGATAAGGATTATATCTTCTGGCTCTCAATATTCGGGATGCTGTTGATTGAGGTATACCTATTTCTCTTTCTATTTGTCGAGTACTAATGTGAGGATCAAGATGAATAATCGCTAGAATGGTAATAACACGAGGATTGTTTTCGTCGAATTCATGATGACGGCGTTGACGAACAAAAGCTCCATTTCGAGCTCTCTGAATTAAGGTTTGAATAGTAACATTACTTGGGTGTCTCCTATTGGGATAGCGTTCAGCATAAAGTCTGGCAGCTGCTGCATAATTATTTCGACTTTCTCCCAAAATCATGATCATATCAACGATTTCGTTGGGACTATAATCAGCCATGATCAAAATCAAAATAATTTGTTACAGACCAGTAAACAGGGAAACAGATTTTTTTCAACAATAATTATCGATTTACAAGAAGTAAAAAACACGATTAAGCTTTTCTGCACTAATTTGCTATCTACATAACTGTTAAGAGTAGTTCACAAAAATTGACACTAATACAAAATAATGGAATGACTTAACTACATCAAGAATTTTGAAAATTTTAGAAAATATTGAAAATTTCTGGAAATATTGAAAATTTTTTCATTTATGGGGCTAAAAGTAGGGGTTTCTATATCAAAAAATCGACTTGACCTTCAAATGACCTTGAAGGTCACGCTCAATGACATTGTCAAGGTCATCATCAGATAGCCAGGGAAAAATCCTAAAACTTTTATCCGAAACTTTTTTGGCTGGCATGCTTTGCCAACGAGATAATTGAGATTAAAGATTAAAATGACTCACCCTGTATAGCTAACTAACGGAGACTCAATATAAATTTTTAAATTAAAATTAAAATAAGAAAGCTTCAATTTAAACCCTGGTTGGTTGAAAATGACTGCTTTTGTGAAAAGTTATAAGCATTTCAATGGTAATAGAGTATTTTCTTTCATGTTAGGAGAAGTACAGCTCTTTCTAGAGTCGAAATTTAGAAAAGTGCTACTCTGTAATCGAAAGTAGATAAAAAACGCTAACTTTTTATGATTTTTGCAAAATTTACAGGTCAGAAGGATTTTTGTGTACAGCTCTGTCTCAGAATGTATAGTAGTTGCAGAATGTCCCATATAGTAAATATAATATAATATATGTGGCAGCCGCGCCACACACTTTTGCCAGCACACTCGGCACACACACGTGCGTGCGTCCACGCACACCAGGCGACCGTGCCTCGAACAGCGCGACCCGGATTAACACTCATTTAATGCGGATTCGTCTCCGTGTCGAGGAGACAATAAAGCGTTCGAGACGCGCTCAAAAGTTTTATTGTAGCCGCCCGCATCTCGATACTTACGACCTACCCTAGATTTTTCCCGGGTTTTTCCTGGCGTAGTATAACTGCTAGAGTCACGGATGCTCGCCGAAGGTTTACCGGCGTAATAAAACAGCAAACAGGGCCAGCCGACCCCGCCGCTGACGCGCTGCCCGGGCTGCGTACGCTCTGCCCCTGCCGATCCGATCGGTTGATCGGTACAGGAGGCGGAGCTCACGGAACCTCCGACGGCCGATGTCGGAGGACAGAACGCCAGTTACGCTAGAGACACGACACGAGTCGCATGTACTCTAAGCTACCGACACTCGACTACACGTAAGTTTGAATAAACCTAAGTATGACACACACCCCGAGTTCATCATTTTCCATCACCTTTCCTCACTTCCAAATATAATAATACTTAAAAACTAAAAAAGAAATATACATCTTGGATCAGCTTATACAATATTCAATAAAAAAAAAACAGAAAGTAGCAGTAAATAACAGTTTAATCTAATCAAATTTTTAATTAAATTAAATCCTAACCGTCTACTTATATGCATTACCTTAAGATTATTTGGAAGCGCACTGTAGGTCAGTATAGCTTTGTTAAAGCTATTTTATTACTAATTCTTTTTTCGCTTTTGGGTATGATTAAACACTTATTTCTCGTGACACTATTAAAAGCTAGAAATTGCGTTTTAAGATCAAAAAAGTGATGCCTTAAGGCTTTAAAAGCAAAAAGTTGTTTAAGGTTTAAAGGGTTCTCATGTACAATGAAACTATTCTTATTAATAATGTTTAAAATTTTCATTTAAATATTTTGCACTAGATATCGATTGCTGTTATACGCAACACCACATGTTAAGATTTTATAGTTGATAATACTATAAAAAAAGCATAGTATATCATTTTCAAAGTTTTCGTAGACATAATGTTAGCAAGCTTATGAAAATCATATACCAGGTACTTCGTTTATGAGGCACCCGCTCCGTATAAAGAGTTTCGAAGAAACGTCTTATACCCAGGGCGAAGGCCTATTGGATTTTACCAAAAATGTGTTTTTTTTTTCATTTCTTTCTGAGCTATTTTTTACAAAAAGGTTTTTTTCATAAAAGTATTCTGGCTGTTTTGTAGATAATTAAATTAACTGTATTTAAAAAGCCTAAATACCCAATTGAAAAAAGTCTTTCTAGTAGCGAAGCCGCATTCTCCAAAAAGTGACTTTCCGTCCGTGCGCAGAACCTGATGTTCATAAAACGTGACCTTATATTACCCAACATACTTGTTAAAAACAACTTTTTAAAGTCAAATTCATTATGTATATTAAATATACTATATTGTACATGATCACCATGTATACGCATCTTTTTATACATACTTTTATAGACCAATAAAGGTAGAAACTGACATTTCTTCACTATATCCATACTAAATTCTTGAAAAACTAAACTTTTCACACATCCCTTTATGAAATACTTGTACAATGACTATATATGTTTAATATACTATATTCTAAGCCATCACTAAACATATGTATACTATATTCTAAGCCATCACTAAACATATGTATACGTATATATACGTATATTTGATATTTTATCCCTCTGCATAACCTTAAATCTTGAGAAAATATGAATTGTTTTCACTCTAACTATAATAAACACTTGCACTGTTACTGTATATTATCATACTGCATATATATACATCATGGTGATGTATATATATGCATATCAAAAATATGCATATATATACATCACCATGTATATATATGCATATTTTTACTAATTTTTATACGAAGTGACCTTATATTACACTTCAAACTTTCTCAAACGAACTTTTTGCATTTACACTCACTATATATATATATATATATATATATATATATTGAATATACTATATTTTACACTACGCCTAGCCTAAATTTTCAAAATAAATTTATATATCACTTCATACTTTCTTATATAAACTTTTTGCACTCTAACTCACTGTATATATTAAATATTCCATATTTTACACTACGCCTAGCTTAAATTTCTTAAAAAACCTTATATTAAACTTCATACTTTCTTGAATAAACTTTCTGCACTTACACCTACTATATATACTGAATATGCAATATTCTGCACACCTGGACTAAATTTTCAAAATAACCTTATGTTACATATACTTGCTAATGCTTGCTTAAACTAACTTTTTCACTTCAACTATACACCACGCCTAGACTAAATTTTTAAAATATTTTAACTCTACTTCCTTTTACCTTTTTTCTGACTAAACCTTCTCTGTCTTCTGTCTTCGTGAATCTTGTAATCCTGTTACTTTTTTATCACTTCTTTTTTTAAAAGCACATGCATCATCACAATATATTATTGAACAGCGCGTATCTTGTAAGCCTGTGAACGATAGAGGCTTGTTTTTGTCAACCACTACTTTGTCATGTCGTACACAAAATTTTTACTCCCCTGCTATGGCTGACAACAGCAAGTCATTTGTATTGCTTTTATTACCATGTATGTATATATGTAAATACATTTGTTATTTGCATGTTACTTAAAATCTTGAATTTGTGAATTTTTTATTATACTCCTGCGTCCACTAAACACTTACATATGTGTAGATGTGTATAACATACATATACAACTACCGTATATATAAACACAAAGTCTGAAACGATACATCTTTAATCTTGCTTGCTCTGAATGTAACACTATGTCTCATATTCTATACTACGCCTAGCCTAAATTTTCGAAAAAACCTCATATTCCATGTCATACTTGCTTGATTAAACATTTTTTACTTAAACTCTACAACATCAAGCTTGGCGTGATGAGGCCATGATGAAGATCATGAAAAGTCATAAAAGTAAGTTGTATGACAGTAATGCTACGCGAGTATGCATGGGCCCATTTTGCTTGCAGTTAGCGAGCGCATTGGAGACGCAAGTAATGCCGAAAGATAGTCGTGGCGCAAAGCTCGCTGACGGCACTTACAACACAATAGTAGGCTACGTATGGCTTACCATTCGAGGTCGGTAGTCTAAAGTGGGGTGGTGGTGACATAAGAGGTCGACGAAAAGGAGCGAGTGCTTAAGTTCGCAAGTCAAATACTCCTGCCTTTAAAGCGTAACTGTACGGTGAGCGAAAGAGAATGTTTGGCCGTGATATTCGCAGTAACAAAATTCTGCCAATACGTGGAGGGTTATCACTTTAAAGTGATAATGGACATGAAGCTGAAGCTACCCGCCACACAGAACCCGCCGAACAGTGCCGT